>VZRV01009905.1:759260-1034369 GCA_013398115.1 Falcunculus frontatus
TCGGCCGTGGCGCTGGGATGGGGCAGGCGCCGAGCCCGGCCCGCGGCTCATCCCGGAGCTCGGGGGAGCCCGGGAAGGTGGCGGCAGGCCCCGCTCACGTCGGCGGAAACGCGCTCCCGCTCTGCCCTTGTAAATATTTGTCAGGAAGCAGTTGCCAAAGAAAGTATCTCGTTATGCAATTTTTTTTTTTTTTTTAATGGGAGAAGCGAACTTCCCCCCCCCAACACCTCCTCCCCGCCCGCCCCTCGCTTCTTTAGCGAGTCGTAAAAAAACAGGAAAATACGAATTGCACAAGGTTTTTTCGCGGCGTGTGAAGGCACGTCCGTGGCGGCCTCTTCTCGGCGTGCTGGGGCTTGCACAGCAGAATGTTTTACAGACTTTTTGCGTGCACCGTCTTGCACTGGTGAAGTCTGTGTTTAACATACCGGCAGGGAAAAATACATTCACACCTCCCTCCACATGAAACAAGGACCGTATATACCAACGTGGCTATGGAAAACATCCGTTGCTAGCGAAAGATGAATATTATTTTGTTCCCCCTCCAGTATAAACTTGCTTTGGCACGACCTGATGTGGGGGGTTGAATTTTTGTTTTGTTTCGTGCAGCCTCTTGTCCCCCACCAGCCTCCCGTTTCTTCAGTTCTTGCAGCGGGGAGATGCGCGGTTCACAGAGGGGCTACCTTTACGCCTGTTTTTTTCCCTCCGGTAATCCTGTTGTAAACAGGCTCTAATTTCTGCTTAGGAAGTTGCACTTAAAGATTTGTTTTTCCCCCCGTTGATTTATTCAGTCGCATATAGTGTTAGACTAAAGGAACTTCTTTCACAGTGCTGCTTAATTTTCACGTCAACTGCTTTCTTTTGAATTTGGAGCTTTTTAAAACAGGGGATTTCTCCTGTGCTGGGGGGAGAGGGGTTTTGTTGGGAGAATAATGTAAGGCTTACTGCATTCAAGAGACAAGGTGGAACTGGAATGGGTGACGGGGGGCCACAATCCAGTAGGACAAGTGCAGGGGGGGTCCCAAGTGTGGGTTAGCTGTCACTACTCATATGACATTGGAAAGGCAATGGTGATTAAAAAAATCGTATTTTCCTCCCCGCTCTGCCTGCCACCGCAGGGCACAGCAATCATCTACCCACCAGCCTCCCTCTGCAGTGGGCAACCTCTGGTGCCCACTAGTAAGAAAAGGAAATGCCACCTGGACAACCCTGAAGTTGGAAAATCAAGAAATGAAGCTTTCCTTGTCACGCTGCTTTCTCTTGGGACAGTTGCCCATTTTGACAATACTGGTCAAAAGAAGGGCAAGAATGAGGGCAGCTGTCACCAAGAGTTGGCAAAGAAAATTCTGCCAGATCAGGCCAGGGGACTGTGAGTGTTCATCACCTTCCCAGGGAGTTATTTGATGCAGCTATGAGCAGAAGGACCTTGTTGTTCTTGACACCAGGAATTTGATTCCAATTTAAGATAAGAGCCAGAGAAAGTATTCCTGAAGATGGGCTTGAGCAATAAGAAAAGAGAAAAGTGTGTGTGGGGAAGAGTTAATTTCTTTGTCCACCTTCCTTTCTCAGCTGCCTTGTTCTACAACCTTGAGAAAATCTGCTCCGCCTCGGTTTCACCCTCTGTAAAATGGGAATAGTAATACTGACAGACCCCCTCCTTTTAGATCCCTGGATCTAAAAAGGTACTATAAGTTCAAAGTGCTGTTTCTATAGGGCATTATTGCCAAATTCACTATAAGCAATTCCATTGGGTACTTGATAACAACAGTAGAATCAGTCAAACGCCCTTGATGCATTGCATGGTCCCAGATACCTTTCAGAGCCTCTTTGTGTGCCATCCCACCCCCTGAGGTCTGCAGGGATGGGGCTTTTGGAGCCTGGATTTTGCAGGAGCAGGAGGGGTACAGTCCGTGTCTTTGCTTCTGGCCCCTGAACTGTGGACCGCTTTTCTTTTTGACCTGACGAGGACAACTGGAACTAGCCCTTTTAAAAACAGGTTTAAAACATACAACTTATATATATATATATTTAAAAATTTCATAAGGCCTTTCGTACCTAATGCTTAACTCTTGTTGATTTTTGGATGCTTTACTTCTGCATGGGTTGTTGTAATTTTAATCTCTATTTGTTTCACTGCAGAGTGCTTAGGATACTTTTGCATCTAGACACGTTGCTTATAGAAATTTGGTTCACATCAGCTTTGCAATTTTTAGCTATTAGGTAGCTAAACATTTTGTAAAGTTTCACCTTAAAAAAAACCCCAAACCCCTACTCCAGAAAAACAAGTATCCTTATAGGCTAATTGCAATTATGATTAATTTGTCAGTGTTCTTTCAATTGTAAAAATGTTTCTAAAATACATTTTATATTTCTAATTTTTCAAAAATACAGTGTGTCAAGTTCCACTGTGAAAACAAGAAGAGTAAATGTTATATGGGATATTAGAGTGCTGGGCTT
The DNA here is from genome assembly GCA_013398115.1 of Falcunculus frontatus. Classification (NCBI taxonomy): domain Eukaryota; kingdom Metazoa; phylum Chordata; class Aves; order Passeriformes; genus Falcunculus; species Falcunculus frontatus. Next base: position 761,715 of record VZRV01009905.1, read on the forward strand.
CATCAGTAAATTCTCGAACAGTCCAGTTATTCTTCCTCTTCTACTTTTTTTTCCTTTCCTCCCCAAGAAGCACTGAGTGTGTCTATGCAGCTTCAGAAGTTTCCTCTGAGCTCTTTTATACTTTAATAGGTTTGTTTTGGTGGCAGTTTACTAGAAGAATATGCTGCAGACATATTTTTTTTTCGAAAGGTCAAGCAGTCTCCTAACATGTCCATTGTGTATCCTTGCAGTAAGAAATCCTCAGTGCAAAGGAGAGCTTCATGGTTGAATTTTAAAAGATAATGATTTAAATCTTTTTGTTAACCTTTTTTTTTTCTTTTTTTACATCCTTAGCACTGCTTTTGGAAAGTCAACTTTTAGTACGGTAAAAAGTAGGAAGCCCATTAATTAAAAATAAGGAACAGCTAAAGGTAAACTTAGATGGTCACCTTTCCTTCTGAAATCCTGGCATTTAACTATGTTTGTAAAGAACATAGTAACAAATGAGTAGCCATGGTACTAATATGAGGACAAAGCAAAATTACCAATTACGGAAACATCTAGGGCTCTGGGCCTGAATCTCTGATTTCCCATATGGACCTTAAAAATGTATGCATAATTGGCTTCTAACTGTGCATGCTCTAGGAACAAATTCAAGAATCAACTACAGATATTTTTTTTTCAGACACTGACTAAATATATATTCACTTGTCAGCAAAAAATACATCATTCTGACCCTCTAAACCAGAAAGAAAAAAAGAAAAGGAGTCTTCTTCCAGCAAAGTGAGTTTGTAGTATATTAAAAAAGTCACATAGTCTCACTTTCATACAGGAGTGAAGGGGGAAAGAGAGGGGGATGCTTGCAATATTTAAGCACTCTTTGAGACACAGGACTAATCAATGTAACTTCTGCCTCCTACTTGAGACTACATTTTACTAATACACATGAAGGTCTTTAGTCTGTTTAAGTAAATAGCTATGCCATTCAGGCTCAGTTTCAGTGGAAAAAATTGTTCTTTATGGACAAAGAAAAATAGAATTAGTCAAAATAAAAATAATGGTGAGATTTTAATTTTCTCGAAAATTAGACAAAAAATAAAAAGAGAGATATGCGTGTATCCGGGTCATTTTGAAGGAAAGAAAGACCCTACAAATTAGTAATAAATTAGTACAGAAGATAATGATCAAAAAATCTTGTTAACTGGTTCAAATGACAGAAATTGGAGTAGTCTATAAATGTTGCTGCAAGCATCAGAAATAGAATTGTCATTGGCCACCAGTTTGATTAGTAAAAAAAAGTTGTTCTTTCCCTCCGTGTTCCTGTTTTGGATAAATGCAATATACCTTAATACTTCCTTCTTCAATTCAGTACACATGAATTCCTACAACAGTTTATTTATCAGGTATGTTTCAGAAACTAAGAAAAAGTCTCCATCTGATTTAACAGCTGAGGCATTACTCATCAGAATATCTGATTGCTGGCATATTAAGCAATGGAACAGACTAAACATGAAACATTGCATCTCCCAATACGTATATTTTAATTACTACTAGCCAAGCAAATATCAAGATGTCTTTGTATTCAAAATTTAATGCATGATTATGTAAGGAAAAAATCCACAATACTGATCAAAACGTTATCATCATTGTGTCTATGGCAGCACTTAAGTTTTCCTTTAAAATTTCTGTGTGCCCGTCTCTTAATGGTTATGGGTCTCACACTCCTCATTTAAAACAATTGCAATGGTTGTATTCAGGCACCCTGGCAGAAAAGATGTCCAAAAACACAGGAAAAAACAGTAACGGTTGCAGAAGTGTGACACCGACCTCCTTCGTCCCTAATCAAACTCTGTCCACATGAAACCCCTGGTTTCCGAGAGTTGTAACCCTTTAATTTTCAATACTCTAAATATATAGCTGTACTCATATAGGAAGCTGTCTTTACGAAGGTAGTTGATCTATAATTTTGCCTTTTTCTTTCAATAGCTTTAGGCCAGATTTCCTTATTCCGGGTAATTGGCTCTAATATATAATCTTAAAACATAAGATAGTAAATCATTAAGACCCGATTTTTCTGTTCAGACCACTCTTTCTTAATTACCGTGCAGTCTGAAAATATGAGACTATCAGAGTAGTAGTTTCATTCGAACAAGGCTGTGCATGGATTAGGGCTTCAGAATTTCCTAATGCCGCAGAAAAATTCCCTCTCCCTTTCTAGCTGAAAGCCCCGAGCAGCTGTAAACACCTCACGCTTTCTAGAGGCTTGGCTCCCCTAACGCAGCCTGGTCATCTTCCGAATCCACTGGTCAAATGAATTTCAATGACCGGTAATCAAAATTTTCCTTAAAGCCTGCAGCATGGAGGTTGTGGTGGTTGTAGCATTTCTGCAGTTATGGCAAGGAAGCACTGCATTTCTTAACATCTTGGTTCTTGATTTCTCACCCGCGTGAGATATGGGTAACACCATACTCCAGGCTTATTTACGGACACCGTTGGAGAAAGGGTAGGAGCGATGGAGACAACAGCTAGAAACTCCAACGCCACAACGCGATTACAGTATGTTTTCCTTTCCTTGTTCTTTCAATTCACAGTAAATTTCATTCCAGCTCTTAGAAATCATCGTTCTTTCCCCCTTTTTATTTCAAAATGGTTGCATATTTTTCATTCACGAAAAGGTTAAAGGCGTTTCCCCATCGCAGGAGGGATTATCTTACCAGAGGATTCTGGGACTGCAGATGTATACTGCGGCAAAATCCTAAATTCATCGGCAAAAAAAAAATCATTTCCAGACCCCAGCTGCTAAAAATAATAGAATTATAGTAAATCATTGATAAGATTAAAACATAAAGCCATTTTTACGTTCCAAAGTGCTCTAAAACATGAGTCTTTTCTCTTAATTCATTTCTTAAATAATGCAAATTTTAAAGTAGCTTTTCTATCCCAAGCACGCAGCGCCATGAAATCGATAATTTTTGATCTTTTGGTTAGTAGGCAACATGGTGAGCTATTGCAGTGACTGCAGGCAGCAGACATGTTCTTGTCAGCTAAAAATTTTCATATTGTTTTTGAGTCCATGGAGATTTGCGGATGGGATACAGCCAGTTATAGCTTCAGCTTGCACTTTGCTGGGGGGACATAAACCAGCACCGTTTTAGATGCGTGTATAGATATAGATATATGTTTTAAAAACAAGAAGCATTACTGGATTTTAAACAAAAAATTATGTAAAAAGAATGGCTGGTGTGATTATAATCGCATCATGCAGGGTCCACGGTTTCCATTTAGTGAAATTTCGCAGAGGGCAACTTCTTAAGAACATCCCTGCTGTGCAGAGTGAAAAGCATGAACAAACCAAAGACAGAATTCATCTGTGTTTATATTTTACAGACAATGAAAAACCTACTCTTTGTATGCCTTTTTTTCCACCTTATTATTTCACGAAAACTGCAGCATTTTCCCCGCCCCCACCCGAACACTCACCACCCCAGCACTGCGGTGTTCGGTCTTTCTTTCTTTCTTTCTTTTTTTCCATCTCTTCTTCTTTTTTGCTTTCACAAATTCTGCACGCGCCATCTTTGTCTATTGTTACTCTTTTCTAATTTCTCTTGCCCATTCTCTTTCAAATCAGCTAATAAACAGAAGGCTAAATGCCTGATCAATGCTTATGTGTTATATTCTCCCCATCTTTTTTCTTTCTGAGAAATAAAATTTTAGAAAAACTGAACCAACACCCCACACCCCAAAATTTCTGTATTACCATAACCTGTTGTATACAGTGGTGATAAAAAACATTATTAACATAATGGCAACAGCTGCAGCCTAAATAGAAGCTATGAGATAATAAATGTGCTACAACAAATTAATTTGCTGCAGGTGCTTGTGCTCTGAACTGCGTAACCCAAGCCATTTCAAGTCTGAATACAATTATTATTCCCCCCACATGCTAAAACAAAGTGCAGAGCAAAATGTCTTGTTATTATAAATATCTTGTCCTGTCCCCCGAACATTTTTACCATCAGCAAAGAGTGGAAGAAAGGATTTTAAAACCTTAGTAGAAAGCTGTGGCATTTAAAAATATTTAACGAGGCTTCAAGTCATGTCCAGGCTTGAAGAGATAATGTCTGTTTAGACATTAATTTGTACCTATTGTCTCTTAACCAGAGCTCTATAGGTAAGGACGCAGGGAGGTATTACATACGTGCAATTGGCAAGGCAGGGGCTGTAAACATCTCATTAGTAACAGATGCATATTTGTGTGTGTTGGCTCTTCCATTTACTTCATTGCAGAGAAAAAAAAAAAAAATCTCTTTGCAATTTGGCTTGTATAATGAGCAGTGAACTAAGCAGGGATTTTTACTGTTTTTTTCTTCTGGTAAATGTAGTGTTTATGGAAGCCAGTTACTAGTTACCTTACAGGCATGTACCAGTAGCGTGTTGCACCATTCTTCAGACTACGAAGATGGGAAGTTAGATGAAGCCAAGTGGTCTCTTTTCATTTGGGCACTGTGTTGTAAAAATTAACCACATGCTTCTTTCTTTATATTCCCCCCCTTTTTTTTTTTACTGTTCACAGACCTAATTGTCTGAAACTGGGTGAAAAGAAAAAATTAGAGGCTCAGCTGTGCTGACTTTACTAGCTTTTTTCATTGCCACAGCACACACGCCGCTTTTTGTCTGTTTTCTTTGCACATGTAATTAGAGAACTTGTGTGTTTTAAAAGATTGATTATTCTCACAGAGTAACCTTGAAACGTTCTTTCTGCGCTCGTGAAAAAAGTATCGCGCGTATCCGAAAAGAACGAATCGAACTAATGCCTCACACAGGACACTTCTCCCCTGTGTTTCAGCGCGGCATTGTGGTGCTCAGAGGAGCCTGGCGAAGCCCCCTGCCGAAGCAGGGCAGCCGCGGTGGTGCAGATGCAGAAGTGCGCTGAAACCCCGCGCCTGTGCAGCCCTCGGCGGCGGTGAGGAGCGCCTGCTCACATGAGGCGGCCTGGGGAGGTCAATTGGATTACTCATGAGCAAGTGTGACGTTACACAACTCATCCCTAAGCTAGAATTTGCATGTCTCAAATCCCTTTTCCCCAATGAAGAAAACGTATAATCATTTAAGCAAAGATGTATATACCACGCTAGTGAAAATGGTTTTGGTTTTAAGGCTGCTTTTGTGTCAAACTCCTGTTTAGTTTTCTGCAGCGTCTTCATGTCTACTCCAGAGATCTGATTTTTTTAGCTATTAGTTGGGCTCAGCTTCCATCTATGTCCACAGCAATTTTCTCAGAGTAACAACTGGGATATGAATTCCTAAAACTGAGGCATTCATCTCCATAATAGTTCATGCTAATATGTCTCCCAGTCATCATCCAAGTGAGTAAATAGTATAGTATTTCTGCATATGAAGCACAGGGTGAAAATGCGCTTTCACAAACTTCCTTGCAGGTATTTCCACAGCCCAGTCAGTGTCTCCTTTTTCCGAAGTAAATCTGGTGCTACGAATGAGTGATGCTTTAGACTGTTTCCCCCAGATTCCGGGTATCTTTCTTTTAAGAGTCAGGGTTCTATTCACACTCTCAAAAGATGTCCATATTTTGCTGGCAGGTGATTTCAGTAGGGGAATTGGGTCAATATTTCATAACTTGTACATCCATCTAGCTGCTTCATGCTGCTGGAAGTACCCAAGCACTGCCTGGCTGAGGCTATCAGGACCACACCACACAGGGTAGGAAAATACAAATCAAAACTGGAGTTCTGAAGCAGGACCAAGGGACAGGTTTTCAGGTTACTTAGGCAGCTAGTGGAGTACTCCATACCCTCACTTGCTCCCAATAGCAGGTGCTTTTGCAAATTTGCTGTCTGCCAAGTAAAAGGCCTTGCTTGGCATTCATCAGGAAAACTCAGTGAAACTGCGGTTGACTCAGGCCTACTCAGCGGAAATGCATATGTTGGAGAACAGCGACTTTGCACAACAAAACACTACACGGTGGGAATCATGGGTGGCTTCATTAGGAAAGCACATGCAACCTGCTGAATTAAATAGAGGGAGAGAGAAGGTACAACAAGCTGTTTATTTTCCATCATAAACCACTCCTCCCTCAGCCAAGAACAAAAATGAAGAAGAGGAGAAAAGCAGGTAGTTAAGTGTAGGACAACCTGTACAATGCAGGTAGTGTGACTGTCAACTTTGTATTGCTGTATGTACGACTGTAACAAAGTAGAGAATATTTTTTATTCATGGGCTAATGTGACTCAAGATTAAGCTTTACTGTGCATGTTGAGTGTGAGCCTAATTCTTGCTGGTGCGGAGCACCCAATCAAGAAAGCATTTGTTGAGAGTTAAGGGAGGCCTGTGAGAGTATCCTCATTAAAAAAATATCAAAGAAGCCCCAAACTGAGCAATTGCATTAGTGCTGTATTATATCTGGTAATATCTGCCCTCCTGCATAATTATAAACGACTGGTGTTTTTTATTTACCTCTTCTCATTTTCTGCAACTTGTTCTTAGACAGTTTCCGTTTCTGCAAACATATTCTTCAACACTAGAAGTGTGAACATGAATGCATGAGTCTGAAGCCCTTTCCTGGGCTGTGCTCATCCATAGATTCACCTGTTCACTGTTTGGGTTTGTACAATAATGTTTTGTTATTGTTTTGTGTCAGTATTTGCTACTGGGCTGGCTCTGCCTTTTTTCTTCCACCCATCTTTCTTCCTGTGCACTGCCAGAGAAGCGTGATTTGAATGAAGCCATTCCAAGAGATATTGCCATTAACAGCAGCGTCACTGGCTGTAATTTGTCAGGCGACATCCACGGGGCTGGAGGGGAGACAGCATGTGGAGGTACTGCTGCGTGTGCCATGGGGCCCCTGCAGCCCACCCTGAGCCAGCTCACTTGCCATCCAGAGAGGGCTGTGCCGCATTTCAGGGCACAGGTACTGTATGGCTGGGGGGTTTTGAGCTGGGACACAGCTTTACAATTTCTGTGCTCTTCTTTTGCCCTTCTGCAGGGCTGGACAAATCAGGTTCTTGTTCTTTGCATCACATTTCCTCTAGCACAAAGGGCTTGCAAAGTGTCTTTTGGTGAAGCTTTTAGATCTGGGCACCAAAACCTCCAGAGCAGGAGTAGGGAAAGGGCTCTGCCAACTTTGCCAACAGATTTATTTATCCCTGGTGCATGTGAAATCCTGTGGGACAGAGACAAAGCTATTATGAGTTCTGAGAAGCCCTAAGTCAAAAGGCTAGGTTGGTAGCTATTTCCTCCTCATAAGCTTCTTCCTTCGGCTACCCAGTCTTGGTCTGTTTGCCACTGCCTTTCTCAACCATCAGGTTCTTGCTCTCATTTAGAAGCCGCACAACTTCTCAGTTTTTTTTTTTTTTTTTTTTGAAGCTGGTTAATACCACTGCACAGTGGAGCCATTCTGCCACATAAACTACATAGTGAGGCTTCCTGATGTGGTGTGTGGCACTAAGAGACTTGAATACAGCTGAGCTTGTGCTGTGGAAAGAAGAAGGAGCTGATCAGGAGGTCTGTTGCGGGAGAGATCTGCAGCGTGAACAGGAAAAACCCAACAGGAGGAGGGGAGACATCAGCTGCCGGCACATCTCCTTTGAAGATCTCCACAACTCGGGGGAGGATCAGGTTGCCAGCAAACTCTCTCTTACCAAAACATCCTGCCCCTAAGAAAAGGCAAGTGGAGCACAGATCGCCAAGGGCCTTTTGTAGTCAACCGCTCACCCTGCGAGTCTCCCATCCTGCCACTGCCACCATGGAAGGTCCTTTGACAGGGCAATAATCAGTCTTAAGGCTCTGCGGTAGCTGGAGTGAGGGGCAGGGGCACATTCCACATTTATATAAATCACTAACCTGCTTGTTGCATTTAGGATCCAAAGCATTTTTCGGTGGTGCTGGAAATAGCCAGCACCTGAGTTTTTATTTGCTTTCAAACCCAATTGTTTCTAACACGTTTCCACACCGGGTGACTAGCAAATTTCACCCATGTGTTGTTTTGTAAACTCTTGGGCTGCATAATTCAGTAAGTGACTGTACAAATTATATGGTCAAAGACAGGAGAGGGTATGATGTTCTAAACAGGTGAAAATGGGTGAAAAAGAGTAAAAATAATGATTTTTTTTGGCATGGATTTTCAAAATAATGGAGGTTTGAGCAAGAAAAAAGAAGAGAAGTTTTTGGCATGGGCACAGATAAATATGAGTTTCACGTTTTTGAAAAGTACAGATGATCTGAATCTATTCATTATTTGAAATTCATATCTGGTCCTGTGCAAGAAGTGTAAAAACTGATACTGACTTTTAGGAATGTCCCTCAAGACCTTTATACACCTACATTCTGTTGCTTTCCCTTTCATCCTCTTGTCAGTCAATACTTAACCCTTTTGGATTCTGACCTTTCGGTACTGTGAGGGCTCGGTATGGAGCTGATCAGATAGTTAAAAGGATATTCTTGCATATTTTGACAAATCAAAGCACCACACTTGACTTACTGTGATTTGTGAGTTATATTATTACAAATGCATAGGAGCTTGTTCACTGAGGCACTAAATCTCTCAAAATCTTCCCTAATTTTGTTTCACAAACCCCTATTTATTTGAAAATTCATCTCATATATTTATTATTTTTTTTCTTGAACATTGAGTCAGATGTTTAAAAAGCACCACATATCAAACCAGCAGGTACAGAAGTTTCCATGTGATTTGCACACTCATTAAGTCCCCCTAAATAGAGCAAACAGATTACAAGGTTTGTGAGTAAGCACCGACATAATTTTAAAAACCCCTCTAACCCAAATGGTACTAAATGTGTAAAATAACAACTAAACAAAAATATTTAACCATTTCTTCACATCTAAACCATTTCTTAGTGTGTACCAGTTTCAGGCTCATGGTAATATACTCTACTGTCGCCTATTTTCAGAAGTATAAGGAAATTGTTACGGAAAAGGTGACAATAATACATCTTGTTGGAACGGAGAAACAAAATGAAGCAGCTGTACATCAGAGAGAAAATCTGAACCAAGAGAGTGATAATGAGTGTGGCAAGTATTTTTTCTTGCTTATGGGTGGAAAAGCCAGGGAAGTCTCTGTTTGAAGACAAAGCACGTAGTAATGTGATCATAAAAATCTCCTAATGGGGGCCTATGTGATGTTCTGTAAATGTATTCCTTTCAATACGTCTACACACAGTCTTTCAAGGTTGCCTGAAATGGTACAGGGGATATGATAGCATCGGCATAGCTGGATGTGTGCAGAGCTGGGACTCCTGTTTTGTTATTATTGCCATTATTTGTGCTGTTACTATTTAATACATGCATTGCAACAGCTGCTCAGAAACTCAGATAAAAAACATCACCCCATTTTTGCAAGGCAGTGTGCAGACATTGCCAAGGCACTGTCTGTGCTCTGAAAAGCCTGCAATTGATGGAAACGAGTGACATTCAGAGGGTGGGGAGATGAGTGCCATAATTATAGGTGGGGCTAGTAGTATTACCTGTTATTAAGGGCTTGCCTGACACTTCCCATTTTAAGACCTGTTTTTGGTGGTTTGTAACTGCTTAGTAAACTTTAACCATTTGTCTTTCACTAGACTTCCGACCTTGGCTGCCAGTGCAGCTCAGTCATTATTAACAGACTGATTTATTTCATTTGGGTTTGGGGGATGACAGAGTTGGGGCTGACAGAGAAAGCAGCAGCTTTAAAAAAATGCAAAAAAAATTTGTTATTGTGCCTGTCACTGTTTATCTGAAATAAGGACTCAAATATTATAATGTCACTGTTTCCTTCTATTCCCCCAGCCGTCTGTCTGCATCCATCTCTAAGCTCTTGTCTTAGATTTGTCTTTCTGTTCTGCATTTGTACAGTATCTTACTCATCTGAGTGCTGGTCCATGACTGGTACACCTATAAGCAGCAGAAGACCCCAAAAATTTCTCCGATTTAGCACAGAACCAATGCTATTGGGGGGCAAAGAAATATTCCCTGTACAGAAATCCTTCACAGTCTCTTCCTTATTGATTGTGACTCTTGAATTACTTACCTTTCCCCTCATACTCACAGTACTGGAAATGTTTCATATTCAAATATGAGTGACTTTTCTTGTCAACAACAGCTCCTTTTAGTAAATGTTTTTTCTAAAAATAAGGAGGCTGTTTTTAGGCTCTGCTTAAATAGACACATGGTGCTGTTGGGGGATCAAGCTGAGCAAAAGATTATTCCTTCTACCTGTGTTTTTGGAATCAGCATAGAGAGGAAGGGAATGAGCCGCTGAGTTCATATTTCCACTGGAAGTGCAAAACAGAGGGCCAAGATTCATTTAGATTGTTATACTAAGTCAATTTGACCTTTCTCTTTGTATTTTGCTTCCTTCAATTGACATGAAATTGGACTAAGCAGCAAACACTGTGTTCAAGACTTTTGAATTTCTTCAGCAAACGTCAATGTTTTCAGCTGTGAGGGGATCATTGTTTCAACAGTGATTTTTGTGTTACCCGTAAAGCCTCACAGGTCATTTCATTCACCTCCTTTATAGTCAGTATTTTTCACCTCCTTTTAACTAAAGAGTTGACGAAAACTGACATGATTTAGTCTTTTAGAATAAATGCAAAAATCACTGGATTTGCATTACACCAAGTTTTTAATGTGCTTTCCATACCTGAAGCCCAATCTTGCAAACTGTTTCAGGCTTTTTTGCTCCACTTTTAATTTTAAATATGAACAATTTTGTCCCCCTGTGAACATCCCTGACATTTGCAGGAATTGCCCCTACATTTAACCAAGTCAATAATGCAAAAGTTTGTAGGCTGAATGTTTGAAGATGCTCCTACTGAGATTAAAGATATTTTCCTAAATGCAGACCTGTGTTCTCTCCTTGTAACCTGGTTATGGGCCATGTAATCTATGGCACACTTTTAGAGTGTAATCATACGGAAAAATCCTCGACCAAAAAAAGCAACGAAACAACACTAGAGCTCAACCAAGTCACAAATGTGCTTTGAAATCTGAGTGTGGGCAGACCCAGGAGCAGGCAGTGCATCATTCAGAGGGCAAGTTTCTGTTGATTTTAAAAGACGGACACAGAAAACCCAAACCAAACCACTACACCCTCTAAAAAATCTGATTTTACCTAAGAACTTCAGATGGCTATGACTTGTGATTAATTTATTCTTTCCTTGATGGGTAGCCTCTATTAGCTTTCAGTGATGTAGTAAAATACGTCCCTTCTACCCCAGTGTTTTAAAGGCAGCCCTGTCCCTGCTCAGGTCCACCCAGCTGAAAAGGCAAAACTAACTGTTTTTTGGTTTTTGGACCATGCTTTTCACACATGCACATGCACTAAACTCCTGCAGGGGTATATGGGAGTATATTATGCAGGGATTGAGAAGAGAATACACCCTGCCTTGCTAGTATTTTTCCTAGGATCAGGTGGAGAGATGACCTTTGCTGGCACCATGCCAGGCTCATGCCAGCTGCTACAAGTGCATAGAATTGTTTAGGTTGGAAAAGATGGTAATAAACCTACTTCTATGCAAAATAGCTTACTGCTAATAATTTCTGTCAGCTTCTAAACTTGGTGTGTGGTTTTTTAAAATCAGATGTTTACAAGAAGTTGGGGGGGGTTTTGACTTCAGTGTTTTAATGCAGTGCTAATGGTTATCAGCTCCATCTGACTCATCCAACCAACTTATGCTCTTTTCTAATGGTAAAAGCGAAAGTAAAAGATAAAATAAAGCATATTTCCCTGAAGAGCTTAATTTTTTCCTCCTAGCTGGAATGAATGTGAACAAATTTCACAGTAAGACACAGAATCTGCAAAGACCCAGGGTGAAACCATTTGGGCTCTAGTTGTGTGCTGTTGGGAGGGGGCACCAAATGGCGAGTGAACCTGCTAGGAGTCACAAGTCAAATTCTTTAGAAACCACCAGCCCTAAAGTGCTGATCTCACCATCCAATGCATACATGCACTTTTAAAGAGACATATTTGCCAAAGTATCTCCCTTGAGTCCTTCCAATGAGATACAGTAACTACAGGTGTGCTGGAAGGTCCTGTGAATGTCCCTAGGAGCGTTAGACAGTCTCAGACAAACTGCGCTACAGTGCTTTTTTTATTTTAAGAATAAGAAGGAAAATAAAGAGAAATAAATGAGTGTCTGGTAACATGTATCTGTATCACAAAGGAGGCATCCAAGTTGGCTCAGACCATTGGAGGGCCCTGAGGGCTAAATTATTCATAAAAACCAAAACTTACCAGGAGCTGGTCTTTCCTCCATGGCAAGGCTGAGTGGGATGGAAGAACCTGAATTTCTTGCTGATCCTTTGTGTGGCTAGACAGGTCTTCACCAGCAATCGCATTTCTTTCATGAGCTTGAAACCCACATTAGCATTTTAAAATAACAAGCAATAACCATGTAAGCTTCCAAGCTTTCCGAAAGCCTATTTATAGCCTCATGTACTCATATACCGACAACTAAATTCCTATATACACTGACATCCCCAGCTGATTCTTTTAGGTGAGCCTCTGTTAGATCCCGAGCCCCAAATGACACTTCCCATTCTAGAGGGGCCCTGAGATAGTTGCGTGTTTGCCCTCTTGCTCTCATCCAGAATATATTTGCAAAAGACAAATTTTTATTTAAGTGGGAAGTGCCGGATTTAATCCTGCTCTGTGTGAAGGAAGAAAACTGGCTTGATTTCTCCATTCGGGCCTGCCTGAAATCCTTATCATGCCCAGTAATATAGTATCACATGGGAGTTGAATTCCCTTGGCACCTCACCTAGCATAGCCTGTGACTGTCCTCTGAAACATACAGTTGGAAAGAAAGTCAAGAAAAACAGCTCTGATGCTCTTGTGGGGATGCCGCCCCCAGATCAAATTTTCTGAAGTGGGGGGAGAGAAAGGAAAGCTCAGAGAAGGCTTCATCAGACTGTGGACTAAGAAGCCAGAGGTACTGCTGTGCTTAGCTCATCTGATGCTCTTCTAAAAGGAATCAAATCTCAAATCTCAAAAAAATCGCTAGGGCCAGGGAACCCAGCAAAACCTTTGGGAGGTTCTCCTAGTAGTCAAACATCAGCACTTCTAAAGTCTAGTCTGAACTCGCCCAGTTTCAACTTGCAGCTTCTGGGTGGTGTTACACCTCCATCTTCTGTACCACACAGCCCAGTATGAAGTTCTGTTCTTACAAGGCTGATCAAATCCAACCCTTCATTTTCCTGGCGATAAAGCATCAGCCTTTTACTATACAAGGCAAATTTTCTGCACCTACTCTGCTTTACAGCTTATTAACACCCTTCTAGCCCACAGACACCAGGATGGGATGAACTGGCTGCATCTAGATTGTGCCTGAAATACTTACAAGGTGATGTGGTGGGCTAAACCTGTTTGGCTTGTTGACCAGATTCAGGCATCACATAGCAGCCTCTGGGACATCACAGCATGGAAGGCTGGTGTTCCTCACTGGGAGCCCATATTCTGGCAGCCCTTAGGTGCCCTTGGACATCCCAGGAGACAACCTCTGTACCCCAAAGTTGTCTCACCCTTGTGTTAAAGACTTGGTCTTTTGGCCATCACGACTCCTCAGGGATTGGGTATTCTCCATGATCAGGCTGTCACTGCTTTCCAGGACAGAGTCAGATCCTATAATGACCTACTACAGTCATAGCTACTTTACATCTTTATATTGGGGTGGATTAGAAAATGTGCTGCTTGCTTGCTAATAGCTCAGTCTGCATCAGTGACCTCTGTTCTTTCTTCACCCCAGTCTTTGTGCCATCTGCTGAATTTCTTAGAAAGGATTTTATATTTTTTTCCGGGTCACTGATAAAAATGCAAAGTAAATCAGCTTTTTTTGTTGGCAGAAAGGGCCCATGGGACTGTCCCTTGCAACTTGTGGGTTCTTAAAAAAATGGGTTTCTTATTATATCAACCACAAACTTCCCCCAAAGGTAAACTGCCTAGGAAATTACTCCTATCGGTATCCCACTGGTATTCCAGAGCACAGCTCTACTGCACAGGGAGAAGAGATTTACGCATATTGAATTCACTGTTACTACTTTGACAAATAGTGTAATCCCTCAGAGCTAGTTCCTGCATAATCACTTCTGTATGTTTTTTACTGACCTTAGAAACAGAACTGGAGATAAGAATAGTTGAGAAGATGGAAGGCAGCTTACCAGACCCTTCTTTGCTCCGGGCTGATACAGAATGCCTGGAAACCATTAAAAGATGTGCTCCAACTTCCAGTGTTTTCTTCAGTTTTGCAGTGACAAGGACACCCTTTTAAAGGTTTGGGCTATAAGAGGGATGTGTTTTGAAGGAATGCAGAAAGAAGAAGATGTGTTTTTATTTTGCGTAACAGTCTGAACAGATATCTCCGTGTGTGTTTTAATCATGGTACAGACAGAACTATTTCTGTGAGGCTTTCATGCATCAGTTTCTATTCAGAGGGAGTCAGGCAGGGCTGCAACCCCAAACAGATGGAATAAGTTTAATGATCAACTGAAGTGGGAGCCAACATTATCTGGTTTAAGACATTTTAATGCCTTATCTCCAAGAGTTTGAATTAAGGTTGTGATTACTCCATGTTGCCTGCTCCTTTCCAGTAAGCATTTTGCAGAACTGTGTTCATGTTGTGATTACACATCTGTGAGTATCTGTGACTTATGCTCCCCAGCAGGTTCTCAAGAAGCATATGTCTTAATGTACCCAAGTGCCATCAAACCAAAGTTTGTAGAACTAATTGTTCCTTATTGCTCTAAGTCCTTCTCCTCCCACTTCTGTCAAACATAAGATTTCCATTTGTCTGAATTTCTGAATTCTTGAAGCAGCAAAGTCAAGTAGATGAGATCTGCATTTTCCTCTAAAGGTGAGGGTTGCCTGAGAGATCACATAGTGAAATTTCAGCTGATGAAACTGTGATAGTGTCAAATGCATTTCATGTCTGTCTTTGAGAGGAATATAATGAAGGCTCTGCAGATGGTAAAGGCCATTCATGTGTTAGCAATATGGGTTCTGTGTGCTGCTGTGTCTTCAGACTTACTGTATAAAAGCGTTTGTAATATTTTCAAGGGTTACAGCATGAAGAAAGCTGAGGAATTGCATTTACCAGAGGCTGTCAACAAGTTTTCTGAAAAACAAGAACTGGGTTCTCAGATCAGATTGATTTATTTATTTATTAGCAGAGCACATGATATGCTCGTATTATATACAGGGCACACACTCAGACCTTTTCTGCTAAAAATGAGATCCAGTCACAACATACACTTTATTTTTCATACTCCAGCAAGTGTACAACGGCATGCAATTTTAAGATTTTGAGAGAGAAATGAAAGCTGGATAACATGTTTAACGTGATTTCAGTTCTTCAAATGTCCCTATGTGCTTCTACCCAGTACTTACTGTGTCTGTTTCAATACCTAAATGCTGGCAGCCATGGAGAAACAATTGGGATATCCTGTGCTCCCCGTAAAAAACCCCACAACATACTGCTAATTCAAGCTCTTCAGAGACCACCCAGTATTTCCAGGGCTGTCATATACTACAGCTGTTATTTTGTGCAACATATATGCAAGTGCATCACTACTGAGTAAAACTGAACTGTAATTGTTGAAGACCACACACAAGAACACATTGTATTGTTTTGTTTATTAACTAAAGGAGATCCCAGTCTGAAGAAGCATCAATTTTTTTCCAGTGGTTTGCCCATGATTAGTGCCTCACTGAGGTTCTACAATAATTTAATTCATTATAAGCAAAGTCATTTTATCAGTAGCATGCCACATGTATTGGCTGCGCATTTTCTTAAAGTCTAATTAACCTTCAATATCGTATGGGTTAGTTAGTGTTGAAGGCTTGAGTGTTGGGGTTGTTTTAGCTTGTGGTTTCTTTTAACACCGACCTTTTCAAATTCCCTCCTAGATAATGGGATATGACTTTTAAACGGAAGATATAGCTTTCAAAATGATTCAACATAATAAGAGATAAAACAACTGAGGAACTGAAAAAGCAAATAGTGCCTCTGACTTAAAAGCAAAACAACTATCAGTGCCCCTAGCAATTGTCTAATTTGGAGACATTTGAAAAAGACAGGTCTTAAGAGGGAAAAAAACCCTTAAACTGAACATCACTGCTTCAGAGTTGTGAATTTCATCTGGCATGAATTAAGAAGGGTGCAGATAAACAGTATCTGATGTAAAGCTTCACAGCACAGAGTTAACCCACCAGCAAATTCTAGCAGGAGGAATGAGCTCAGGCTGGACGATCATTCTGTGTGGCAGCTTTGGTCCCACATTACCAATCTGAACATGATGAATTGTCTTGTACTGGGAGAAGAATGGTTTTGACTGCAAAAGAAAGCTGGGGTGTGCCCTGCTCTAAGTTGCTGTGCTCTGGCCACATCAGCTCTTGGGTTAAAACAACTCAGAAAGCCCCACAGCTCCTGTGGCATAGTCTGAGCTCTACCCCAAGCTGTTGCATTTTTGAAAAGGTCTGGAGGATCCAGACTGAGGCGGTGATGGATGTTTATCATTCTCAGGAGTCATCACTGGGATCTGAAAACAAGATCTGCTTTTAGGTTAGAGTAGGGTGGGGAGATCATTTAATAAAGAGAGCAGCCTTCAGCGTGTACCAGAAATAGGTGTGATTTCTACACTGTTTTGACAACTCTCCAGATTTTATCTACAGAATTTAGAGCTGTTTGCTTATTACTGCCCTCCCCACCCCCACCTCTTTTTTTAAGGAAAGAAGTCTGGATCTTTTGGTGGTAGAAATACCTGGAAACTATTTCCTTAGCATACTCCAAAGGCTCTGATTAACAGAAGACAAATATAAGAAACACAAGTTTATTTATTTGGAGGTTTTAATCTTATGCATTTAAAGCCAAATTTCCTGATAATTTGAAAACTCAGTCGTGATCTATGGGGGCTCAGGGTTGCCAATACTATTAGCATACCCACTGAAGAGTTTCAGCTGATGGAGTTGTAAGTGGTATGCTTTCTGGTGTGCTCTCTCAAGGGAAAGTCAGGCTTGGGAGATGAGGTTTGACTTCATTTACTCCATGTGACCTTAGACTGCTGCTTAAAACAGTCTGCTCTTTGTTTCTCCAACTGTCAAATGAAGATAATGATTCTTACCCATTCTTAGGGCAGCACTTTGAAATTTATAAATGAAAATATTATTTGTATTCAAGAGGTTCCCAGACAAGGAAAATGAATGATTTCCATAAACGCAATGTATTTCTTCCTTGCATCATTCCAGTCTGGAATGTCGTGTCTAGTTTCTGGCACTCACACACATTGAGGACTGTGTGAGAGACAAGTACTTACAATGATTTTCTACATATACAGTCCCTCTCTGTAGCAGGCCTTTGTGGGTAATTTTCTGCATATACCCATATATGTGCGTGTATGTGTGTGTGTAATGGACACACAGAACACCACCTGAAGTGAATGTGAACCATTTCATGTTCATGGGGCTGGCTGCCTTTGTAGTACTCTCAGATAGCAAAGCTGGGAAATATTCTGTTGTTTTAAAAGGCCAAAAACTCTATCAGTCTGTTGCCTAGCGAAATATATAGATTAAAAATATTACTAGTTTAAAAGATGATTTAATGTTTGTCACAGGAGGATGACAATGGGCTTTCCTTAATACAATATTAAACTAAGGTCCAGTCTGCATAATTTTGGTTTCTAAATAGTGATGAAAAATCCCAGTGGGCCTCTCCGAAAAGGTGATCAGCTGCCCAGGGAGCTCCAGGGAAAAGCTCTTTTTCAAGATCAGACCACTGCACTGGGCAAGTGCCGTATGGCAGTCTAATATCCAAGATAACAAGAGATCTGTTGCTCCCTGCAGCACGGCAACTGCACCTCCTTCCCCAGCCAGCGGAGCAGAGTGGAAGCTCTCCTCTGCCTTGTGCTTAAGTTAGCTCTGCTGTTGTGTGAGGACTGGACAAGAGTAACAGGAGAAATGTTCACTGAAAACTCGCTGCTAAATACACCAGATGGGAAGCCAAAGCAACTCACATCCCCGATCAGTAATTTATAACGAAGTCTGCACAGCGTGGAGAGCCAAATGCTTGAAATCAATAGAGATTTAATGACCTATGAAGGTAAAACAAACCATTCTGCCAAAAAGCAGAAGGTGCTAACAAAGCCTGCTTGAGTGCTGGAGGAGAGAAGGCATCCTGGGGGAGGTGATGAGCATCCTGCAGTGGGTGCACTGAGGCTGCCGGGGGTCAGTGCTGGAGCCCTCTTTGGCCAACACCTGCAGTCACTGCTGAGTGTCTGCAGTGTCAGAGGGTGGCAGGTCCGTCTGCCAGAGGGTCTGGACCTTTTTTCCTGACTGAAGTGGTGATGATCCACCTCCTGATGGAAGTCCTGGGCCTGGATAAAGAGGAAGGGGAATATGCTACATGAAGAGGGCATGGCAGGGAAACTTTCTGAAAGCAACAGCTCTAGGGAGGCTCTAGTTGACTTAAACCCTGCACAAAACTGATCTAAACACCATTTCTAGCAGATCCAAATAGTCTCCCCAACACTACCATTAGAGACTGCAGCTTAGTAATGCTGACTGATTTCTTGTTTACATTGTGCAATGTTTCACTGCTCCAGCTGGGCAGAGGTGAGACTAAGATATTTAGCACTGGAGTCATTATGAGGCCCTGAGGTGTACTTCAGGAATTATCTGGGCTTCGGCCAAATACTACATTAGACAGTGGGGTATATTTATTACCAAGTGTCTTGTAACACCCTATCTCTTGCTAAGGTTTCTAAGTCAGTGCAAGCACAAAGAGACAGACCCACTAAGCCATCTAGTCCATCTCCTGTCCAGAGCAGGATTGCTCTCTCGAGTACAATCACTTGTGCTCTGCAAGCATAGTTTTAAATGTATCAAGAGATGCATCATTTAATTTATGAGAGTAATCAATACCCTAAAAGACCTGTCAATAAGTTTTCATTCTTTTTTTTCATTTTTGTCATTACAAATATCATCCTGTTGCAAGTTATGCCCACTGGTGTTAATAACCCTTCCAGCATACATAGATGTCTATTGGAACTTCCCCCGTTCATTGCTTAGCCAATACATACACCTTTAGGGCCAGACTTTTACACACTTGCCCATAATATTTCTCTTTGTAAGTAGGCCTGTTAAAATGTAGGGGAGAAGGATGGAATAAAAATTAAAGTGTTACTCCACAGGAATAAAAGGTGCCCCAATCCACCCCTAAACTATTTTAATCTTTCCATAAAGTCAGCCCAGACCATCCCTTAGACACTATTGTTGCTCTCCACTGAACCTGCCCTTTTTGATGCTAATAAGGTACCCAGGAGTGAATTTAGTATTCCTAGTGTGGTCACACCAAAGCCATATGGAGTGGAATCTTTTCTTCCCTTTTCCAGGCGGTGATGTCTTTGAATTTGCAGCCAAAAATTTCCCTTTCTCTCTTTTTGCTCAGTCACATTTAATACACTCTCTACTATCACCCTCAGGCTTCTTTCAGCATTACTTTCCTCATTTTCCTTTCTGAGGAATAACTGAGTTTTGGATTATTTTCCCTAGATGTCTATGCTCAAATTTCTTCAAGTTGAGAGTCCTTCTGTTATTTTTTTCCCATAGGTCATATCGTATGTCATCAGCTATTAAGTACAATTCTAAATGTGGATTATAAGTTATGGATTTCGTTTTCATTGATTTTCAAGGGGGAGGAAGGAATTTTAAATTACCAACATGTCTGAATTTAAATTCCACCTCTCTCATCATCATCAGAAATAATGGCAATTTTATTCATTACAGTTTAATGTAGAATATGTTATTTCAGATCAAATATTTTCACAAATATACAGCTGAGAAATTGAAAATCTTCTCCTTAATAATCCAGAAAATAAATACTTTAAACTTTTATTCATAGCCAAATGAGAAGTAGAAGACAACATATTTAGTGCGTACAATAATTAAGTCTCAAAGAAAACAAGTATGGTAGTACTCTTAAAGATGGGTGTAAGATTGACTGGGAGAAAACTGTAATTTAGTAATTACAATTCATTCTCAACTCGGAATGCTGTATTTGGCAATGTTATATGTAAATTATTTTAAACTAAGTTTACCTCTATGTGAACTGAAAAATTAATCCCATTGAACTATACGTTCTCTAATGGGTGCAGCAATTTTGTCTTGTTCTTGAAAAAGTTAAAATAACGTACAAAGATGCTGTCAGTTACAAAAGTGCAGCAGAAAAATAAAGTGTCTGTTACACATGGAAAAATTCTCCACTCGGTTGTACCTAGAGGGAAAATGCATTAAAGTTGTCCTTGTGAAGTTGAACACAGTTTGGTGCTTAGCCTGGATATATTGAAACACAAATAATCCACGTTTCAGCTCCATTTTAGAAGGCAGAGGAGTTCCTGGCATCACAATTTCCTCTACTTGAGATTAATTCATCAGATTGGATTGCATTTTCTAATGTAATAACACTGATATGTGTCCTAAGTTCCTATGCAAAGGCATTACATGAAGATGGAAGGGTGTAAATTCACTTGAAAAAGACTACAGAATTAACTGTGTATCAGCAGGCAAACCATGACTGTTTATAATCTCTGCGTGCACATCGCTCAGTATGGAGCATTTCCCAGCATTAAGAATCAAATATGTGTGGTGGGAAAAAGTAAAGCTAGAAAAGCTATGGGATATTTGAAATGGTTAATTGATGTCAGTTCTGCTTGAGCATTTTGTGAAATAAACATTTATACTTTAGTGGATGGTGCTGTTAATTGCTTGGCATTCCTGTGCAGAAATAACTAAAATAAATCCAGAATTTGCAAGGAAATTGCACAGTTACACTTAGGTCATGCTCAACCTTGGTGAATTTTTGGTGCAAACTTTTTCATCAAAATGTGTGGGTTTGTGTGAAATTATTTTAAACTGCCAGTCTTCATGGATCTTTTTCTTCAGAAAGAAAAACTGATACAATATCTGAATGCTTCCGAAAGTGGCTCTTCAAAAAGTTTATTCGAGTCCAAATGTTTTTCTATAGCCATAGTGAACGGACAGAATTGGGCATAAATGTTCTCAGAATAGTTCTGTGTAATTTCATCAGCTGTAACAGGGGATCTCCAGAGAGCTACTCTGTCTCTATGGCATGAAGGCCCATCCCTTTCTTCTTCAGCTCTTGCTAGAGTTGGTATTCCCTAGACAGACAGAGAGATTTGGTTGTAAGAGTTTTCACAGTTCCAGATAAATCTGCTTTCTGTGTTGATCCAGCTCATCTCACACCCCCATCTTTACACAAACTCAAGACAAAACATGTAAGATTTTCTCAGACTTGGTTATCTTTGTCTCAAGTGTCTTCAGCATTTCCTGTACCTTCAGCTATCCCTGTATCCTCAGCCAAGTGCTCTGCTGGGGTCCAGTCTACCACGACAGCGTCGTGTTTGACAGGACCTGGTGTGACCTTGGCACAACCAAACCCAACCCATTCCAGGCCCAAGTGGCGTGGTACGTGGAGAGTTGTTCCTTTGCCCTAGCTACCCTGGGCAGGTGTCCTCTGCGACTGCACTGGGGACCACCACGGTGGGGATGGAGGCACCTCACTGGCCATGGAGGGACACAGAAGTGACTGTTGTCTACAGCACTTTTGACACTGTCATTTAGCTTTCTTCCCAGGGGAGTTACATGAGATGTGCTGAAAAGTGTTGACCATCAACAGGTATTTTATTCTAAGATTCCCACCAAAGGACTTCCTCCTTCCCCAGGTCTTTCTGTTGAGGGGGTCTCACACAGAAGTCCGGGGGAAGACTTATACTAGACCCAGTTTCAAAACTGAATTTAGTTTTCCTTTTATGTAAGCACGACCAGAGTCTGAGATGATGATAACACTCCAAAAATTGCGGTTCCTGAATTAATTAGCTCACATGGCTTGAGATATGTAACACTGACCATTACAGAAAGCCTGATAACAAAGGTTAATGATACAACCCAACATTTTAAATTGACACAAGCTATGCAGGAACAGACTCACTAGGATGCTGTGTCTCAGTTTTAAGGAAATTCTCCCAGAGATGGGAGGTACTAGAGTCTGTCCTTTAATTTGCCCTGCTTTGTCTGATTCTTCCTCTTTCATATGTTAACTTCCATTCCTTTCCGGGAATATAGACAATTTTGCATATTCAAAACTTTTGGAAAATTATCCAAACCTTTTGATATTTATCCAGACCAGATCTAACACAGAAGTTTCCAAGCAGTGATGAACCTAGTAACCAACACAGCTAAGTAACAATCAACAAGAATAATTTAAAAATACATTGCAATAATAAAACTTTAATAATATAATAAAACTCCAAACTTGAGCTGGGAAGATGGAAAGAACATTTAAAATCCAGGTGTGGGTTACATAATAAGAGTCCTCTATGCCACTCTTTACTAATAGCTCCAGAAAGTACGGCAGCATCCAAAATTCTGGGGAACTTTGGCTGAGTTTGTATTTTTTAAAGCAACTGGGAAAAGTCTCCTTGAAGGGCAAGCCTTGTGCTTGGAAACACTAATGAGTGCTACCGTGGACATCGTGGATGGGTGAGCATGGGAGAAAGGTCTGATGGGAACTGACACATCTGGAATGGAGGGATTTGGGGTAAAACAGTGGCAGGGGGTGGGACCTTGCAGAACAGGGATGGCAGCCTCTGGATGCAGTCTCCAGTGCCGGTGCAAGTTTGGCTGTGCCTTTAGCAGCTGGTGCTGTGGCTTGTAGCAGAGCTCTACTGGGAGCCCACAGTAGTTTGTTCCACTGGTATGGGCTGGTCTGGGTACCCAGCTGGGAGGAGTGGGAGGTTACCTGCTGCGTGCTGTGGCAGAGCCCACAATCACACTTGCATTTATTTATCTGAGAGTGACAGTGGCTGGGAGCACAGCACTGAACTCTTCCATTTGCCTTTCACAAGTATTTGTTCCCTTACATAAGGAGGGGGCTTTGGCATCAATTACCCCTCTGGGACAGAAGTAATAGTGGGTAGCCTGTACCTACCCCTCAACCACACCAGGCTGTGCCTCATTGTCTGTTCAGTTCAAACCACCACGAAGGGAGGGTTCAACCTGAGGTGCCAGACTGTGCAGTGGCTAAATTATAATGGCTGAGGCTCAGTCACCAGTTCCCTCCCGTCGACTTTGTTGTCAGGAGATGGTAGCATGGCAGATGGGTGGTAACAGAGAGCTGAAAGGTAATAACAACATTTACTCAATGAATGTGAATGAGAACCCTGTTTTATTTAAGGTTACTGTCTGCTGGCGTCAACACAATGCCATAATGTAGAATCCTGTGTTGGTTTCAGACCTGGTCTGGGGAAGTGGAGCTTGCACAGTCCATACTGAAAAGTCATTGGGGTTTAACATCTTGCTTGCATAGGGCAACTTACATGCCCAGGGCCCTGAATCTCATCAACTGCATTCTTTATTTTTTTCTCATCATCCCATCTATCTTGGGATCGTGAGGTACTCAAAATGTCAGCTGACAAAGAGGAATACCAAGACTTAATTCACCAGTTAAAACAAATTATTGAAAGGCTTTATGGTCTACCAAAATTTTTAGAGTTGTGTATAAGACCTGTCGGATGAGTACAGCTCTCTGGCCACTTTCCCTGTCAATACCTTGACCCTGAAAAATGCAGTAGTGCAAAGGGTTTTAAGCACATGCTCAAATTTCAAGACAGTCCAAGTGAGCTAAGAAAATGCTTAAATGTTGCCATAAATATGTGGTCTGGCATCATTCTACAGCCTCAGCTTTATTCACAGTGTGATGAGAGGCAGATTGATTTTGTCCTTCTGCAGCATTCATGAGTAAAGACTTAATTTTGAAAATACAGTGGTTAGCAGTATGGATGGAGTCCTGGGGTTACCTGGAGACAGGCACAAACAAATTGAATGCATTGAAAATAATTTCTGTGACGATCTATTGCTCTTCAGAGTGGAAGACTTCGTTATTAAAAGACGTGGAAGCTGGCAGTAACAGAAGATAGCTATACATGCATATATGTATATATAGCACAGCTATGAGCCACATAATTTGTAGCCTGATGTTTGGAAAGATTGGGATGTTCAGCCCAGAGACTGTGGGCTATCTCCTTGGCATATCAGTGGAGCCTATTCCTTGATGTTGTGTCAGTCTTGTTTAGCCATCTCTTGACTTTAGGCCCAGTGAATACTTAGGGATAGACCATAAACTTACAGGGACAGGATGAGATTTTCTTTGCATGGAGAAGTAGCCAAGCTGTTTTATATCCACAGCCATAGCTCACATGAAACCTTAGGAATCCCTTTGGGAGGAATGAGAGAGAAAGAAAAAATTCAGATAGGCAATTTGATTTTAGAGAGGCCTTCTTTCCTAGCTACACCAGCCACTGCCTCCTCCAGCACCAGTGCCATGGTAGTGCCACCAGAGAAGCAGTTATTGTGCAAGTTTAGTGCTGCCTGCACTTTTCCAGCAAGCCAAATGTTTTTTCTGGTGCATGGTAAATAAAGATCGGAAGTATACCAGGCGAAGAAAGATGTGTGTATCTCCAGAAAGACTATTTCTAAGCCTGCAACAGATCTTCACCTTGACTAGCCTCTGTAAATTTAAGTGCGTAAGTACTGAAGTACTGAAATATTCTATTTTCCCCAGTAACACAAGTCAGTTAAAATGATTCAATGTGTTTGTCTTCCTTTAACCAACTGCAAGCTTCAAGAAGAAAAAACTGATATTCCCCTGGATGCGAAATCACATAACGTAATTTAGTGGGTAAATACTGATATATGTTTATTAGTTTAGGATCCTCTTTCTTGCATAATTTTTTTTTACCATAATATCTACAGGTATACAAAATCTTCCTTGACATTTCTCCACTTTGTGCAACCAGCTGAATCAGGCAGGGGTGCAGTTGCCCTGTGCACATTTCTGTTAAGTTGGCAAAAAGTGCCCTAAGCAACCACACTTCTTTTCTGGCTCGTGTTTCATTGCCTTCCTGAGCTGACCTTATGGAGACGTCTGTTTAAGAGAACCTGAGCCAAAGAAACACCAGGCAACAGACTGAAAATCTTGGTTTAATTGAGTCATCATGCCAAGCGCACGGGAAGCCTGGTGACACTGACAGAGTGCTCTTCAGTGATTTGGAGGGTTGGCTGCTTCACCAGCTCCAGACAGGCTGGGCCCAGATGAACTCAGTGAACCTGAGGTTCAGAGCCACCCCACATGCGAGCAATAGGATGCAGAGGTTCTGCTGCACGAGAGGCATCCAGGCATCTGCCGCACGCCCAGCAGAGCCGATGCATCCCACAGCCCTGCGGCTGCTCAGAGGCAACAGCTGTGTGCCTGTGAAGCAGAAATTTTCCAAGGAAGAGTAGTACCCCCTGCCTGAAACTGAGCGTGTGTTTGGGACCGGGGCAGTAGATTCCCATTAAATGGGAGCATGTATCACTCAAATCCGGAGGCTTGGCAGATCTCCAGGGGCAGAGCCTCAGAAGTTACAAACCAAACTCTGCCAGAGCCCTGGGGGAGCTCTTTTTGAGAAAACAGTGAACAATCAGGCCCAAATCCCAGGAAGACTGTTATCCCCTCTGGAGGCAAACCAAAGAAGATGTTCACACCAGCTCTTCTGCGTAGAAACAGGGTTTTGGTGTTATTCTACTGACAGGGTAGTCAGCCGATTCCCTGCCTGGAAAAGTTGATGAAGAAGGAGTTCTGCATCTCTGCTTTCTCGTGTAAGTTTTGTTTCCAGAGTTGTGATGATAATGGGAACATATTCAGAATCTCTGCTGAAACCAAGGACTATATAGGCAGAAATTAAGCACAGCTGTGCCTAGTAAACAGTATTTAATAAGACTCCATGAAGTGGGATCTTTTTATGAGTGATGCTGCAGTCATGTGTGGGACTCATTTGGAGAACCAGATGCAGGCCATGTGTGGCTGCCCAGTACTCACTATTGACATGGTAGATTTTGTGATCTCCTGTACATTCCTGATATTTCTTTTCCTTGCCTTAGGCTTCTCTCATTTGTTCACTACATATGCAAACGTAGCCTCAACCAAAGTGCAGTCTCTCCTGCTTACTGGCAATTTTGCCAATGACTTTTGTGGGAGTGAGATTTAATAATAGCTGCATGAAATATTTTCTTGCCTGGCGCATAAAATAATTTCATACTCTGTAGACTCTCTTGCTTTGATATATTGGAAAATGAGCAACATTTACCGTCTCTGACCATTAAGAGTGCCACATTTTCTAGGTATGGTCTAGAGTGAGCATCCAGGCTATAATTAAAAAACTCCATGATGCACTGATCACCAAAGAGGCATTTGTTTATTCTGCCTACAGTGCAAGTTGGCCATTACAATATTGGTCTATCTATAATTACATTAATATAAATAAAGCTGGAGTGTCTGTACTTTACCCAGCTGAGGGCTACGCTTGTGTTTTAGCAGAGCCAGAGGGATGAATCTAATTTGTTTAACAGATCAGTCAGATTGCAACTGGCCTTGTGAAACAAAGGTGATAACCAGAGAGGCCAAAAAGAACTAGCCACCTATGGTCTCAGATCAAATGGGACCTTCTACATGGGGCCCTGCAGAGCACTGATGACACCCGCACTTCAAAGGCAACCCACAGGAGAAAAGTGATCCTGTGACCTTTGGTTCTTCACAACAAACAAAGAAGATCAAGAGGTGGCTGTTGGGCTTTCTTAACTCCATTTGATACTATACTAGGAATATGCAAGTCATTAGGCCCTGCACTGGTTGGATTTGCTGTTTCTCTGTTTTTTCTAGAAGCCGTTCTGAAGGAATCCTTCTGGATTTAGAGTTTCTCACCTGTTCTGAAGAGCCAGGTGTATGTGGGAAGGGCTGCCTTGGTAGAGCACACGCATTCAGCAGCAGTGCAGTTCTGGACCTGTGCACAAGTGAAACAAGTCGAGCCAGTAAAGCACAGCCCTGCCGGCGTGTCTGGCCCCAGAGCATCAGGCATGGATGGAGGCTGGCTCTCCAACCGGTTTCATGTCCCTGATGGACATTGCTGAGTCAACAGAGCTCTGCCGGGTGGACCTGGCCAAAGTAGTTTCGCCGTCCGCCTGGAAGGCATTTGAGTTACATAGCTAATGACAAAACCAAAAAAAAGGCAGCAAATATAAACACTTTGATTAAGAAATCCCTGTTCTATGCTTGCTGCACTTGCCTACATGCGTCTCTGTGACATTATTATGTTGGTTCTCTGGTGTCCACCGAGAATTTTGGGGAGCAGAAGCGGTAAGACTCAAGGTTCTAATGCAAGTATAAGAGAAAAGAAATCTATAAATATGTCTGAACTCAAAAATTATAAACTATAAATTGAAAAATAGGCAAA
The DNA here is from genome assembly GCA_013398115.1 of Falcunculus frontatus. Classification (NCBI taxonomy): domain Eukaryota; kingdom Metazoa; phylum Chordata; class Aves; order Passeriformes; genus Falcunculus; species Falcunculus frontatus. The sequence continues at coordinate 789,042 of VZRV01009905.1, forward strand.
AGCCTGTTGCAACTTTTCTCCTCTGGCATCTTTAACAATACCAGGGGAGAGCAGCTTTACCGCATGCTGGGACCATCCACACTGTGGGCTGCAATCCAGACCCCAACTGTACATAAGTTTTGTTCTGACCTAGGTGGGGTGCCAGCTCTGCCTGTCTGCAGCACAGGCTGTATTTCTATTTGCAGTGCCATCATCCTTGCTCACCCACTGCTCATGCTCCTGATCTTCCACCTTTCCTTCAGCTTTGCAACTGCTGCAGTACCCCAGCACTGGGCGGGGGCTGGTCCTGGAAAACTCACTCCATTAGCAGTAAAGCAGTGAGGAAAAGCAAAAGGAAGAAGGATATTCACAGCCTGAGTCAGCACATCCTTCTTTCTTGCTGTCCATTGCACAAACCATTGCTGAAGGATGATGCAGGGGTAGGATTGAGTGCTCAGCAAGGACGGGGGGTAGGGCTGAATAGGATACAGCCTAGAAAAAAAATCCAGAGGAAACTGCAGCCTCAGCTCTTTCAGAGAGGAGCATATAAGGGCACACAGTCATGCCAACCAGGAGTGCTGCTTGTTTCCACATGAGCAGACAGTTTTGGGGTCAGTTTTCTCGCAGTTTTCCCTATGGCAATAGCAGCAAATGCATCCTGAGTGCCAAGGAGCTGCAGCATTAGTTGCTGTCTCGTTCTTGATGAAAATACTAATCTGTGACCTGCATACTACAGAGGAATTGGCAATTTTAGATCATTACTAAGGATAAACATGGCAAAGATTAACTTGTCTCACCGTAGTGCTGGTGTCTCCTGCAGCAGAGAAGGAAGAAAAGGCTTGACACCACACTGAATCCACTTTTGTCTTAGCATGGTACTGGCTGCATCTGTTTGAAAGGTTTGCATTGTATCACTGCTCTTTGTTATCAGGTTTCCCATGGCGGTCAGTGTTACATATCTTACATTGTTTGAGCTAATTAAGCCAGGGAATCAGGGAAAGCACGTTTCCGGCAGGGATTTATTGCCAAAAGGTATTTCAGCTGAAGGGGGAAAAAAAGGAAATCTCCCTTTATGTCCAGCATTCCTGAGCTGTTTCATAATATTCAGTGTTCAGCTTCATGGAAATAAACTGACAATAACATCAAGAACTTTGAACTTGAGAAGTTTTCCTCTGTTTTGTTGAATTTAAAAGCACCATAAAGAAAACTAGGGATCTGTGTAGCCACAAAAATAAAAATACTTGAATCACCTTAGCTGGAAACATGTTTGTTAATAATTTACAGACAAAGGAGTGTTTGCTCTCCAGGTGCTTTGTGCCCAATGATAGAGTATTATTTGCCCCCGCTTTCATCTTTCTTTACTAGAGAAGTGCAAGTGGCAGTGTTTTACATCTTCACTGGTATCCACTGATGGGATGCCAGCAGAGGCAGAGGAACCTGGTTCCCTCCTGCCTGCACCCAGCACTGAAGGGGTGCTCAGAGCAGTCGGCAGCGGGGGGGCTGAACCCTGCCTTCGTGCCTGGCACGACAGAGCTGAAGCACCTTTTACAGCACCTTCAGCTGTTCCGCAAGTGCTGCCCATGGGGCAACATGGTTGTCAGCCCAGGAGAGAGGGGAAGCTCCGCCCTTACGTATGGGATGTCGCACACAGGCTCATTGTTAGGAAATCCTGTGTGTGAACAAAGCCCCGCTTTTCTTCCAGATGATATTAATAATCACCATCAGTGGGAGTGGTGATGATGACAGTTTCTTCATTTTCACCAGGAGGTCTAAAAGGCTTTGCTGAAGGAAGTGAGGATGATGATCCTCTGCCTGCCAAGGTATACCAACAGCAGCCAGGGATTGTTAAAGGCATGCAGTGTTTTGGATGAGAGGGTCCTGTCTTCAGTTTTGTGTAACTTTTGTTAAGCTTTGACTGTTCAGCATGTCTTCTGAAGCATGGTTTGTTGGCTTTCTTTTGGTTTTTTATTGTTTTGGTTTGGGTTTTTTTGGTTGGTTTCTTGTTGTTTTTTTGTTGTTATAGGGGTTTTTTTGTTTGTTTGGGTGGTTTTTGTTTATATTGATAGTTTCAGCTGCAACATTTCAGCTCTCCCAATCACAATGAAAGAAAAGCATTTTCACTCATGGGAAAAGAAAAAGCTGGCAACTTTATCTTTAGAAAGCATTGGCAATGCCCCTCATCTGAAGCAGGGACTGAAAGTCTGGTATCATTATATTGTCAGTCAAAGAAAATTTACTTTAAATTTACTAGAATTTGATTTCTAGCATTTGCTAGTTTGCACATGCTTGCCACAGAGGAGAGTATTTTACCTAAACTCCCCTGATATTTGGCCTGCAATGAGCAGGCTAGAATGTGACCTGTCATTGCAGCCAGTTAATCCTTTAGGTCAAGTGAGAAAAGTCTTGAATAGGAGAGATTCCAACTACTAATGGCATGTACAGGTATCAGTGTGAATCTGAAGACAACACTTCAGTCTTTCCTGAATTTTTTTAAACAGGAAATTACATGCCAAAACTCTTAAAACAATTGTGTTGCGATTGAAAAATCGGACTCAAATAGGGAGAATTTCACAATTAAGGTTTTCTTCATAATGCCACACCAGTCCCTTGGCGAAAATTTTATTATTATGATCCATCTTTAATTAAATGATGATGCTAATTTTTTTCCCTAAGTCCCCACCTTCATGTAGTGCAGAGGGTGTCTGTGCTGTTAAAATTAATGAAGACTGTATTGTAAAAAAAGTCCTTGGCTGTCGGGTCCTCACCCCAAGTACTCCTGCGGCTGGAAAACAAAAATGTGCAGCCCATGAGGCAGCAGGTTACAAGAAGGGAGAGGATTACATGGTGTTTTAGGAATCTGACTATGGGATGGCACATTTGCTCTTGCCACTGCATCTGGATGTGGTGCTGACTAAGTCACTTAAAGCAGGTTTTTCACTGGTGGATTTTAAATGCAAAGCTGTCACTTCCAGGGTGCCTGGGAGAGAGGATCCTCAGCAGCAGGCCAGAGCTCAGTGCTCAGTTTCCCTATGTTTTTTTCCTGAAAGCAAATGAGCTGGACCAAAGTGCAGAGCACGTCGATACCAAGCCCGGGTTCAGATAAGTGGGACACGTGTAACACGCTTTAGTGGGGAGAAACCTGCTCTGGTGCACACAGTAAACCTTGGGAGGGAAGGAGGTGGGGAAAAGGTGGCATGGAGCTAGCCGCTAAGTTTCCTTCTATTGTTGCATGGATACACTGATCACACGGATAGGCCCGTCGACTGACCTGCTGAGCTCATGGAAAATAGAAGGAAAAGCCATCTGAAAATGCCCCTGGAGGTCAGAAGGAATATGAGTGCTGTGTAAGCAGCACAAACTCTGAAATCAAGCCTCTAAAAAAGCATATCTGAGCTGATCATCTTCTCTCACCTCCTTTCCACTACGAGGAAAGACAAAGCAAGAGGAAGGGGAAGGAGGGAAAGAACACTGAGTATTTTCTTTATTCCACAGAAGCTCAGGTGCTGAACTTGTTGCAAATTTTCTCATGTGCAAAAAGGAGCACCTAACATTTTGGGACTGTTTCTCCCCTTGATCTCCAGTCCCTGATCCTATTATATTGGAGTCCGCTGAGATTCCGGTGACAAGTGCTGGACACTTGGAGAATGAGCAGCAAAAGCAGTAATGCTGCTTTCTCTCAACAGCATGAGGATGAGCAAGAAAATAGGGTCCTTATTGACTCTCCATTGTGGCCATCTGAGTGCCCAGAGCAGAGCAGTCTCCTGGGCTGACAGCAGGAGAGGAGCAGCAGCAGCAGCAGCACAGCATTTTCCTGAGGCCATGGATTGAGATGGAGCTGCTGCAGCCTTAATAGACACTGCAACAGCCATGGCAAACGTGACCTGCTCTATTATTGAATTGTGTGGTGCTGTTTTGCTTTTCCTTTAATATTGGTAATTATGCAATTTCTAGACAACTTCCCTGTCATAACCAGGGCAGCAATGCTGACAAAACAGGCTTTAAATAAGCACTTGTCAAAGTAACAGCTATTTTTGTTTGCCCTATTTAGCACCGTGTTTAAGGTCTACAGTGGAAATCTCAGACAATTTTAAATACATGGTGCAGTTACTTTATCACTGCATCACAATATTCAAAATCCCCAAAGCCTGGAACACAAAAGTGTTTTGGCAGCACCTTTTGGTGGTTCCTGCCTGCACGGGAAGGTCAAAGCTTTTGCAAGACCTCCTTGAGAACCAGGAAGCACAGACAAGCTTAGGGTACACAAGCCCTTCTTTCGGGCTCTAAGGACTGTTGGGCAGAGAAAATTCAATATCCTGCTTTTTCCCATCTCTGAGACCTCTGAGAGGTTTTCTAGGGGAAAAGAAAGAAGAAAAACATCACCTCAAAACTTAACAGTCCTGGTGTTCCTCAGGTAAGGAAACAGGAAGTACTCTCAAAGCCTCTTTGCTCATAATTAAGAGAACACAACAAATCCTTCTTCCTTTCCTTCATGAGCCCTGTCTGAGGCGATGGGCTCCAGGCTCCTCAGACACTGGGCTGCCTTGTTTGCCCAAAGCTGGAGCAGAGGGCAGAGGTAGAACTTAAGCACACAGCAAGTGGTTTCTTACCTGAGATGCTGCCAAGGGGCATCTGCAAGGCCCCTCCATCCATGCAGCAGAGTAGGGACATGCACAACCCAAAATACATGGAAGCTCACTCTTCAGGTAGGCAAATGGAGGTTAGACAGGCAGTGGCACACGTGTGACAGTCATGGAGGAGTGCTTCCTTTAGGAAAGAAAGTCACCAGCCAAGCACAAAAGGATTGCATAGTAACACATGGGAGCAATTGCATATTGGTTTATTTAGGCTATTCTCTACTTTTTCCTCCTCTGCCTCCAAACTATGGACTTCCTAGCCTGTGTGTTCCTAGGAAGCTTGTGATGCATTTCCAGAGAGTTTCTGGAGCTCTGCTGGGATAGTCATCTCACACAGTTATCTTTAAAAAGCTTTGTGGAGGAGGAAAAGTGTTTAGAAAGATCTTTGCTGCACTTGTGAAGGGGACAACAGGAGCAAAAACATTTGGGGGGTCCTGTGTTTTGAGCAACACCCTTGCTTTCCCCTCGTTCTCATCTCTACCAGCGGATGCCAGAGAGACAGCTAAAGCAAACATAACACATGGGAAATAGTCTGTAAACCCAAAACAAAAGAGGTTTTCTTTTATCAGCTGTTTCCTGTTGTCAAAAAATAAATTATTCTATAACAATGTATTTATTAGTGCACTACAAATAGAAACAAGGTAAATTATTTAACTTTTTGAGCAGAATTTAATTCTATGGCATATGTTAAAATAATCCTTGTATTAAAATAGTATCTTCTATGTCTATTTATCCCCATTGCATTCCCTCTCTTCTCTGGTGCAGGGAGAAAAAAAAATAGTAGCTTAGCAGGTTAGGCAAAAAATGCTTTAAATTATCGTAGTTTAATGGGACCTGCCTTATTCCAGGGAGCCTGTTCTGCTCTGCTGCTGGAAGCGTGCAGAGAGGCTGGTGCGGATGCAGGCTGACCCCGCGTTCCCAGAAATCCCTGGCTGCTTTGCTGAGGCTCTCTATCTCCTGACTCCTAAATGAGCTCCTGCAGCACCGGTCACCCACTGCTCCGGAGGGTGAGCTAAGAAGCCGAAAATAGCCTCTTTTCTGATAATACAGGGCTCCGCTCATACAGGCGGCATTCTGGCATCCCAGATAAGATGTGCACAGCCTCCTTTGGTTGCGCTCGCAGCCTCCCGAGCCTTTCTCCGCCTGGCAGAAGGGCTCACGCGGTGCTTTTCCTTATATGCAGGTACCGCTGGAAGCGCCGTGCCAGGAGATGCTGTCGGTGGGGTCTGAGGGTCCGGGGAAACCGTGGTCGGGGCTGCGGCTGCCTTGCTCAGAGCAGCAGTGACAGGGGTGACCAGGGCTGTGTTACGGAGCACTTCAGAGCTGAGAGGGGTGGGCAGGCCCCAGGGGAAGGCAAGGGTGCTTCCAAGCTGTGGGGTAGGGCGGTGGGAAACACCTCCCGCTGCCCCACGTGCAGGCGCAGATTTTACAGCATCTGAGAGAGACAGGGAACGAGCTTTGAGAAAAGGGAATAGTCCCCTAAAAGCGTGGGAATGATGGGCTCGCTGGGCTGATAATCCCTGGCCTAGGGAGGCAAACGTGATCTCTGAGATGTGATAATCATCACATCTGACAAGCATTAAGATATATTCAGCTCGGCTGAACTGCTGGCTGCAGACACATCGTGAGCAGGCATTTGGAGCAGTCATAGGGATGTATTCCCTACGCAGAGCAGGGTGTTCCCCTGTGGCACCTGTATTTGTATTTGTATGAAACCACTGCTATTTGTGCATGGATACCCCATCCAACAACACCAGCTGGGCAGGGGTGCTTCTCTGAGCCCAGCTGGTTTGTTTCTGAGTGAGAAATACAGAGTCTGATTATGCCAGTATGTAATAAGTATATTCCAGAGCAGGGAAAACAGTGGCCAACCAGGATGAGACAATGTCTCCCTTCAACAACCAGTTCACTCCTGCACCCTGGGATTAGGTTCTCTGCCTCCAGAAATGGTGCTAATTAGGAGACACTTGGAAAAGTGGAATTTCCTGCTACTCTGGCAGCTCCTCCTCTTGCCACGAGAGCTTCTGCACTTCACCTGGCCTGCTGAAAGTGGACACAAACACAGCCTGTCCCCTCTGTTGTACCCTTATGGGAGAAAGAAGCCTAGAAGATGTGCTGTAGTGATCTCTGGGGAAACCTGCTGCAGTCGTGTGAAACACATCTCACCCGTGCTGCTTCAGCACTCAGCTCTCTCAGGTCAGAAGCTGCTGTGGCATCCTCATGCAGTTAAAGTGCTGCAGAATATTCTGGATAGGATGAAGGTGTTTTAATGTATGCTGACGCCTGGTTTTTAGCCAAGGAGTTCAGTATATGTTTGCATGCATGATTTCAAATTCGAGAGTAAATAAGGCATAGATATGAGCTGATAACCATGTTCTAGGATAATATATGACTAGAAACACTGGTTGCTTTAAGATCTGATAATCACGTAGTCTGGCAAGTGTGAATTTGGACATAGCCAATCTGCCTAAAATATTAGCAGCAGTCATATCCTGAACAGACCCTTACTTTTAGAGTATTTATACATAGTAAGCTGTATGTGTGGGGCAACATACTCTTGGTCATGAAAACCATGCACCCAAATCTGATTCTTTAGGATGTATTATCCTCTGATTCCCATCAGAATAGCCCAAGCTGAATGGTCTGCCAGAACGCACATTAGCTGTGTGAGATGCTTCCCTGCCTCATAGGATGGTCCATCCAAGGGTTTTTGTCTGAAATTTCAGCAGAGGTGGATTGGGTCAGTGGAGCACGAGTGTGATGCTGTTTTGTGAGGGTAGGGCCTGGCTTAGCAGGGCCATGGGCACTCCTGCTGTGTTCATGGGGGTTGAACTAACGATACGTGTGCCTACGGTGTCACTAAATAAGCAGGCCTAGAGACAATAAAAAGCACTTTGCTTCTTCTGAGTTTGTTCCAAGTGCTTTTGGTTCAGAGAGGCTTCTATTTCTTTCTACTTGTATCAGCCTATGAGCACAAATAAGAGATAAAAGTCTAAATGTTCTGTTGGGTCTGAACATGCAATACCTGTCAGATGTGTATCTTGGATATTTTTTCTTTTGCTTTTTATTGATTTTCATTTCCTTCTCCTAGGATTTCTTTGGAAATTGGATCTTCTCAAATCCCGTGTGTGCTGTGCTTGGGAGGGAAAGGTTTTTCAGATGCTGTCTCCAATGGGAACAGGTGGGGAAGGGCTCAACATTTCTCTTCTACCTCCTTGCAGTGGTGTTGATCTGGCCAACAAAGTTAATGGAAGTTCCCACATCTTCCAGAACATGGCCATGATTTTTTTTAACCAGAAGTTGAGTCTGTAGTTTCTCATGGCTCACACAGGCCCCACCAGCCTGCTCATAATATCAGTGCTTCTCACCTCAGGTGCAGCCAACAGTATATGCAGGAAAGCTCTTTGTGGGTACTGTGCGTCAATGACCGAAGAGAAAAGGTGCTTTCACTACATCAGCTAAATAAAAGTTTTTCTGCTCCTTCCTTAAGTCAGATCGGAAACTTTTTCCTTCTCCCTCTTGTGCCTGAAATCATGTTGTTTTATCACAAGTGAAAAAGGAGCCCTTTGTAAAGCAATTATAGACTTTGTAAATAGTATCTTAAGTTTTTTCCCAGGAGGCATTTCTTCAAATGCAGGGACCTGTGTAAACCTCTGAGGGACCAGAAGGTTGAAGGTGGGACTGAGTCTTGACTTGAGATATTGGACACTTATTTCTCATACGTATCACTTCACAGCTCAGAGAGGAAATGCTAAGTAAAAATTCTGATTTTTTAATGAGGGAACATCTATACTCCATTCTTCCTAGTCTTGAATCTAATAATATTGTATCAGCTGCTTGCTCTTTGCAGTAAAGCCCTCCCCTGAAAAAACATATTTCTAGCTCTGCAACCTCTTAAAAAACAGTAGGCCACAAGTTATTGAATCAGCCTAGGTGCTGTGGTTTTAACTGGGGATCCTTTTGATTGAATGAGAATGTGCCAGGATTTGTGGTTTCTTCAAGGAGCAAGATGGCAGGATGATGACCTGCTCAGGACTGCCCAGACTGGGATGGAGAGCTTGAGAGACTTGTGAAAATGGAAAACAAGAGCTAGAATCTTTCTCCTTCCCTCTCGAGCCATGTTTTCATTTCAAAGGCAGTTCTATCCTTTCTCAACTGGGGGTTTAGTGTCTGGTTGAAACAATTATTATTATTCACATGAAGCACTTTATTTCACATTTAAGGCTATGTAGCAACAGTGATTGAGAATTCATGTCTCCCAGGCATGGGGTAAATGAGCGCAAACAAAACATCTCACCACTGCTGTTCAAAGACGTGGCGTTTTATTTTTTTTCACAAGGGTAAGGACGTCGAGTTGTTTTTTAGAGTGTCTTTTTCTTGTGAGGTTACTGTGAGCAAAATTCAGCCCTAACACTGCGGTGAACTGGTGGATCAGCTGCCACAAAACACTTTTACTTAGCCAAAGTGTATGTGCTACTGGCAGCATGTAAAGGATTGGTCTCTAGACTCCATTCTGAGCAAGGTCAGCCTGATAAATGAACAGATTCTCCTTGTGTGTTAAATACTAATCAGAAAGAAGGGAAATAAATATTACAGCCCATCTCAGGCATGTTACGCTAAATTTAATACACTAGGCAGAACCCTGACGTCTCAATTCCTGAGCTGTAGTGGACAGCTAATGGAGAAACCTTGCACTCTTGTCATATTTTCTTTCTGCCGGGCTGGCAATGTGGCACATGTGTTATAAGGCAGGGCAACCTGAAGTCTTGGTCCAAGGAACTGACTTTCCCTGGTAAGGTGTGCAGTTGGTGGGTCCCTCCCCTGCAGCACGGCTCTGCTGCGCCCCCAAACACCCTCTGCACTGAGCACCTCCACAGGGAAAAGGCAGCCCCAGAGCTCTGCTTCCTGCCCCCTTCCCCACCCACACACCGCAACTCCTGGAGACATTGTCATCAGCAGCTCTTCCTCCCTTCTGGGCCGTGGCCGCCAGGAGGAAGCAAGGCAGGAACTGTGACTCTCCCCCAGAAAATATTTTCCTTAGGTTTCCTTCCTTTCTGTAGTGGGATCTTTTCAGTCTAATGAATGCCCAGAAAAGGTGGCTGTTGAAAGCATCGGGGGAGAAAAAAAGGATGGTACGTTAGCTCTGGGGCCAAAAATATGTATTTGGTAACAGCTGCCCAGGTTCCTCCAAGGGACGAATACGTTTCACTGAAAAATCTTGTCTTTCCCTCCACTGTATTTATTGACTGGCCAGAAGTTTCATGGATCTTAAACGTGGACACTTGGCAAAAGGAAAGGTCAGCTCACTTAGTGCTTTCTACAAGCCATCTTGATTTCTTGATGACATCAGAAGAGGATGGTTATAGATGGAAGCTTCTTTAAGCACATAGAAGATAGGATTGGAGGGGCGAGTCCTTTTCTTTCCAGCGATTGGTGATTTTTGCCAGAGGATGTATTGCTTGTCTCTCAGTCCCATGCTGTGGCTTTTTATTTTTAGTTTGGATGTTGGCTATTGGCAATCATGATTGCAGTCTCTTGGAGCACTGCTTCGGGTGACATTCATCTGGAGAATGTTGAAACATACGGGAAAGAATTATAAGCAGCAGCTGCAAGACATTTTTCACCCCAAAGGATACAGAAAAAAGGCAGCACAACTTTGAACCATGAGAGTTCAGCTGAGGATAGGAGCCAACCCTTTCATCAAGCTAGCACAAATCCCACAAGCAGACAGATCTGTGCAGCGTGGTGATTTCTGAGTAGGGTTAGTCTTGATCTGCTATCTCAACAGTGGATTTGGACTGGGATCAACTCCCAGCTCCTGACAACAGGCCAGGTGTGTCTCCCCTGCCAAACTGCCCTCTGCAGCTGGAGCAGCACCGTGGCCTCACAAAGCCATGGTGGCTCTCCTGGTCTCATAGCCTGAGCTCAGCACAGACAGGAGCTGCCACAAACTCCCAAGGAGGAGTAGTGAAGCTGCAGTTGTGTCTGAAATTTTCTTTTTTCTGTTTCCATCCATGTGGACACCGATGGTAGGGAAGAGAGCCAGCCTGGGCTGTTCAGGAGTCTCCTCACAACAGGAGTGTTCCTTCCTTGCAAATTGGGTGTTAATTCTCTGCTGCTGCTCAGTCACAGGTATCCCACCATGACTCAAAAGGAGCAGGGAACACTCCATGTTGGGACAGAGAGGCGCCACAAAAATATCCACTTATTTGAATTTTGCATTGGCAAATAGCTGAGGTCAGAAAGGACCTTCTTGTCCAGTTCTATCTTCAGAGTGAGATCATGTCTGAACAGTCTGTGTTGGAGTGCAAGGGCTGTTGCTGACCTGCCTGTGAGCTGTGGAGGGCACAGACTGGGTACTGAATGACAGGAACAGGATGTGTTCAGGTTCACCCTTGAAAAATATGTGTTAATATGGATACCATAGAGACTAGAATAAGACATTGCCAAGCCTTTCCTGGCTCTTGCATTATCATTTGCTCCTCTTTGCCTGGCTACCATGCAAAGAATACCCACCAAAGCTTTGCTGTTGCTGCTCAGGTTAAAGCCAAATAACGGAGGACCAAGCTATCCAGTTGACCCGCCACATCTCCCTGTCTGCTGGGAGTGTTGAGACCTGTAGAGCAGGATCTGGGGCCACGCGCTCTGTGAAAAGGAAACCTGATGGAACCAGAGATGGCTGCAGCCCTCCCAGTGTACTTAGGGGTTTACAAGTCAAGTTGGTGTTAAAAGATGAGTGTAGCTTAAAGGCTTTTTTTTCTTTTCAGTTTAAGGATGCCTATAGATAGCTAGTTAGTCAGCTATCCATACAGCCATCCTAGGCTGCTATTTTTCACAAAGACCCAGACATCTGTATTTATACAAATACATACATGCATCTGTCAATGTTTTTTGTAACCTAGCATTTATAGGATGCAAGACACCTCCCAAAGCTAAATTCGGCATACTAACCATCTATACATTCAGAAACATTCATGGTACACATTAGAATATGCATCAAGGCTTTTGCTTTTTCTGTTGTTGAAAGCTACGTTCAGTCCACATTAGTCTGATCACACTGTTTTGCACTCGCCCGTGGGCATCTGTGCTGCACACCCTTTGCTCCAAACTGCTGGAGGGTTCTTTTCCTCTCACTGATATCAGCTGCAGGAGAACCTGGTGCGCTGGGGTGAGTGGGAGAATTGTGGGCAAAGGCACTGAAGCTTTACTGACGCTCAGGCAATCTCGTCCCTGGCTCCCCTAAAGCAATCAGGTCCCAGCTTGGGCTAAAGCACAGCCGTGCAAGCAAGCACAGGTTCAAAGTGCAAATAAATACGTGCTTGAGGGCTCCCTGTAGGGATGGAAGGTGAGCAAAAACAAAGGTAGAGACATGGTAAACATACCCAGCCTGTCTGGAAGGAAGAACAGGTTTGCATAGGATGGAGAGCTGGGAGAACATACGGTGCTTTCTGAACTCTGGAAAGTCATCTGATGCTTCTCACAGACAAAAAGCATGTATTTAATTGAGCTGGGAGGGAGCTTTATATAGTTAATACTTGTTAAGTGTTTTGACTTGGACATAGCCTAATTTAGTCATCTCCAAGGCTTTCACCAATGTATTGGAGGAAAACTGTGCTAATGTCAGTGAACAAGAAATTACCACTCTCACATCAAATCTAGACTCTGAATCTTACGTATTGTCTGTATGTGTACACATTCCCCCTCACCCCCTGTCTCCAATGTGCATATCTCTGGTCTCCTAACAGCAGGCACATGGCATCAAAAGGACAGTGAACAAACTGGGACGAGTGATGCTGTTGTTGTGGGTAAACCAAAACTTCCATGAGGTGAAGATGAATATTTTCAATTTTCCCAGATGTACAGTCATTCAGAAAAGCACAAAAGAAGAGCACTGATTTGAGATGAACGTATTTTTCTATAGAGACAGATGGGTCTTGTTATACAATTCCCTTTTAAATGGAGGCTCCAATGTAAGGACATTTTGGGACCCCAAGTCCTTTGACAGGGAAAGAGAGAGTTCCTGATCAGACCAGAAAGGACTCCCTGTTGCATTCAAATGTTGACTGTGGAAAAGCAAAGTGAGTGAAGTTTTGTTTTGCTTGACTGAGCTTTACAGTGCCAGTTATTGTTTTGAAAAGTGAAGAGATACCTACTACATCTCCTGGGAAAGTGAGCAGCAGCTTGCTTGGGAAGAGGCTGCTATTACGGTGAAGTTCTCAGCTTAGCTCTCTATTTTTGGCTATATGTATTCACGTCTGCATGAATTTCCCCTGCAATAACAGCTTTGTGATTAAATGACTAGAATAAATGGTTTCAGAGAGTCTGGGAATAGGCAGAAATGTAATTATTCATTTATAGATAGATAGTGAGGTAAGTATTGATTTATATAGGATATTAAGTGCTCTGGAACAGAAGAATGAAATATTAGTAGTATTTTAAAAGAGGAAAATATTGCCACCTTGTTTTCTACTTTTAAGCACCTGTGGGGAGAATACTACTTTGCTAATGTTAGACCTTTTGAATGCTTTGAATTATTTAGGTATTTTCAGTATAGGCTGATGCAGGTGTAAAAGCCTGTCTGTGATAAGTTAAATTTGTTAAAAAACCTACATCTTCTTCCTTACAGTCCTTTATTGTTAGTCACCTATGGTTCTTGCCTAAAGGAAATACAGCCAAGCAGAGAGTTCAATTAAGAAATCTATCCGTCTGCCTGCCCATATATCTGTTTGTCTCTTTCTCTTCCACTCCATAGATGATATTACAATTGCTAGACATTACATTTTTATAATCTTTATTTCAAACTAGGCTCTCATAAGCACCGCATTTCAGGCGAAATATGTCATTATCCCTGTTACAGTGGAGCACTAGCTTTATAAAGGGAAGGACGAGAAAACTCACTTAATACACGAGTGAGTTCCTGTGGAGCAGAGGCAATGAAGCCCAGGAAGGGACTCGTCCGTGTGGGTTTCTGATGCCTAATAACAGCCGAGCTCTTGTAGTCAGTCCTGCAGCGGATGAGCGAAGAGGGTCTCTCTTCTCTACTTAGTCCTTTATTTTCACAAAACCCGTAGGGATGAGATATTTCTGAAAACTCACCTCTCTGTCAATGTGCCTGAAAACAAAAGGCTTCGAGAGTTACCAGGGAAGACTCATGGATGGGCACTCAGGCAGGCTGTGTGAGCCTAATTTGTGAAGGAAAGCGCCCTAAAAGTGAATCCATAATCCTTGAGCCCTGTGTGCAAGAGCAACTGTAGCACACCCTAGAGGAGAAGGAAGAAGAGCTGCCATGGCTTGCACTTACCCCATCCCCTCCCCCAAAGCACAGCAGCCCATTTCCTGGTGTGTGGGAAGGTTCACATGGCCTCTGGCCTCCCCAAGGACATTCTGTGACCCACAGGAGAGGCAAAATCATGGATCTCCAGCCCATCCTCCCCTCACTACACTGATCCCTCTGCTCATTCAATGGCCTCAGTAGCCCTTCCTCATCCTCCTCCATGTGTTCCCCTCCAGAGTGCTACCAGTAACTCCCAAATTAATGGTAATTCCTTCCGGCAGGGGTTTTCCCCCTTTAGTTCTTATTTTAAGAGTTCCCATATTTTTCCCAGATCTTCCATGGAGCAGCAACGGTTCGCCACAGAGCTTGCTTTGCTGGCAAACTTTTTCAATGTTTTATCTTATTTGTGGCTGCAAGACAAAATGCTTCTCATACTTGTGTCCTCTGGTGATGAGTAGGTTTCAAATACATCACTGATGCACTAGGATTTGTGAAGGGACACATTTCCCTCCACATGGCATATTAGCATTGACAGATATGGGCTGTCACTGCCCACCAACATGAGGATGCCAGAGCTCTCCTCCCGCACAGCATTGATGTTCAGTAAGGCCTTCTTTTCATCTCTTTTAGCTTTCTCTTCAGACTTCCAATTAGAGTAGTTCAAACCTTTTTTTTTTTTTTTTTGACAGAAAATGGGCTATCAAATACATGCAGGTCTTGAAACTCAAAATGTTTGCCTCTTATAGGCAATATTCACTATTTCTCGGGGGGGAAAGAAGATGTAGGGGCCAGAGCCAAGATGAAGTGAGTGCCTCCCAGTTTGAAATAAGAATATATGCACAGCATAAATAACAGTGTTAAGGCCCAATCTGTGCTTCTATTCCCACCAGTGTTGTCACATTGGTGCTGACATATCTGGGGACAAACACGGCTGCTCAGGGTGAAGATTGGTGTATTTTCATTTGGCCCCACCCACCCAACCATCGGGCTCACAGCCCAAGTTTTTCTTCACAGCCTGGTTGTAGTAACCAACCTGGACCATACAAATGCCGGACAAAAACCATCTGCTTAAACCTCTTCCGTGAATATGCTTTGTTTTGAGACCATCAGCTATGCCTCTGTGCCCTTGAACTGAAGTAGAAGAATCATGACTGTAAGCCAAGTCCCAGCCATCCTCAGCTAACGAGCCTAAGTAAATGGGAAGCATTCAGCTCTTTGCAGTTTTGAATAAATCTGCCTAAACCCACACCCTTGGGGACTATCTATGTGAGAAATCCCCTTCACATCCCATGTGTGAAATGATGGGGTAGTTTTGCCTGAACTAAACAGTGTCCAGCTGCAGTGAGCTGAGAGAAGCAAAGCCTCACAGCACTTTAAAGGAACCTCCCACATGTATGAGGTTTAGGTTGGGATAAAGCGGCTGCTGGAGATATCTCTCTCTGTTGAGGGAGCTTACGTGGTTTCTTCAAGTCTCTGTTTCTTTGGCTAAAAATTGCATCACACAGCCAGGAAGCCATACTCAGTGCTGCACAGGAGTTCAGGCCCTAAATATTGAATGATCAAATACTCGAGAGAATATGATTCTGAGCAGCTCATGAAGAAAACATGAACTCGCAGATATTCATCAAAACTGTGAAATTGGCAACTACAAACCAAGGAATTCAAGGCAATCTTGTGTCGATCATAGATTGGTTGTAACCAAGTTACAGGGCTAGAGCAAGGCAGAAATTTCCTTGTTCATTCAAACTCCTAAGTACAATCTTAATGTTTTTTTCACAACTGATTCCAAAGCAGCCGTAAACACCATCATTTTCCCTAGTGTGTTAGCATACCTTAGGATGTATTAGCCTAGATGACTCCTAAAAATTTTTAGAATAAGATGCATTTCATCTCAAGACCTAATGCATACACACCGGAAATTTTGGCAAAAAGTGAAAAAAAAAATTGGAGAGAAATACTCTTTCTAGGAATAAAGAGTGAAATAATTCTAGAATTCCATTCAAAGTGCTTTTGGTTCTGCTTATCCTTCCAGAAGTACTTTACCATAAACACTCCCTTGGAAGCACTTTTATTTCAAAACTCACAGTACTATATTATTCTTCTTCCAAATTAGTTCAAGTAAATATAAAAATATTTTGAGTCACTGTGTAATATTTGATATGTTGTCTCTCTGTCTATCTGCCTGGAAACAGGAATAGCTTCTGCATCTACACTGTACACTCTCTGTATGTTTCTGTGCAAACTTCTCCATCTTAACCTTCCTTTTTGTTTGCAAGTCAGTGATATCGATACTTCCCATTTTTTCTTTTCCCTTGCTTTAAAGATATGTCAACAGAAAAGCAATCAGCAGCTCCCTTAAGTATAGTGCAGCTCCATCTCTAATCCAAGTTTATTAATAAAAAAATGATTGGTGATTATTTCAGATGAGTGTCTGACAAAACCTTGTATGTGCTACTTTTTAGTGTCATTTAGGAACACATTTCTCACATCTTGTTCCTTAAAGTTGCAAATAAAGTTCACTTCCTCCCCTTCCCGAAATGCTTTAGAATATATTTTCTGTGCATAGGCTTTCCCATTTTTTCCTCTATCTTACATCCCTATGACCTAAATACTCTCCAGAAAGACATTGTGTCTAAGGTCAACCAGGCAGGAAAATGAAACCCCGAGAACAGCCACAGAAGCTGCCTTTACACTCACCACTTCTTCCAGCAGCAATGGTTAAGTTTAGCAGCAATCTATTATTAAAGAGACCAGGACACTTCAGTTTAGAGAGAGATGTCTGGGGCCAAGGTGGACTACAGCAGTGTGCTGCTACAAAGGCACAAATGGCTGGAGAAGGCATAAACAGAAGGATTATTCACTATTCTTGGCAAATGGGATACCCAGTGAATTAATCAAGGAGTGAATTTAAAACAAATCAAAAGAAGTCACCAGCAGAGTCTTATGCTGCGAACTCATTGCCACGGGATGTTAGGATGGCAAAGGTATAAACAGGTTCGAAAGTTTATTGCATAAATTTGAGGGGGTAAGATTGATTAAACATGATAAACAGAAACGCAACTACTTATGTCAGAGAGAAAATGAACAGAGAACGGGTATTTGCTATTTCTCAGCATTTTATTCTGTGTCCGATAGCTCAGGGTGTGTTTGGTTTTGGGTGACCACGCAGCAAATTTCTAACAAACACACATAATTTAACCATGAAGCTGATTGCTGGAGGATGCCATGAAGGCTAAAATCAAAATGCAATCAAAAAGTGATTGGACAGATTGAGATCGGAAAAGACTCTTGAGGGATGTTAAATGCAACAATACGAAGACATCCTTCAGTTCAGCTTGTCAGAAGCTGGAAGCCTGTGGCAGAGGAAGGATGAATCTGAATTTGCCCTTTTCTTACACATTTCCTGAAGCATCTGCTCTCACTGGCTGCCAGAGACAGCTTTCTGGGTGATTTGGTCTGACCCCTCTGGATGTTTTGCAGGTTTGTATCCAAATGATCAGTTGTGAAGTGGCAGTTGGATCATGCTCAAAACAAAAGTGATGCCGAAAGGCATGGGAACAGCAGAGATAGTTTACAATCCTCCCGCAGCCATGGCTTGTTTGCAGGCTTGGAGGGAAGACAGCACTTCCCTGAGCAAGTGTTATAAGCCTAGTGGACCTGGTCACTAAACACCACAAAAATCTAAGTTTACCTGCTGGTTTTTTGCTTGTTTGCTTTTTAACAAAAAGTTTTGGCTGCAAAAATTACACAAACGTGGGGAGTGTTGTTACAGCTGGGTTAAGCCTTTGTGAGAAAGACAGTTTAGAGGCATCTTTAACACAGCTGTAAGAGGCATTAAGCATGTCTCACCTCCCCCTCTCCAGCTCCCTGCAAAAGGCAGCCTGGGTATTTTTTAGGGATTTGGCTGTTCTGCACAGCAGTGTCTCGGCTGAGTGTTGTTTCAGGGGTGTGGTGAACATGCTTGTTGCTGTAGGGAAAAAAAAGCTAAAGGTGTAGAGGGAATAACAGAGCTCACAGAAGCAGAAGAAAGTTTGAACAGAGTCTGATGGTTTTGGCAGAATATTGGCGTCAGTTTTGGGTCGGGGTAGTGACAAAAGGAGGTTGAGAGTGTAAGGCAGGGAAAAGAATTGTTTTGTTGCTGTTATTTTGGCTCCTCCCATGCTTAAAGAAGCAGGATTTTTTTTGTACAGCCCTCCAAATAAACACAACTGCAGCAGAGATACCTGATTGCATCACCCATCTCTCCTCCTAACTGGAATAAGCTAGAAGAGTTTGAATTTTCATTAACTACTCAGCCTAGAGGGATAATAAGTCATTTTACAGAAACCAGAGAGACAGGCACGATGGCCTGATTCTGTTTGCAGTGTGATGTACAGTGTTTCCACCGATCACAGGGAGGTTTGACTTCTTGTTTTTGTGGTGCCTGAGTTCTCAGCAGTGAAAGAGAGACTTTTGGGATGGCACCAAGCTGCACCAAGAAATACTCCCTGGGTTGGAAACCAGCTCTGTGAAACAGCATCCATGCATTTTTCAAGAGGACCCTCACGAGGCAAATCAGCCTCAAGTCGTTTTTAAAGTGTGGCAGGCAAAGTCTTAATTCATGTTATTTTAGGAACTGTTCTGTCCCCAGATCACCCAATTTCTGTGCTCCTCAGTCTGCAGAACAGCTGTGTAGGTTCTGGCTGGTAATGGGGGATCAGAGTGGGGATGAGACTGGTTACCTGGCACAGCAAAGTAAATCTGTATACGTCTAAGAGCATCTCACACACCTTATCGAAGGGGTGCTTAAAAAAGGTAACCCCTGAAAAGGAGCAGTTCAGGAGCTCTGCCATGTGAGTCATTTTATTCCTGCAAACAGAAAAGGGGAAAAATCCTTACCTGGCTTTGTGGCTGAAACAGAGTAACTGACTCTCCCTACTTCCTGGCTTTTCTTTTTTTTTCCCCTTCCAGTACATAATGTGAAAGCGTGTTAGGCCCAGAGCTCAGACGTGGGAGTCTGCGAGAGAATGGCAGCTCCAAGACGGTAAGTGGAGGTGACAAGTTCCCAGTAATATTAAACATTAACGCTGAATATTTTGTTGGTATTTAACTCCATGATGTTTCATGTTACTGAGCAGAATTAGAACATCCCCTCTCACCCCCACTATTTTGTTCCTTACTCCTCTGCTCTGTACATTCAGAAGGCAGGAATGTGAGATGCCAGCTCCTTCAAGGTTGAAATGGCTTTATATAAACTAACAGAGAGGGCAAGTTTATGAAGTGGAGACAGGATCTGATTCTGTACTCTGCTGAGACTGACTTGAAGATGGGGAGTACTTTGTGTACGAGGTGGGCATGCTTATGTGTGTGTATATATTTATATGTATGAAGCAGAACACAGGAGAAATCCTGCTCATTTAGAAATCGAATGGTGGCAAGCAGCTGAGGGGGAGAGCTGGAATTTTAAAGTGATCTTTTAAAATGTTTATGTATATTTTGTTGCTGCTGGAAATGTCTGTTTGTACCTCAGGGAGGTTCCTGAACTTCCCACATTGGGGAGCAGCTGGCCCAGAGGGGCAAATTTATTTCTGCTGCATGACAGGAGGAGTTTTATCAGGGAAGCAGCTGCCCCGAAGCACCCGCTGCTCTCTATCTCTGCAATCAGAGTGAATGCAGGGTCCAGATCTCACCCACCTGGATGCCCCTTGCATTCACCAGCCCACAGCAGGGATCCTGGCACACAGCAGTCACTGAACTTGCCCCCGCTTTCAGGACCTGCTTAGCATGCAGTTCGGATTGACCAATTCATTTTGGGAATACCCATTACAGCGGCGGAATTGCCGCCCTGGCTGGGAGCCAGCTTAGACCACTGAGAGCAGCGTTTTCCGTCAGCAGCCCCAGCACAGGGCAAGGGTGTGGTGGGAGGGCTGGGAGTGTGGTAAGGGAGAGCATCCTGCATCCTGTCCCGTGTGCCCTCTTCTGCTTCAAGCATGCCATACCGCATGGGGCAAGGAGAAGCCGGGAGAGGAAACATTCCCCTCATGTATCAGGAAATGTAAAGAAGAGTGTATTTGCCAGCAGTGCTGCTTCCAAAAGACCAAGCTGTGCTGCTGCCCCAGCAGAGGCATCCTGGAGGACCAGCTCTGCTGCTGCTGGGGACTGCTGTGCTTCTGCTGAGCTCAGTTGCTGTTGCCTGAGAGCATCTGGGGAGCTGGTTGGTTCTCAGGTGCTGAGAAAGAGAGACAGATGCAAATACACACACCCCAGCAGATCTTTACAAACAGACCCCCAAACAGCAAGTGGGAAATCAGGATGGCTTGGGGAGAATGGCACTGCTTGCTTACCCAAACTCTCCTGAAGACTCCTTCCTCATCCATTCCCTGGTACTGCCAGAAGCTACCCTATCTTCTGTTTACTAATATTTTTCCTCCAGAATCTGCTGTCTGCTGATCCCAAGCCTTTGTATGAGGTGCAAGGCACCCACACTGGTTGCCTGCGCTCAGCCTTTTGGGGTCAGGAGCATGAGAGCCATGAACCAGAGCAAGATCCAGTTTGATGGACGAGGCTGACTTCTGTTGGACTTTGCAGCACATGTAAAAAGGAACGCACCCACCTTCAAGTGAAGTTTTTTCTGAATGCCCACCTCAACAGCTCAGCTCATGTCCACCTCATAGGATTCTGTGCTGCAATATGTTCCTCCAGAACCCTGTGTGTGCGCTGCCTTTAGGCGAGGGGCAGAACACAAGTTCTCCAGTGTGCACATCATGAAGACCCCCAGGGTTCAGGCTATGTAAGAGGAATGCTTCCTCTGTCCCTGAGACATGTGGAGAGGGGGTGGGATGAGGGAAGGGGAAAGGAACCTGCTGGCACATTGTGCTGTGCAAGATGTGTGTATTCCTTGTAAACAAAGAATGGCAGGGCCTGAATTTCTATTGCCTCTATCCTGGCAATGGTGAAGCTCTAAAGCTGGGTAGAGACATCCTGCCACCTCAGGTGAGTGTTACTGCAATCAGGATCCAGCCTGCAGCAAATCATATCCTCTCCAACTTGCCTTCTGTGGTCTCTGATTCACCTTTCAATTTACTCTGTAAATCAAGATTAAACCCATTAAGGCAATGGGTACATACTAGCATAAAAGCTGTGTAAGTGGAAGGTGAATTGGATCCAGTGGTGTTATGAGGATGCTATCTGATTATTTACTATGCTGTTAAGAAACAAGTGCTATCCATGGCAATACCAAACAGCAATGGGATGCCGGTGAGAGGCGCAGCAATTTACTGTTATTATTTGTACATTCTACATTTTAGGAGAACAATTTAGCTTTTTTTAAGTAACAGTGTTTGTGCTCTCTCTTCAATAAAAAAGATCATTGTTATCCCATTTTTTTCTCACAGATTTAGTTTGTCTTCTGGTTCTTTTTGGGGGATAAGAGCTCTATTCTGATGGTGAGCAAACTTTCTGAGAACCAGCAGCACAAAACCACTTCGGTCTTGAAAGAGTGCTAAGAAGTGGTGATGCCAGTTGATTGCCCGTGTCACACTGAGGACAACAGATACCTTTCCTGGCATATTTTTGTTGTGGAGCAAGAGTCGGATTCTGTGGTGGCCATAGCCTGATTGAAAAGATGACAAAGATGCAAGGACACAACAAATGGGGATATACAGCTCAGGTTTCCTTCTTCTTCACGCTTACCTGCACCTCTGTGTCTTCCTATTCTTGTGGCAGCATATCTTGATTCACTGATGGGCAGGGGACAGGATGTCCCAGTCAATGAGAAGCAAGAACCAGCTCATCTCCAAATTGCTTGTGGGGTTGACCCCCCCGGTGTGGCAGCAGGACAGCTGTGGAGGGGTTAGCCACCATCCTGATTGCCTGCAGGATAAAAGCTCTGGCAGGGGCAGAGGATCTGGCCCTGGGAATGGGGTCAGAGCACTGCAGAGCTGAGACTCAGGATTCTCCACACGGGACACAACTGTAAATAAACGGCAGTGGTTAACCCGGCAGTGGTTTGTGTGCCCATTAGTGCATGCTAAAAATGCTCACAGTCACCAGCAAAGGCTTGAATCACTCAAATGCTTTTAAAGTGAAATGCTTTCTAAAAGCATACCCTTCCTTTGCGTTTTAACCTAGCAGTTTAGAGGGAAACCTCTGAAATATCAGTACTGGCCCCCTGGAGAATCAACCACATTGCTGCTGGACATTCCCTTCCCGGCCACCCCTGCTGCTGCCCAGCTATGTGCTAAGCTGGACAGAGGAACTGGTTTTGGTTAAAAATTAATCCAGATAACCACAGTGATTAGTTTCCAGTTGCATCAGTACCCTGCATGGAAGGACTGACGCCAGCTGCCCCAGTGCCTGGAGCAGAGCTGTGCTGCTCCTTGCCTCTTGCTCCCTAGGTGCCGGCACCTTGCAAGTGAAATGTTCTCCTCTGGATGCCATGGATCTTCACATCTTCCCAAGACTGACTCTCACAGAAAGCATAAGGTCAAATTCATGCAGTTTTCCTGTTTCTTTGCTGCCTTCTGGTGTATTTATCTGTAGAGAGGCTTATTGTGTCAGTGTTTGTCCTCTGAAAACAAGAGGGAAGAAGTGATGGCACGGGCCGCTGTGTTGCCACTCATGCTCTGTCTCCTCAGACTCATTGCATGAAGCTAACTGGGTCATTTGCTTTTGGTAGCAAGGTTGTTTTTCTTCCCCCTCAAGTAAAACTGGCTTTTATGTAAATAATTTTTGGACCAGCTGCACTGAACTAATTATCTGGGTCATTCAAATTTCTGCTTCTGGAAGTAATTATGGCCTTTGGGACTATACTGTATAATACCGATTTATGATTGGAGACTAAGAGTCTTCCTTATCTGCATGAATACTATAAAGCAAAGTTAGCAAATCTTCCTTACATCCTCGGGGCCGCAGAGCGCTCCTCTTCCGTGCACAGAACTCCCATTCGGTCTAATAAGCATCTCCCTTCTCCCCTTCCTCCACACGCACGTACTGAGGACTCTCAGGCTGGATATAATCAGCAGGCTCTGGTCTGCCATTTGGGACAGTGCTCCAGCAGCCTTTCTCCTTTTTTCTGCCTGAAGCTTTATACCCCATTACCTCTTAACTGGGGCATCAGTGAAAAACAAGGAGGAAACTTTACAGAGAGGGCAGGGATATGTGAGGGGATGAGTAATTGGGGAGACCGGGTTCACTCACATCCGCTGAGGGAGGGATGAGTTTACACAAAGACACAGGTGTCCTAGATTTTGTTTGCTCTGAGACTGCAAGTCTGTAAGCTGCCCTACCTGTGCAGGAGGGCTGTCCTGCAGTGCTGGCAGAAAGGGGACTTCAGCAGGACAAGGATGGTGAGAGGAGGTAGCAGTTCAGGCCACATCTCGTCTTGAAGGGGCTCAGGGCCGCTTTCTGCCCCAAAGGGGAGAGAGCAGCCTGGAGCAGCTTGGCAGTGCTGCATAACGAGGAGCACGGTGCTGCTGTACAGCCACTGCTGATTTCTCTATCCCACAGCCAACTCCCACGCTGAGGAAAGCTCATTTAGCTCCGATCCTCAGGCTCTCGCTAAGAACAGGGACCAAAGGGCCAAAAGCTCTTTAGCCAGAGCTAAAATAAAGCTGTCTAACACCAGGCCAAAAGAGGACATTAGCCTAAAGATACAGTCAAAATCAATTCACAGATTGGGCAGAAAGTGAATAAATGTCATCAGCTTTATTTTTTTAAAATTGCAATTATATCATTCACACAAAATATAAAAACACTAGTGACATTGCATATTTGTATATCACTAGACATGAAGACAAAAATGAGCAGAGACTCAGAGTTCTTAGAGGTTTTTGAGCTCATCTTCAATTCATACCTGCGTCTCTCAGCAGCCTCTGCCTTGACACAGGCACTCTAACCATTCTTTATTCTTTTCTTTTTTTGAACTAGTTTGTCCCTTGCTAACTATATCCAATGGAAACAAACCATAAGGTAGTAAAAAGTACCAAACTGCTGCTATCCCAGTACTCAACTTTTTGTGTGTTGCAGCCTGTCATAGCCAGTGTCCAGCTTCATTCTCTTGGTGGAAGCATCTGCCCACTCTCCAGTGCTTCTGAGCCCAGAGCCACGGGGTCCTGGCCACAGATAAGTACTCTCAGGCATTTCTACAGTAAATGCTATTAATTATAACAGCAAGCAATAATGCTTCACAACTCAGAAAAATCACTGTAGTTAGCTGTCCCATTTACTTGCCGCAAACATTAAAACTGAAAATAAATGAAAACCCGGTGTAAGATGATCAGAAATGGATGACATTTTTAAACTAAAATTTTCTAGCAGGCCATGATTAGATGGGATGAAAAATTCAGATTTCTCAGTTACAAAGTTACAGTTTGTACTTACTGACTGGGATTTCCTAAACCGGTCTTGCAAAAGTAACCACATTTAAAAAATCCAACATCTGACTGGATCACTTGGGAAGCAGCTTTTGTATTTTCTCATTCAAAACAATTTTTTGTTTAGAATCTTTCCTTTAATGTGCAGGTAAGCAAGTTTTAAAACATTTGATAATGTTTTAAACAAAGGTGAAACCACAACATCAGTCAAGTAAGAAAAAACCCCATCTGATCCAAACTGAATATAGGTGATTTTTTGACTCACCAGAAACTGTTGATTTTTTTTTTTATTTTCAGCATGACTGAGACCAACTCTTCTCTTGCTTTCTCCTGATTTTTTGGGATTGGCAGTAAGCCAAAACCTCATTTGCCTAGCTGTAGAAGGCATCGTTAGTCATCAGCAGGGTAAGATTGGGAATAGCTGGAAAGTAAGGTGCTCCAGAGATCAATATTAGACCTGATCTTATTTAACATTCTCACTAATGATCTGAGATCATATGCGTACTCTATATTATTTGTATTCATTGGCGGCACTCAGATTCTGAGGGGTTGTGAACTCCACTGGGGAGAATGGGGGATTGAATAAATGGACAGAAGATTAATATCCTTTCAAATTGATCCAATTAAGGATGTTCATTTCAAAAAATGCTAGTTAATAGAGCTGAAGAAAGTAGCCCCAAATGCAGATGTTAGCTAAAAAAAACCCACTCAGCAATGGTGCTCAAAAAATATTGAATACTGAGTGGCCATAGGCTGGAAAGGAGCCTGGAGTGCAACGAAAAGGCAAAATGCATCTCACCTATTTGGGCTGAATAAGTGCTACAAACTATTTCAGAAAGAAGACAGACTCACGGGAAAAAGGTCCATCAAAGGCTTTCACACTCAAAGTTCCTGACGTGAGCACCAGCTCAGGAGGTGTCAACAGACTGCCAGATGCCATCAGGAAAGGCTCTTATTTTTCTGTTTACCCTTTCTACGTGTTTCTTCAATTCATCTGGTGCTGGCCATTGTTAGGTACACTCTCATAAGACCCTTCTGGTTTAGTCCAGTATGACTGCTTTTGTTTCCCTGTGAACATCCCCGTTTCCTGCAAGCTGAGGGCTCCTCTTCAATAGGGGATCAGTAAAATGACGATGATGGGAAGCCCAACACAAGAGAGAAGCAGGACCAGAGATGGTGTCATCACACAGATGAAGTTATCTGTGGCCAGTTACAGGACAAACTGCAGAAGAAAGTTTTTAACACCAGGAGCAGCCAGGCCTGGAGGAAGAAACCTTTTCACTACATGTTCAGACCATTTCTGGAGTCCCGTAAAAGTGGAAGTGATATTTTTTTGGCTGCTGTAAGGGAAAAGCAATTTCTGCTATACCAGTAACGGGCAAATGGGTTTAGTAGGTCTTCTCCATATTTAACCTCTCCAGTAGTTGTCTTCTACCTTTGATCTTGCTAGAAATCAATGAGCTCACCTAATCAATGAAGAACAGTGCATATAGATTGAAGGCAGCCCTATGTGATTCTTTGAAGCTCCCAAATGTCAACTGAAACATCGTAAAAACTTTTCCAAGAGTATTTATTGGCTCATCATTTATAATGAGACTGGTACAGAGAGTCAAAGACACAGATCATAATGTCTGCAAAGGGGATGTGTTTGGAGCACTTATGTAAGTCCTGAGGTAGGGCGTGAGTCAATACTTCTTATGGATACATAATTGATAGCTGAGAATGAGGATCAATTTTCCAGTGAGCATGGGAGGAGTGCTCACTCACCTTTTCATAATTTTTGTGCCTCCAGGATCACTTCAGCTTTAAACAATAATCTGATGAGGGCTTTTCTCTCACTTTTTACTTTTTCATTCTTAGTTACTTCCAAATATCCTCCTCTTTCCTTCTCTGACATTTAAAGCAAACCAAAACCTCTTCATCTCAAATTAATCACCTCAATTTTTCCCCTGAGCTGTGACCACTGAATAGCCTTGTGCGTCTCTGATGGTCATCCCTCCATCTCCTTCCCAGGAGCTAACTGCAATGCCACCATGAGCACCTCCTGACAGGAAGTTGCATTAGGGATGTCCCCAAACCAGCACCGATGTCCCCACTCAGCGGCAGGGCAGATACACCCTGGGTGACAGGCTGCGTGTTGTGTGGTGGCAGCAGGCACTGAAGTGCTCTCCAGGGCACAGACACTGTGCCCTTCCAGTGGGACCAGGGTTTGCTGGGACAATCTATGCATACCTAGGACAGGTAAACAGAAACAAATAAGAAAATTATTCACTGAAGAGATGAGAACGTGTTCTTAGCCAAAATCCTCACACTGTTTTGCACTCCCCCATTTTGTGTGGAGACGTGATTTTCTTTTATGGCTGGGTCTAACCAATGCCAGCACTACTGGGATGCCCTTTGATGCCAAGCCCAAGTACAGCTTAATAGGATTCAAGCCAATGCTGTTCCAAATATGATACAAACCCCATGCATAGGGCACAAGGAAGGGCCAGAGAGGGCACATCACTTATAGCAGTTTGATGTGAACAGAGAGGGTTCTAACAGGCTGCAACATGCACCCTGGTGACACTGGGCAGCAAGCACCTGATTTATACATCACTGGCTTTTCACACCAGCCTGTCCTCCTGTGTTTGGCCCTTTCCTTACAGCTAAGAGTGGGCCATGCCCCAGAAAATGTAAGCAGCCCTATCTGAATAGAAAACTTGTGCTACAGCCAAATTCAGCAGAAGGAAGAGTGCACAAGGGTCTGGACTGGCACGCGTTGATGAGACTGTTTGGACAGCGATGTCTGCAACCCTGCAGCGTGGGCCTGCCCTTCTGCCAGCATCAGTGCCCTGACACTGTTGACACAGGTCCCACTGCTGCTCTCACTCTCTCAGCTCCACAAACTCACCCTCCTCAGGAGTTTGCCGTTACGTGCTGGGGCTGAACCTGGGTGGCTGTGATGCAGGCACAGGGGCTGATGTGCAGATGCTATTGTGGGGTCGGTACCTCCTTGCAGAGGGCTGGGGACAGCCAAGGGCTGAGGCATCCCACACGCCTGCACCAGGATTTGCTAAAGCCTGTGCACCAGAGTCCTGCAGTGCTTTTCTTCAGGGAAATCCTTCTGTCTTTTTCCATTGCAGATTCTGCACTGCACTGCATGTGCAGAAGTTCCACTCCTGGCAGTTGGAAGTGTGACAAAGATCTGCAAGGATAGAAAGGAGAGTTTTGCCTCCCCATGTACTGCATCTGCCACTCTGGCTTCTGTTCTTCTGCAACAACCACTGGGGACAGTTTCCAAATTGCAGGAGATTCCGAGATTGCTTGGAACTAGCAGTAGGTCTTTATCATCACTAATCTTTCATAAATCTTAAGCCTAAAATAAATGGTGTGACAGTTCTGAATGTCAGGAATCAAGAGCTGTAGCAGTTTTGTTCACAGACAATGTGTATGTGCATTTGGGAATGCAGTTGGCAAACTCCCTCTATTATTTGTTCTGGCTGCACGTTGTTTATACTTTTCTTCCTGTTTTTGAAAACAGAAATTATTGTCTCAGTGGCTAGATAAAATATTTCTCTTACAGAAGAAAGAACTGGTTGAAGAGAAGCACTTTAATAATTTTATTTTATTTTTTTTCTTACGGCAAAGGAGAATAAGAGAGATTTCTGGGACCTTTCACATTAATATTTTATGAACTACCTGAGAAAAGGTTTCAACAACAAATGGCTGAAAATGGGAGATAATGTGGTGCAATGCACTGAATGCACCCTGGGAGTGAGTTAGTTCATACTGTCTCTTCCACCCAACCATTACAAGCCAGGTAGGGCCAGCTCCTAAAAGCCAGAGTCTCTGCAGCCAGTACGAGGCATTATTGAAGCCACCCACAAAACGAAACAATCATCTCAGTCATTGGCCCTCCAGAACTGGAGTAAATTTGGTGACAAGGCTAAATCCTTATGGAGTGAGCTGCAATTACTCATGGGAGTGAGCACATCAAGGCTGATGAGACTCCTAGCACGAGTGAGGGCTGACCACAGGAGCAGGTGCTGCAGATCCAGGAGGAATGTGCCCTTCGGGGACCCTCACTGCTGCACAGGTACCCCTTTTCTTCAGAATGCTTGGCAGAGATTTTGGGGCAAACTGAAAGCCAGGGCAAGGAGGTGTTGTGAGTTACCGAAGTAGTTCTCTGGATCCATTGTTAAATCAGAAATACAGCAGAGTTAAAAGATAATGATGCTATAAAGAGAGAAAATACAGAGGACTATGTTGATCAATTGGTACTTGTTTTTATTGTAAGACCCTGTTGCATCCTGTGAGGGCAAACAGGGGCAGATGGAAATTCCCCAGCTCCTAAAGCTGCCAAGGCAGGAGATGAGGGAAGTCACCTCTCTGGTTTATTTCTTTTTTTATTTCTGAAATATTTCACTCTTCTACTATGGCCTTAGCTTATGCACCTAACTAAGCACTTACCCAGGTTACCTTCCTTATGCCCAAACTTCTCCTAAAGACACAGCTTATCCTCATTGTTGCTGTCCATTGCATTGACAATGAGAGTAGGCAATATGGCTGCTATTGTCACCTATCACAGTAATGTGACATATCATCTGTCATGATATACCAACCACTTTCTCAGGCAAGCTGAAGTGCCCAGAATACCGTGTTCTCGCTGAGATCTGCACACAGCAGCTGGCATCAGAATGGCAGCTGAGTGCCACCGATATTGACAACATTTTGTTGCTGCTGTTGTTAATTAAAAGCCTGAAGCATTTAAGGGCAATCTGAGAGCAAGCAGGGTAGGTTTGCACCAAATCACAAGTGTAACTCATCGGTGTTATAAGCCAAGAGACACGCATTTGTAGAGCAAATTTTTACTGCACATAATCCCTGTCTGGTTTCCTGATGTCAGAGGGGAAGGGCATGGACACTCCCATCTGTAGCTTGTGCCCAGATGGCGAGGCATGGCAGCTCACCCACAACAGCCATTAAAAGAGGCTCTTTCACCTGCTCTGCCAGGGGATCCACTCTGGCCATAAGATCAGCCAAGCTCAATCACTGTCCTCAGCGGATGGGAACTCTCGTCACTTCAATGAAGCCAAAGGATGAGGCAGTTTTGCATGAGATGAGAATCCACCTCCCTCCACCTTCCAATTTATTACAATGATTTTGAACAATAACAAAGGGAAATTCCCGTAGTCAGAGGGGCAATGCTTTCTTGTCTATCTCTTCCACTGCCAGTGGGCACTAGCAGCTCTCTGGCCAGACAAAAAGGCAGTAATTTAAACAAAAAACACCTGTGATAATCGATGTGCTTTTTCAGTTTGCAGACTCTGTTCTGCAGTGCTGACAGAAGAACAGTAGATTGTGTATAGACAGAGCCAAGGACCACGTGCATTGAGTTTTACTGGAGATTTCCTTTTGCTCCTCGCAGAGGAGCAGCTCTGGGGAGGTGGCTCAGCTTGCAGTGGGACTGTACATCAGATGTCTTCTCCCACCCTTTTCACCAGGCACTCCAGCTGCACAGAAGTGTTGGGTGAGGAGCACCTACAGTCCCTAAAAAGATTGATGCATCTCTATAGACCAGGAGAGAGGAAAAATTTGACATCTCTCTGCTCCTGAGTGGCCGGAACTGGAAGGCAGCAGTTGCTGTAGATATCAGGTGAACTATGATTTCAAAGGAAGTTCACGGGAAGGTCGCAGAGAAAAATCAGCATCACTTTCCTCAGCTTTTTCCTTCTTCACAAATGCAGGAACTATTTTGTCTTTTTTTTTTTTTCTCTTGGTTGTTGTTACTGTAAATCCCTGAGACCAAAACTTTGGAAAAAACCCACTCTGCTTCTTGGGAACTTTCCATGGCAATCGTTCCTTCAGTTTCCTCATGCTGTTGGCCGTGGTTTGAGGTGACATCCACCCTGGTGGCAGTGGTGTGACCCTCCCCTTCTCCATCTCAGTTCTGATTGCAAAGCCACATCAAGCAAACCCGAAGACCAACAGCTTCTGTGAAAATACTCCCACTGACTTCAGAGGACTTTGGGCCCAGCCTCACGCAGTGGTCACACACCAGGCATACCAGAGCAACCAAAGCAAGCCTTGCACACAGCTGCAGCTGCAGGCACACATAAAAGACAGTAGAGACCCTGCTCCTGTGCCAGCAGCACAGAAGACCGTGGAGTCACACCACTACGTGCCAGCTGCTGGTGGAGACTCTGCTGTCCAGCAACGGGGCTGCTTTGGGACCCTTACCTCTGGATCTGGCTATAATTCAGCCTAGAGGATATATTCCATGTAGGAAAGCTACTTACTGTGTGACAGTGAAGGGCATTGCCTCTTAAAAATGCTGCAAGCCCCTCTGCAAAAAGCAAAAAGTACGCATTCATCAGCTACACACACATCTGTGATTTTGAAAGGTTTAAAAGGGAAGAATTACAGTGAACTGGGAGATATGTTCATTCTGACTCTATTATGGAAGCAGTGGTAGCAGCTCCACAGCAGGTTTTATACTGAGAAACTTGGCTTAGCATTCTGAAGCACCAAAATGAAATAGATTTTTTTTTTTTTAATCTATTTATTTTCAGGATAGAAAGCTCTCTTTGAGTTTTCAGGGAACTATCAGAGGGCACTTTGGTCACTGGGAAGTAGAAAAAAACCCAAATGTTAAACACCAGCCACTCTTTCACTCTCTCACTCTGATGCAAAACCATGATGTATTCAAAGCACTCGCCTGGGATATAGCCGTGCTCCAGGAAACTTTATGCAGAGTTGTTCTCCTTGGGGGAAAATGTGAGGTTAGGGTTTAGGTCTGCATTATAGTGCAATCGTAGCAAATGAGATACGAGCATTGCATCATTGTACATTCTGGAATTTGTGAAGAGAGGGAAAAAGAAGACAGTAAACATGATGTACAAAGACCAGGGTATGTTAAATGTTTTAATGAATATTTTTTCATTGGGGTGTGCTGTTTCTAGTGTGCAAATGCTACCAGATATTACCCATAATGTTGCAAAGCAGTTTCTCTTTAACTGTTTTGCTGTCAAAGGTTACAGTTTCATCCATTTCTTTAACACCATTTTGAAGCTGAAATCTTCCATCCTGTGTCTACCAAGTTTGGCTGGTTTTGTTTGTTTTTAAGTGTTGGTAAAATTACTTCAGCTTTCAAATTTGACACAGGCTGACTGAACAGAGCATTGTTCTTACTGGCTGGTAACAGCTCCTCATAAGAGTCACTTGTGTCTCAGGAAATAGGGAGTCCTGACAGATACCTCCAGTAATGCGTTTGCACTTCAGCATAGAAAATTGATTCTCTTCAAATACATCAGCAGATAGGGGCTCTCAAAGAATTGACTTGGGGAAGAGGGACTTTTAGTATGATTTTTGACCCAGATTATTTTCCTAGTCTATTTTCCGAGAAAAGACAGCAAATATCAACCCAGCCATGAAGCCCAGACCAGAAGTCAGGAGACAACTCTGTTCCCAGCTGCTACAACTTGCTGTGTGAACCTGGCAAAGTCAATTAACCTCCCTACTAATTTTGTGTCTGTAAAAATGCAGATGCTTTTAAAAATGAGTGACTGAGCCAAAGTCCAGGCACATTCATGGAAAGACAAGTGTTGGCTTCAAGATCAGGCTTATAAATCTCGTGGGTGTGGTGAGATGTGATTCAATGGCATTTGTAAAGATCTCAGAGGTTCTCAAACGTAGGGTGATCTGAGCAGGTAAAGAATTTCAGTGACAACTTCTAATGAATGCATACCTATTAATTCTACCTCCTCCCCTCCCTTTTTTGTGTCAAAGTAGCAATAAGAATGAGATTTAAAGTATTTATTGAGTGGTTGAGAAAGACAACCTTTGACTCTGTGCCTTAGAGCAGTGCCTGGGGCAGGGAGTAATTGTGCAGAAAGGCACTGATAGCATGTCTTCTTATTGCTTAAGAAAAGTGCTTTTCCAATTTGCTTTGTTTACTTCGTGTCTGTACCAGACTCAAGATTCACAGCTATAAATATAGTGAGCTATATATAAATACACATACATACACAGAGACTGTGAGTCAGACACATTACCAGCACACCACAGCCCAAGACAGTACAATTGAAAAAAATAAGGAAAAGATGAGAGTTCATAATTTTTAATAAATAGAACCTGATCCCAGAACCACTTTTACAGGGCTTGTTCATATGAGTATTCAAACCTACTGAGAATAGAGTGACTCATAAGCACAGAAATTTGCACCAGACCTGTAAATTGAATTGTATGTTCAGCAGGGCTTGGAGCTGCATATCGTATTGATTTTTCAAGACAAGAATAGGGACTGAGATTGTAGAAATTGTATTCAGATTTTCAGACCTGAAAAGCTTTGTTATTTATTGATTGACGGGAATTTCCAAGCGTGCAGTGATTGCATTTGTACTATAGACCCACTCAATCTGTCTACAGTCCTTCAACAGAGATTGAGAAATCTGGCAGGGTTTTCTGCACCTTGAAGAATTCCAGAGCATTTGGAAATCCTCACTGAACTGACCAAAGAAAAAAGGATCTTTGTCTCATCCACCATGCCATGGTGTGGGCTGGTGCATGAACTTCCAGTCCTTTTGAATCTGCACATGGGGTCGTATGTAATTCTTCCTTTTCCTGACTTGCTTTAGGTTAATTTCTATAGTTAGGGACTTGGTGTATGTGTTTGTGATTGTACATCTATGTACACCATCGTCTCCCAGTATATAATTAAAACCCACAGTATATAATTAAATGTTTTTTATCCCTGTGTCTGAAAATAAATGTGAGAATAGCAACAGGAGATGGACATTAAGAGCTACAAATACATTCAAAACAAACCAGTTTAACAATATGAATGCATTTCAGAAGCCATACTCCAATTTTTGCTGTTAAAGTGTCCCACAAAACACAGTGAGCCACGTCCACCATTTGACAAAGTTTCTGAAATGCAAGCAGATTTTTATAACTTCTTGTTACAATATTCCAAACATTACTGGGATCTTAATTTTAGAATAAGCAAATGGAGTTGCTAGTCTTGCCCCTCAAAAGGCTATTTAGGAGAAGCAGAGCTTACTATACAACAAACAACAGGGGTAAAATCAATCAATAACACTTATCTGCTGCCCAGTTTGAGAGCCCTCAGATATGTGTTGTCAACTAATGTTTCTGAGGGAAAAAGGATCTGACTTTCAAGTGCAGCAAAGAAGCCCAGATTCTGTTCTCAGTGAAGAAGGAATGGCTTCATTGACTATACATAGCATCAAGACATTAAGGTCAATAGATTTTTTCCTAGTTTTCCATAGTGTGGTGGATTGCAAAATTTGGCTTCACTTCTCTGTGAATTCCAAGTTATGTCTGAATCTTTCAGCAGCAACAACAAAAGTATATCTTTATTGCTTGTACCGATCTATTTGCAGCACAACTCTGAAAGAGCAAGAGAACTAGGTGGCAGATACCAGCTCTCCTTTCTGAGGTGCAGTAGACAGGAAACATGCAGTGTGGTGAAGAACCGCTCAGCAAAGAATCATTTTGCCAAAGAGCGAAGAAAAGAAGAAAATCCATAAGATTTGGTGACCACCATCTTGGAGAATACATTAGATGTCAAAATTGAATACATGGGGTTTTTTTCACTATGTTTGGTGGCCACGTGAAGGCTTCTGACTGACCTTTTAAGCAGCATGGCCACAGAACTATAGCATACCTATGTTGAATAAATAGGCTACAGTGTATGGTGATCATCACAGCATGGCCATACCCTCTCTGACTGATCATGTTATGGCAGCGGCTTACAAGCCATAAGTGCTGAGTCTGTAAAGTCCAAATTGTAGCATTCAGGCTGTGCTGACTGCCTGGAATGACTTGCCTTTTCTGAAGACCTCAGAGAGCTCCAGGCTGAGTACAGCCAAGCCTTCATTTCCCAATCCTTTGCTCCCCATGAGAAGAACAACCTAAGAATCTGGCACAATAGACCACTGCCTATTTCAAATTTATGAGGAGATTTATGAGCCATAGGCTGAGGATGCTCTCATGGGTGAAAGTCATCCTTCGACAGTGTCTTATCAATGAGAACAAAAATCAGACCTTCATTGGTTTTGAACTGAGACTCTAGAACCAGCTACAGCACTGAGGAATTGAATAATATATCAATAGTATGAGTCTGGGAGATACTGAAATAAGTGATACTCTCTGGCTTGATAGATATATTAGAGGAGGTGAATCTTTCCCTATTTCTTCCCACTTTTCTCTGTCTTGACAAATGCATGGCAAGAGAGAATCCATGTTGCTTAGCAACTCCTTAGGATGCAGAAAGAAATCAGTCAATACAATTCTGAATTAAAGCTGCAATGGCCCACAGAAATTTTTTCTAGAGAAAAACAGGAATAGCTAAACATTCTCCGTCATTTTCTTGAAGTCACATTAGCTCGTAAGTCAAACTCTTTAAAATCAAGAATGATGGAAAAAGATATGTCTTTCTGAGGTGGGAGAAGGGGGCTTATTTATCGCTGGGGTCTGAAGAGAAGGAACTCATTTTTAATTCTAGCAATGCTGGTTATTTTAGTTGAGGTTGAAAGTGGATTTCTCCGTTTCGACACATGAATCATTTGTGAGCCAGTCATGATTTCAGTCATGAGAGACTCTGGATTAATTCCTCCACTTGTTAGTATTGTCACTGATTACATTGGTATTACATCCGGGGCAGCTGAAGCAACGGACGTGGCACCAAAACAAAGAAAGATACGATTATTATTGCACATAAGGGTATGCATCAAGCTGTCAGCAGAGCACTTGCAACAAGCCTTCAACTGCTGACCTAAAGCATGGTCCTCTTAGCCCATGAGTGAGCATACAAGTCACAGAGTCCTGTTTCTGGTGCTGGATGGTTGACTGAGCATTTTCAGGATGTGTTTATTCACCAAACACAACTGGCAATCCTGCAAAAATCAGCAAGATGATCAGGGTTTGTGAGCATTCCCATGAAAGCTAACAGGTTTCTGATTATTTAAAACCAGTAATAAAAGTGACTTCCTAGAAGTCCAAGAGAGATAAATTTAGCTCCTTTACTCACTATAGTATTTATATACTCATTTATTTGTTTTTCTTATTTGACCAGAACTCATCTGAATTTTCAGTAATGCAGGATTTGGTTGAACTGGTCAAATAACAGAGGAAAGAGGAAACAGTTGCTGTTTTCATACAATAAATTGCAAAGCACAAGCTGACGTAGCAGTCACTCTTTGGAAATTGCAACATGGAAGAAGAAGTAAGAGAAACCAGCTCATCATCACTTTTCAGACCAGCTGTTGCTTTCTGTCCACTGAAAGAAACAGACAGGAGAGAGCTTTCTCTCTCCTTTTTCTCTCTGGGGCAGTATTAAGATTATTAAGATCACTGCTACTACAGCAATGCTTGTGTCCCTAGTTGCATTACAATATATTAATATATCTTCTAGTTTCCTGTGCATTTCTGAGACAGTCTCAGTGTTGAGGTTGCTTTAAGCAGTCCCATTGGCTTCAAGGAATGCTGAGCCTCGATCAGCAGTGGTTGTCACAGTTAGGAGCACCCTGTATGGGCAATTGTATTGAATGTCCCATGGCCATATTACATTTGTCCTCCTTATTCACACTGTTCTCTCCCATGACACTTTTACTCGTCTTAGCTCTGAAGATCCCATATTGCTATGCATGACAATCAGGCACAGGCTACACGTGGTGTTAAACTGATTTATACTGTATTATAGTACATCTGTCACGTTTATATCACGTATAGAATTACGATATATAGAGAGGTTACTTCTGCTCTATGTGCAAGCTAGTCAGCTATAGCTATTCAGCCATGGATAATACAGAAATATGTTAGGATATTAACAGAAATATTGTGTGATCTAACTTAAGAGAAATATTTTCTCGCTGGTGTCTATCAATATTAAAACAGTTCTATAAGAGAAGTGAGTTATTTCAGTCTGTTTCCATATTTACATACCTTTCCAGGTCTCTAAATACAAGAAGGTGTCTTTCCCATCAGTTCTTGAGACAGATACACAAGGGAGACAGTCCCTTGCAATATCACAAAGCTTCCCAGGTTGAAAAGTTGAGCTTTTGCAGCAGTTGTTTCTGGTTTTGATAAAATTAGAGATTCATTCTGTTCTGCTCTCGTCTCCATGTTGTATAAATAAAATTGTCCTGCTCTTAATGAAGCAAACTTACTAGGATTGCCAACAATGGAATATGGTTTTGGTCATATAACTTTAAGGCTTTTCTGCATTTTAGCCCTTTAAAGCAATTTGCTGTTCACAGTGACTGTAGTATGTAAATCTCTTCCTCATGTGAGCTCACCATAAAGCTCTCCATGGCAGCCAGGCTGATGCCCTCCAGGTGACTCATACTTTGCGTGCCAGGCAGTGAGAGCACTGCCAGTCAAAACTGTCTGCTCTTTGGGAGCAGTCATGGTCACCCAAACGATAAGGGCCTTGGGGTACACGCTGCTGTCAACACATGCAGTGTGCCAGCAGTGCCACGGCTGACATGTCTGGGGTGATCTGATGGAGGATAGATGCCTTTGGTGAGTCACTTCATGGTGTTGGGGGGTTTGGAGATGATTCTCACTGGTGTACATGGAAACTGGCAGGGGACCCAGGGCCAAACAAGCACATCAGGGAGTTGCTTCTAATACACTGAAAATGTGTGGTGTAATCATACCCTGGAAAGCATGAGAGTCACCCTGTAATCCAGCCTTCTCTTTATGTGCAGAAAACAGTCACAAGCTCTCCAGGGATGTTGACTCACCTGCTTCCCTGGACAGCGTGTCCCAGTGACTGGCAATCCAGGAAGTTACAGTCTCATTCCCATGGGATCCACATGCTAACCTACACACACACCTGCACACACACTGCTCCACAGCAGGGCCAGGGTGTTCACGCACCTCTTTATTCCCAGCCAAATATGTGTTCTGCAGCCCTTCTCAGGACAGGCTGGTGTGGCCATCCTGCTCACTCTGGGATTTTCCAAGGGATGCATGTGGAGGAGTTTCCCTTCTTGAAACTACTTCACATCACCTTCAAGGCTGCATGGAGTTAAGTCGAGGGAGACACTGGCAGCTGGGGGGACATCACACTGTAATCCCTGTCTGTGCTTCCTCAACTTTCCCTTCACAAGTAGGGTGGGAGGTGTAAGGAAAGAGAGCACAGAGGCTGCAAATCAGCCAGTGAGCTAGGATGGTTTTCCTTTCTTGGTGCTGAAATGAATGATGCTTAGTCTTCTAGTTAATATGAAGGGGCCACATCTGGAAGTGCTTTACATGGCCTCAGCCTCTGTGGCGATTTGCTTGAGTAAGCACCTCAAGATTTAGCCAATAGAGAATGTGTCCTGCATAGCTCATTAAGAACCTAATCGCTCCCCTCTAGGTCAAATTCAAGTGGCTATTAAAATCAATGTATTTATTTGCAGCAAGAAGTGCTAAAGAGGTTGTAAGATGTATAGGAAATATGTTCTGGGAAAACAGCATTGTGGTAACAGTACAAGAAAGAGCCTGAGCTGGTTTAGATGCATCCTAATCCCCTGCTGCTATTAGATGTTGGGATTTCTGCACCAGGGAAGAGGGAACGCGAAGGGTGTCAGCTAGAGGAATGATGAAAATATCTCACAGTCAAGTGACAAGAAGCCTGTGGCACATCAAATAGCAGAGAAGGACTATGCAGATAACAGCTGGCTGACAGGGGAACCGTTTTCTCTGATTGGAGGCTGTCTCCAAGGAACATGGACAGACTCTTTGCTTACTGACCTTGAAAATGGAAATAATTTCAGAGGTAGCTTTCTCCCATTTGCAGAAGTTTAAGCATATTTGTTTCTATCAAATGAATTTGAATGCATGTTGCCGTGATATAACAGGGAAAGGATCATTCCTCATTTATCAGACTGTCTGTTGTGGTATAAATGACAGAGCTGCTTAAAAAAATTGCTATTAATGTGTGGCTTTCCCTTGCGGAAAATATGTTGGGGGCTGAGGATGGAGCTGAGATTGTGAGAAACCAGGGGAGGGAGCATCCTCTGGGCAAATGTCATCTCATAGCCAATGGCTGAGGATGTGCTGGGAGCCGGGAGGAAAGGATGCATTTCACAAGAAAAAAGATTCAATGGCAGGAGAATATGAGGACATCCTTGCTTGGCACTCTGCCTGCTCATGTAAACAGACATATTTCAAACACAAGTAACTATCTCCCTACATGGCCATCTTCAGCCTCCCCTCCCCCTTACTGACAAATTTTATGGAAGCAAACACTTCCCAGAACGAATCACTAGTTTCCTGAGCAGTGAACTTTCCTGTTGCAAAGTCAACAAAGTCCTGCAGGAATTCTTGGAAAATCTCCAGAGATGTGCAGAAAGAAGCCAGTAATTTGTTGTCTATCATGGCATTCTTTCAGACACCCAGAGAGGCTACTGGGAGCTGAGGATGCTCTGCATGTCAGCAAGTCAGAGCTCCACTGCAGATTTTCTCAACATCATAGAGCTGGGTCATTTTAATTTACTGGCTTATTCTTTATACTCTCATTTCAGTGCTAGTTATCACTGCAAGAGGAAGACAAGGTGATTGAAACATCCAGTTTGGTTTATTAAACGGAACTGCTCTCCTCCACTGATGGGGAGGTCACCTTGCAGGTACTATGGGGTAGGAATGGGCACATACTGCTGACTAGCTGCTGGCTCAGCAAGTATGCACTCTAATTTCCCCCACGGTAATTTTCCTGGTTGCTATATCAAGCAGGATTTGCAGATCCACCAGCAAGGTCCTGATGCTGGACCAGCTGCAATGCAGAGGCTGAAACAGCTTTAGCCAACTTTGTTCTGAAGTCTTAGGGAAGCTGAGCATGGGGCACAAAGTCAGTGTGGAGGACTGGATCCATTTCCTGGTGAATGTCTCCACTGCAGGTGCTGGTCATGAAAAAACTCTAAACCTGGCTTCTGTTACCATCAGGAAAATAGATTTAGTGGTATAGGTAAACTAGATTTTACTTCCTCTTGGCCAATTTCTTTTGCAAGGAGAAATCAAGCTGACCGAGCCTATTGACTTGCTTCTC
This sequence comes from Falcunculus frontatus, assembly GCA_013398115.1. Taxonomy (NCBI): domain Eukaryota; kingdom Metazoa; phylum Chordata; class Aves; order Passeriformes; genus Falcunculus; species Falcunculus frontatus. Next base: position 828,321 of record VZRV01009905.1, read on the forward strand.
TTGTGCTCTTGTCCCACAGGCCACATTTAGCTAGTATTTCCAGGTCTAACATCCTCTTTTTTCTTCATTGAATTACCTGCTCCATTTTTGCTGCACAGCATTGAAACCAGCATGATACCTCCAGTCTGGGGTATCCAAATCCCAATCTCTCATCTAGAGAGGTTTACTTTCGCTATAAGTCACCTGAGGGTGAAAGGTACCATGGGCTGGGAACAAGCTCCAGCACCAGGGAACTAAGGGAAGCAGAGCCTTGGGAAAGCTGCTGCAAGCAGGGAGCACCCACAAAACAGGTCCCCTTCTGATGCTCCCAGGGCAGCTGAGAGAGGGAAGGGAGGTGCAGCTTATCTACAGCAGCCGCATCTGTGCACCAGGAACACTGGAGAAGGAAAGGCTCAGCCAGTAGTGGGAGATGATGGATTGACTGCTTCATGTGTTAGCAGCAGAAAGTGGCCTTCCTGAGGCCAGCCGCTGCCTGCTCCACACAACACTGGGGTCTCTCCTCCACCCTGCCCTGGCAGGCTGCCAGCAGACAAGGTGGGGGGAGAAGTGGGGACAGGAACACACCACTGTGGGGAAGGAGGTGTATAAATAGTGCCTGTTTGGAAGGCCAGGTGTGTCCGTCCAACTCGAGCCAAGCATAACAGGAGGCAGCAAGGAGTGTGTCTTCCTCTCCAGACCTGGTTCCTGAAATTCATTTCCTCTTACGTGTTTCTGTTACTATGGGTGGGTGGATAGGGTGGGAGGAAGAAAAGAAAGCAAAAAATCTTTGGTTTATTCTTGGATCTCACACCCCTGAGTCTTTATTTATTTACTTTGTACCTGCTCAATTGCGCATTGCTTGTCCTATGCATGTGTTCTGGCTGAGCCACTCTAAGCCCTTGTGTCTGCTGGATGGGGAGTTCTGCTCCATTGTCTCCCATTCCACTTCTGTGGAGTGTTCTCACCCTGTCTCTCCCTGCTGCCAGGTGCATGAGCTCCTCTGTCACCCCCATCACTGGACCTTTCACCAAACTGAATCAGCTCACCTTGGCAGAAGCCTTCTTTCTCTGGGTTTACAAACCAAACTGGTGCAGAGCTCTTTCAGACAGGCAAAGCAGAGAGAGGGAGAGATAGAGAGGGAGAGAAATAGTAGATGCTGGCAGCAAGAAAGGGGGAAACCACTGGAGGACAAAGAGTTGTCCTGTTTAACTTTGCTATATTGGTTCCCACTTTTGTGCATAACTTAACCAGCTGATATCTTGGCACATTGTGGTTTTCCAGGCTCTCCGGAGGCACATCAAACACCACCCCTTCAGCCTGGAACAAAGCTTCAGCTCCCACGTACTTCAAGCTTTCTACTGCAAAGCTGGCCTCAGACTGAACTCTCTGACAGAGTGTATTTGGCCAGTGATATGGTCATGTTTGTGGTCGTTCCTTCTGCCAACTTTTAAGAGCATGGGAGGCTGTTTTGATGAGCTCCTTGGAAAACAAGGATGTGGCAACAGAAGGTTTCCCTTGTTACCCTGGAGGCAGACCCATTTATGGCAGGTGCTCTCTCTGGCTGCCTGGTCCTTCTGTGTAAAGCCAGTGCTCGTATCTGCTCACTCCTGGGACCACACTGATGGCATCAGGGACCCTGGCAGCTAAACAGCCTGGTAGGAAACATGTTTTTGCTTACAAAGCTCAGGCAGCTGGTTTCTTGCAAGCACAGACCAGGTGAGCCATCCTGCTCCTGCCATTGCTCACCCATGGATACAGGACATATGCAGTTGCGAGCACTAGGGACAGGAGGGGTGGAATGGAGGGATGTTGTTGCCAGCAGGGCTGAGGGGCCAAATATTTATCCTTGTAATTGTGTGTTTGCTGACCAGTGTGCGCATCTCACACACAGCCACCTTCGTGGCCACAGCCCTGGTGCCTGGGTCCCCTTAGGGTGACCCCACATCACCCCACTGTGTGGGGCAGCACGAGCCCATTGCCTGTGGCTGGGCACTGTCTCCTCCGCACCATGTTCCTCTTGCCTCTGGGTGATGGGGCTTGTTCACGCTGGCCAAAACCCTGCCTCCCCTCCAGTTGAAAGCACTTCTACAGCCTTGCTTCCACTTGATTTGCTCTCCTTTCTCTGCTCTCTCTTTCCTCCAACTTTCTGAAATGGGGACATTATTTGAAAAACAGGCGGTGGAGAAGGAGGCCGCGTGGCCCCGCGAGCGCCGTGTTGGGCAAAATAAAAACTCCTGAGGAGGTGCTTCCGAGAGACTTTGAAAGAAACTGGAGCACACATGTTCCTCTTCTCCCTCTGTTTTTGTCACGTCTCTGTAATACAGTGGACATTTTCCTGTCTGCTCGGCAGGGCTGACAGCGTGTTGTCAGGACAGGGCTGTGTCCTAAATAGAAGCTCTGCAGGTTCAGAAAGTTCCCTTCCTCTAATTGGAACCGACTCACGGAGGTGAAGAAAAGCTGCAAAATTGTTTTAAGCTATGAGCAATTATAACAGCCCTTACAGTGCCAGTGACACTAAGAGGATTTGTACTGGATTATACCTAATGTTAACATGATCTAATGCCACATGAATATCACAGCCTGCAGCAGGCCCAGCTCTCGGAGTTGGGTTCCTTGTTCTTCAAAGTCTGCCGGGGTTTGTGGAAGGAGGGGAACAAAGCCACACTGGCAGAAATTTGGTGCAATGTCATATGTCATTTAAACATCACAAATAGGCAGTGATAAAGTAAAAGTGGAAGGCAAAATGGGCTTTTCTAAGGTGAGAGAAGTATAGAGTTGCCTACAATGTAATACAACCTTAATCAGCCAGCCTTCTAATATTTGGCATTTGCTCTACTGGGAGAGGGATCACAGAGGTCTTGCAGTAAGGTGACATGAGGGTGCCACAGTGGCCTCTGTGTCTGTGTCCATGGGGTGACCAAACCGTGAATCCTTCTCCTATCTCCAGGCTGCATTGTATTGTCTGAGGCAGCTTTAAAAAGTGTTTCAAAAGAATCCTTCTTTTTATAATGGTGTGGAGAGACTTCCACTGGTGCTGGCAGAAGAAAAAGGAAACTAATTGGGGTATGCCCTCATATGCAGAGATTTCAGCGAGATGAAGCTGTGGTGGAGCAGCCTGGTAGGGCTGTATGCAGCTGGTCTTTAGAGAAGGATGGGAGGAAGGGACAGCATGGGAGCTGAGTCTGGGACCTGCTCTGCTACCGACTTATTACAGGGCTGGCAGGGAGTTATTTAATCTCACTGTAGATCAGTTACTCAACCAGCGGAATTAAAGCAATAACATTTTGCTCTGTGGGAAGGGATGAAGAGAAACCTGTACCAGTGTGAGGCACTCAAGCCCTAGAGCAACTGGGGAGGACAAAGATGGAAGCCAGGTAGAAGGAAAGGAAGTCGTTGAGTGAAGAGACACATGCTGACCTTGAAGGTTTTCTTTCTCATCTTGGATTTTGCTAGTAAAATCAGCAGAGCCAACAAAAGTTCTCGGCTTAAACTTCAGGTATGGCTGAAGGTCACAGAGTACAGATTGTTCTTGGGAACTACCCAAGATTTGCCTTGGAGCAGCAAGGGAGCACCTGATCAAATGGCTGCAAAACTTTTCCTCGGCCTAGACTTAATGCATGGTAGAGGGAATTAATGGGGGTGAAAACGGCTTTATATCCAAAATGGGAAGCCTCTCCCTGCTGGTGCCAGAGAGCTCTGTGGTGCTGAGCTCTGCAGCACAGGTGAGGAATGAGGCCAAGACATCTGAATTACACTGCTGTATATACTGCCTTAGAATTTGGCCCTGACAGTAGGCTAGGTCAGCCACGCTTCATACTAGTGACACAATTTGACTGATGAATGGAAGAATTTCATATCAGGCCCTTAGGAGATTTTATACCACTAATATATTATATTTATTTTGTGGAGACATGTCAAATAGAAGTATACCTATTCAGTGTTGAACTGTCACCCATCCCACTGAAATCCTCCCAGGGAGTGGGTTCAGACCCCAAAATAGCATATGACAAATACCAAACTACTAACACATAGGAGTGTGGCTCACATTGTCTGTTGCTTCCCAGTTCTCCTACAGCCCGTCTCACTACAAACCTCATGCACTGCATCCATCCCTGTTAAGCACTCTTATGAAAATTTAGCCAAAGTGTCAAAAAACTATGAGCTAAAATAAGCACCCACAGGAAGATGAAATTAATTTAAAAACTAATGTGTTACAGACAGGCAGAAACAGCATAAAAGTTTAGAGATTTTAACCTTTGAAACCTCCACTGGTGAAATACAACAATGTGTTTTTTAAAGTGGGAACAGAGCTATCCCATGATGGAGTGATTCCAGGGGAACACCAGCAAATATTGTGGGGGACAATGTAGGATCATGAGAACAAGAAATATTCTAAGGTTATATTACATTGTAGGCAACTCGACACCTCTCACAACTTAAAAGAGAAAACAAACAAATAAAAACCCACACTCTCTGAAATATTTGGGCCAAAAGAGACACACAATTTACACTGATTTTCAAAAGTCTTGTGGGAGTTGCAGGCTGGGTGCTTCATGCTTTCATTCTGCTCCATCAGTAGCATCCCAGCCAGGTTTTCATTTCTGCAGTGCAACCTGAAGCCTCTCAGGAAGCAGGAAAAGGACCATTATGGTGAGGAGACAAAGAATGAAGGGGGGTCATGGGGTTGAGCAAAACCGTGGGAGATGAGATGTGTTGGAAGATGTGCCACCAGCTCCTCGGTGGAGGGATGAATTTGACCCACTGTGAAGTTTCTCAGAACTAGTGCTAATATCCTGCTCTTGCAGTACTTAGGCAGCAATTATCACCTATAAAACAGGTGATAATGTAGATTTTCACATTCAGAGGGCCAGCTGCTAAGCTGGTAGAAATGGGTGGACCCTGGGCTCTACTAGAACTAGAGTGGTTCATGCCAGATGAAACTGCTGCCCAGAATTTTTAAGACACCAATTAATCTTAAAATCAAAATAAAGAGAAGAGTGCACATTGATCCCTTCACTTGAACAGGAAATTTAAATTTGGAGATGTCTGAAGCTCCAGCTGATGAATTATTGAGCTGTGAGAGGCCAGTAGCATGCAGCATCACACACTGGCCTTTTTATAATATCCGCAAAATAAGTATTTCCGGAAAGAAACAAATGGAAAATTACGGTGACCTGGCAGAATATAGCAGCTAGTTTTCTGCCTGTGCCCTTCCATCTTGACAGGACACTGTTTTCCTTCATTCTGTAAAATACTCAGATTGGTATGACAGTGCTTTTTAAAATGGGGCCCTAAAGATAAAATCTACTAATGTCTAAGAAGGAAAAAAATATACCGATTTGGGATTTTAAAGTGTCAAGGATTTTTTTTGTACAGGTACACAGAGCTGCCAGGTCAAAGAGCTACCTTCCTGTAACTATAGTACAGCGTATATTTCCCCAGTAACACACCAGCTGTTAGCTGAACCTTATAGCAAGGAATCAATAAAGTCAAGGCAATTTCCTTAACATGCCATCTGTAGGAGATTATGGAAGGGAGGTGGGAAAAGGGTTTTCCTTAGTGGCTAGAGCTTTACTAAGGTTCAAATGAGGCAATATATAGTAAAATTAATTCAATCTGTATTTTCTCTTCATTCAATTTTAGAGGGGACTAAATGAAATGGAACTGTGTTGATTCTATCCGGTTCAATATATCTTCACTTTCTAATGACCAAGGTCATTTTTACCTTCATGAAAAAGAAGCCTAATATAAAATACTCACCCAGACTGAACAAACACATATTCACACTTTTTCAAAAGCCAGGTAGATGAGTGATATATTGTGTAATTCATTTCATGGCACACTGCTGAATGTTTTTTTACAGATAGTGTTTAACCTTGCCAATTTTGCTCTGAGATAATCACTCCTTTGAGGATAAAATCTCACATTTAACATTAGAAGAAAAAAGAACCCCCCATACGCCAAAATCTGCAGTATACAACAAATAACAGGGAAGTTACTTAGCTAGAAAGGTAACGATTAGAGCAGTTTTCACTGCTGACTCTGTGATTAGCCACTGGTTGTTATAATATTAATCAGAAATACAGTGATAACTGCTTAGACTAGGTTTTGATACAGCCAGTGAGCAGTGACAAAACGCTTAGACATCTTACAATAATGCATTTCTGCCCTGACTAATGGAAGTGGCAAATAGATTCTTAAAAATCCTCTATATTTAGCACTGGAGCTATTCTCAGAGTGTGGGAGCTTTGTTTATGTTTCTCTGGAGCTTATGATCAGGAATATTAATAGCGCCAGTATCTCAAGGAAAGGATGCAAACCCTGGAAGACACCTCTGAAACCCCCAAGGGAGGGGCATGAATGGCAAAAGTCTGCAGGGTCAATGCAGTGTCTATTTGCTCTGTGAGCCCTGATGCTGCCTTAGAGACTGCTTTTGAGAGAGGAACAGTGCAGAAGGTCAATGCAAAGTGAATTTTTACCTGAAGGGAGGAAAATATATGTATAAGCCCAGATTCATGCTATTGTGCTGTAGGCATGTAGCTGAAGTGGCTAAGTTTGGAGTGCTGTCAGCCCTTGGTTCCCATTATAGTCAAGGCAGGCACTTCCCGAGGGCACCTCAGCCCACCTGTGATGTGAATCACCCTCAGGAGAGCCTGTGTTTCACCCCAGCTGTTGCAAACCAAGTGCCTGACGTGCTGTGAGATGAATCCTGGCCCTGACATGTGAGGATGGGACAAACTGGCTTTGGTTGAAAGCCTCCAGCCAAGAAAGAACCAAACATAAATCAAATGTTCATCTCAGTTGCTGAAATGAAAGATTTCATTAACTTCTGAACATATCTCACTCTTGCCTCCACCCTTCCCTTTCAGGCACGTGCTCGGGGCCATTACTGAAAGCAGTGCTCATTAGTGAAGATCCTGTCCTTATAGCATTTCCAATTCAACCAGAAGCAAGTAGTACTGGGGTTCTTGGAAGAGATTGACTCTTCCTCTGAGGTTCCTCTGAAGGTTCCTCTGAACCTTCTGAGGTTTTCACCTCAGATTTCACAGGCTACAAAAGATACTGGAAAACATCCGGTCAGGACCAAACTCAGGAATCTCAATCTATACCCTCAAAGAAGCCTTTTAACACACTTGTTCAGCTGAGATTTTTCCCTATTGTGATTGCCAGTTTGGGCCAGAGGTGACCAGATGCAATGGGGGGTACAAAAGCATTGTGTTCCTTAAAGCTTTCTATAGTTAGGGACATAATACGCAGTGGAAGGCTTTGGAGAACTTTATGCATGGGGACAAATTGTCCTGAAATGACAGAAGCAAGATTCAGAAATTAATGTGGAGACTCTGAATTTCATTTTGTATTCATTTTTGCTTCCCCTTTATTGACACACCATACCAAATCCATCCAGAAGTAGCAACAGACTTTCAAAAATACACTGCAAAATAAAGTCCCCAAAAGACAAGTCTTGTCTAAGAATATTACTTGAAATCATCCGTAAGGTCTCTGCCAAAATTTGTCTATAGAAGATTTATTTTCTTTTAGGAAATTTATCTTTGCTATTTTATTTTAATCTGTTTGACATAGGTTTTATTGCACAAAAAGATTTTAAGAGCATTTCATTTTGCTGCTACATAAATCAGAATCGTAGGCTATTTTTCTTAAGTTTAGCAACCCCAACAACAAAGACAGGGGTTCCTCTGGAACTGCTCACATAAAGTAAATAATTAGACCTTGATCTGATGATGGCATGCTTATTTTTAACTCCGTGAGTGCTGTCATTGAATTCAAAGGGATTGTTTGGATGTTTGAGTGAGTATTTAAGTGCATTGCTGGTCAGAGTGTCCTAATCCTTAAACTTGCCATTGATTTCATCACAGGGTGATGTCCAGGGAGTGAGGAAAGCAGGACTGCAACCATCGCTTGTTGAAATCACAAGAAGCTAATTTTTACCCCTTGGACCCTCCTCAGAGCCACAAAGTGATTTGGTGGGTTTGGGTTTTTGATGGATTTTTTCCCTTTCTAATTGAGATTAATTGGATTTTGAGGCTAATTTTCCCATTCCAGGGAAATACTACCTCAGCCGTGTGAAATGGAGAATAGTCATCCTACCCCCTATAAAATGCCTGGAAAACACAACCAGGGAGCAATCAGCAAATAAACTGCCAAGCCCTGCAATTCTTCGCTCTTGTGCCTAATCTCAAAATGAGGCTTAATTAGACCAACAGCACACTCCTCGTGGAGCAAAGATTACTTATCAGCTTAATTTGATACTTTCACAGACAGCTGACATATGGTTTCCTCGTCTTACCCCTGCCTGTTCCTGCACTCACGTTTAAATAGGGCTGAAGTGGTGCATAGGACTTCTGCTCTTCCTCGCTGCTGGACTGGGTTTCATCGCACATGGAAAAGAATTGGTGCTATCAGGCTCCAGGACCTGAGCTTACCAAGTGGAGATTGCTTTTCCTCAGAGCAGACACATATGCCTTTTCCCTCCTAACAGATACACTACCAGGAAAACAGATTGGTGAGATGGGGCTTGTTCCTTAGAGGTGAACTGAAATGCTTCTCTACCGTGTGTGAAAAACAAAGTCTGCTTCTTTGAACCACACACACTTTGTAGGGTGCATATTCAATGCAGCTGCACCATGATCATCCTTGGATATACGATGAGCCATATGAGAAAGAGATTTATGGGCACAATTTTTCAGAGCCACAGCAGCTCAGAATTATTGAGTTTCCCCATTGAGAGCAATGTGAGAGGCCACCTTAAGTCTGATGCAATTTAAACTACTCCATAGATCATGCTGGACATCCTCTAATACGTATCACCACAACCTTACTGAACCTGATAGATGTTAGCTGGGGAAGAGGATGAGGTGTACCTCATTACATATAAGTCTATTCTCTTCCACTGCGCCGTGTCTCCAGCTGGTGCAGACCAGTGGAACTCTGGTGCAGTTAATGGGTTTTGTGGCAGTTTTCACCATTGGAGGATGTGGGCAACCCTGCTTCTTGTGGCAGCTCAGAAGGTTTAGTCTTCTTTTTTTAACAAAACCTGTGGGGTTTAATTCTCTGCTCTGCCTGTGGGACTGCAAGCTCACTGTGACCCAAACTCCGCTTCCTGTGTGGGATCAGGTCTGCATCCCTACCTCTCAGGATACAGCCCTGATTGCAGGCTGTTCCCTGTTCTCAGCAATGAACTAGAAAATCCTCAGCAAATCAGTGCCAAATCCTGAAAATCAGGCTATATGAGAGACTATGATACAACCTTTCCACTCAGTAATGGGCACTACACCACAAGTGTATCACAAATATGGGGTTGTGATATCAATCCCAAATAGGTCTTATCATACATGTCAGAGGGAGGTTTTCCCTTTTTTTCTAACACAGTTTTGAACTAATTCAGGTGATGCAGGCAAAATGCAGGTAGCGAAACCAAACCCAACACGGACCCCAAATAGGGTGCATGCTGTTGCTTCTTCCACAGCACTTTCCTTCTGCTTCTTCTCTTCCTGAGGGCTTAGGTTTTAAATGTGATGAGAGCTTTGTAAAAATGTCAGAGTCCTCATTGCAAAAGCATTTTTCAGTCTTTGGCTTACAGGAGATGCATTTGCCACGATCAGCTTCAGGCGCATCTGAACAAGACGACAGTTTCTCATAGCTGTATAAGTAAGTATTTTTTGCAATACACCCATGATTGATCATCATTTCCATTTGTGTATTTATGACTGTGACAGTTACACAGCTTGCACAAGAAGATGCATTTTTTTAATGATGTTTACATTTATTTCAGCAATCATAGTTATATATAGCTACATAGTTGAAAGTCCTAAATAAACAGGTTGCAGCTCACTTAAGTAAAATTAAATGAAAATATAAACCAGAATCAAATCATCTGAAGACTTAGCCCTTAACAAATACATGGCATGTTTTGTATGTCTGATAGGTACATACACATTTTAAAGGTATCATGTGTATTGACCCTAAATATGTAAAACAAAAATAAACATATCTGTATCTGTTAGACAGAAAAATATAAAGTGCAACGTACAAAGTGCATACACACCTGTCTATACACACATGTGTAAGCACAGGCATGTAAGTCCATACATGTCCACACATTCAGTACCATAATACTTTTGAATACTTGCATCTGGAAGCTCTGTGTTGTAATAATGCTTGGGAGCTTAAAATAACAGAGCTGCCATTCTGTTGCATGCCGGGGGAGCTGCTAGCACTGCAAGTCCTCTCCGAAAAGGGAGCTGCAAGAGCAGCAGGGAAAACCATGGGCTGAGGGGTGAGGGGCTGGAGGAAGCCTTTTGATCTAAGCTGCCATTCACCACAGGATGTATGGGAAGTGCTGAGGGGTGACACTCTGGGACACTGTAGCTGTTCAGCAAACACCACACACACACAGGGTCAGAATTACCTCAGTTTGATAGTATGGCCTGTGCATGTGCTTAAAATGCAGACTCCAGGTGGGACAAACAGCTTGCGCACTGCATTTGGCACCATAAGGATCCCAAGCGAGCAGAAGGACAGAGGGTGCCCAGGGAAAAGGGCAACCACATGTATCTAGGTCCTGTTGAAGGGGCTGTGTGATGGCAAAGAGAGGCTCACCCTGGAGAAGCTGCAAGCAGGGCTTATAAGGTAAAGCAAGAAGAAGGAAAATGGCTGGTGTGGCATTACACCATGTTCTCTGTTTTGTTTCAAAGCCGTGAGGCAGAAGGTATTAGCTAAGGACAGGGCTTGATTGAGCACTGACTCTGGACATGCAAAGCATCTGGCTCTGGCTCTGCATTCGGTCACCAGGATCATGTTCAGAAATCACTCAGTTAGTGCCCACAAAGGTTGCAGTTCTTCACCTCTTGGACACCTTGATGGAAGCATGAGCTCCACTGTTCTCCTTCCAGTGGGAGACTACTGGAGTCCACTCTGGCCCCCTCCGAGGAATGGCAGCCCTCATATCTCTTCCCTACTGTCTTGCTCTGCCTCACACCTGCACCTACCAGCACATGGGATCTGCAGATAGCTCACTGCCTTGCCTCTGCGAAGCTCCTGCTGCCAGCTCCTGCTCTGACAGCTGGAAGCACAGCATGGCACAGTGCAGTACGGCATGGTACAGCACAGTACGGCAAGGTACAGCATGGTACTGGGCAATGGATGCTGTTCCTTGCAGAGCTTTCCACCCCACTCCCTTCCCTGTTCCCGAGAGAAGTTGCAGCCAGCACCTCCCTTCCTGAGTCTAAATGAAAACTATTTTTGCAGCCGTACTTAGCAGGACTAGCAACAAATATTACCAGGGATGCTGTTTTTCCTTGGCTCTTCTGGGATATTCTGAAGGGGTGTTGCAGCTGTTACCCCTCAATGCCAGGGACCTCATGCAGGTAGTGGTGGCAACCATTCCCCTCACGAGCACAACTTCAGGGGCTGATCCTCAATCACAAATGCAGTCTGTGGTATCTCCCCAGACACCCTCCTTCTCCACAAGGTTGGTTGGAAACCAGAGCCTCAAGCCCACGGTCTTTACACACGTATCCACAGCTGTGGCAGGTAACACTGCAGTATAAATGACTCAGGTGGGGGTCCAGGAGCAGCTGGATCCTGAAAGCCACACTTACAGCCCCTGCTGTGGAGGTTGTCTTTGCAGTGCTCAGTAGCTCCTCCTGTAGCCTGCATATGTCCAGGCCTGATGGAAAAACAGCTGCTGATGGTGATGCTGATGCTGAAGTAGGAGCCAAGCTCTGTGGAAAGGCCAGGCCCAGCTGAGAGCCATCAAATGGCATGAAAATGTAACTCAGGGCTCACAAGTGGGATTGCATGCTCTAGACCTGATTCCTTTCACCTTATTCAAGCAAGAAGACCCATTAAAATGAAACGAACTGGCTGTGCGTGCGCATGCATTTTCCTTTTTTGATCAACTACCTTTCTGCCGATACGCCTCATAGAGTGTTTGAAATCCCTATAAATGTTAGATGTCCATGATAAAAGACAGTGCCCTTATTTGGCCCGTGGCCATTTTCCATGTTTATTTGGTTATTTATTTCAGTTAAGTGCAACACACCAGTTGATGCACAACACCCATGTGCCGCAATACAGCTCCAGGTTGCCTTGGCAACGGGTGGAAAGGGTTTTGAAGAGCCGGAGAGGCCCATGCTAATGAAAACAAGCATTCAGGGGGCCTCTTCTCCAGGTGGGCGAGAAGAGGCTCCCCGCTGGGCTCCCTCACCCAGCCTGCTTTCAAATAGTCCGATGCTTTAAACAAAAACTACAAAACCAACAACAACAAAAAAGCCCCCCACCCAGCCCCCTCTGCTTTTTTTTTTTTCTCCATGCTAAAACACAACTACTGATTAAAAGTTCTGAGACAGTTCTTTGAAGCCTTTCATTAATAGGTTTCCTTTATGAATCCAAATTAGACGGCCAATGCATTTTCCTTCAAAAAAAAAAAAAAAGAGAACTATTATGGAAATGGTTGTTGTTGTTTCTGCTGCTGCTAGCTTTTACATGTTTAATCTCCCACATGTGCATCTGTGCCAGATGGCAGTGCCCGTAAGATGGGAGATGATCTTTGCACACCATCTTCACCATGTTGATGCTGATCCCTGGGCTTCTGCAGGCTGTGGCTCTCGCTTGGACCTGGTGGAAGCCATGGACTTTGTCCCTGCTCTGTGGGATGACCATGCCTGGGCTCAGCACCCATAGTTCCCACTGAAAGTCTCAGGTGAGGGTGGGGGGAAGGTTAGTTGTTCAAAGAGGTCTTGTAGGAATGAAGCTGAGATACTGAATGTATGGGGAGATCTCCCCACCTGAGGAAGTGGGTCCTGTGGAAACACACCCTGGCACCCGTGCTCAGGAAATTGAACAGTCATGAGGAATATCTGACGCTATTCAAATGTCTTTTTTGGAAACATGAGGAAAATGATAATGAATGACTCTACAGGCTGAGCAGGAGTATAGCCAACAGCTTCGATGAGATTCACATGTGTCCCACTTCCTTTACGGCTGCCCAGCAACTGGTAGGTATTCCCAAGGGCCAAACGCTGCCTGGCTCGATGAGGTGATGTCCATGGAATGTGCAAAGAGATAAGTATGTAAATATGGGGATGACACAAAAAGGGAAACATCCAATGAGTTCCTGAACATAGGTTGAAAGTTGCTCTAGGCTGGTGATGGTGGGTAAGGGGGTGAAGACCTGAACATCAAGGACAGAAGAAGGGCCCTGTGTGATAATCTTGGGTGAGAGATTTCTGTTCCTATTTCTGTTTCAAACTGAACTTTTCTTGGGCAGAACATTCTTCTGTGGACAATGAGACACTTTTGAATGCAGAGTTGGTCTTGCAGTCCAAAGTCTGAATTTGTGGCACAAAATTAAAGGAAAAAAAGAGAAGTGGAAGATAAGAGTGGAGCAGACCTCTCTAATGATGATAGGGAAACAAGAGACTTGGTGTCCATGGGATGGAGGGGGTTGCCCCGCTTCTTCACCATGGGCGGTATTGTTTGCGCACAGCTTGCAGCAGCATGGCAGGCAGGCCCTCCAGCAGAAGGTCTTTTCTACCTCCTTAGAAGCAACAGGGTGTGACAGCCTATTTGGACAGCTGAAATGTTGCAAGCTCCAAGAAAAGAAATTGGGATAACTGTCCCTTTCAAAAAAATCTGAAACCAGCCCAGACCATGCGAGTCTGGGGACAAAATCCCAAGAGCCAGTGGCATAGCTTCAGTGTTAAGCAAAATGTATGTGTATTTTTTGGTAGGACTCTCCACTGCTTGTGACTCAGTGCCAGAAACTGACTCATGTTGAAACAGCATTACAGTCAGACAAAGAAACTGTGTAATACACCACCAAGCTCTCGGTCTGATAATGCTCTCATGGAAGGAGTGTTTTACTCTGCCCTGAACTGCAGCAAAGCTTATCACCAAGAGCAGTGACGTACTGGTCACTTCGTTAATCTAAGCAAAGGGGAGTGAGGCTGGAAATGTTTATATGTGATTTCCCTCTGCTGAGGAAGGAGATAAGAATAACTATGACAACACTCCTAAAACATTTGTTGAATGCTTCATTCTAAAACGACGCATACAAAAAAAAGAAGGTAGTGCCTGAATGGGGGAGGGGGTTTAGGGAAAATCCTTGTAGATGCCTTCCCAGAAAAATCAATATTGCAGCTAAAACAGTTTAAGGTGCCTGAAGACTTTGGATCACCAAGCTGCAGCAGGGCTCCTTTTGGGCTGGAGGAAGTTCAAGCCTCTGGAAAACACACCTCTTTCAGGAACACAAGAACCTGAGGATCCTCAAAACATGAATTTATATTTTGAGATTATAAGCAACTCTGATTTCCGTGGCAGTAATTTAAAGCCCATGAAATACTGTCTCTGAATGAGCACATTTCAGGAAATTTTATAATTCCCATCTGAGCTGCCTCTAAAATAGGCTAAGAAACAAATTCGTCAAACCATGTGAGATGCCTGCAAGTAAGCAGGGAAGGTTGACTGAAGTGATAGCAAGGACATCCACAGTGTGTCACACTTTTAACTTTGCAGGTGCCACCACTACACAACACTGCAAACTTCCCATGTCTTCAGTGCAATTCCAGGAGCTGTGGTCTAGCGTTCTGCACCAGCATGAGGGTTTGCACCAGTCCAGCCAAGAAGAACCCTTCATCAGGCTGGGAAATGAGGCCACAAGCCATGGCTGATCCTGTTGTTGACAGGGTGTGGAGCAGGGCTGACCCATCCACTGCCCTGCCAAATTTGTGCGAGACCCTGAATTGTTCCTGGCTTGGCTTGTGCTCCAGGGCTGCTCCACATGAATAACCCCACTCTGTGCAGGCTTGCTCATGGGCTTAGGTGAACAGCCAAGATCTGTGTTTACTTTTTTGGGGCATGGCAAAGTCATCTAATTGCACCCACAGTGTGTTTCAGCACAGAACTATTTAACGCTTATGTTACAGAGTCTAAAGCATGATTTGCTCCTTGTGGCTCCTAAAATCTGCAATGTAGCCCTGCCAAGAAAAACATGGAGACTTGGCTATGCAAGGAAACCGCTCACTCAGCAAAAATGGTGGCCTGTTGTTGTATTTGTGATGAAAAGCAGAAAAACATCCTCTACCCACAGAAATGTTGTTCCATTTTGTTCGTGAAAGTGGCAATTTAGAATTAAAGGCAGCTGAATTACATGGGCAACATGGGAAGAATTTGTTTTATGTGGGAGCTGCTGTACATACGTAACTTTGCCATAAGACTTCTATATTGATCATGGTAACCTGCATGGGTCACCTTGCTCTAACCAGTTATGGGGATAATCTGAGAGTCTAGTAGCATACTCATTTTATCTGCAGTGCTCTGCACAAGTACTCATAAACCATCCACTGCTATAAAGCAGCTGTTCTAATGCCCTTAGTCATTGCTGTAGTCTATGTCCCCAGATTTCACTGGCATGTAAAACAGAGAAAAAAGGACATAAAGACCTGAATACTATTGTCTTCACAGTTTAGTCTTTTTGGCTTTTGGTGTTTTGCTTTTGTGGGACTTTTTTTTTTGGGGGGGGTGGAAGTGTTTTGGTTTGGTTTGGTTTTTTTTTAAAGTATCATGGATTTATTTGCATTTTCATTTGCATTTGCATGCAGTTTCACTCGTGAGAAAATCCTGGGTATCTGCTTCATGATGTATGGATGGCAAGGTATTTGGTATGTGTCACCTGTAATGTGTTCTACCTAGGGAGGTTAACACCCGTGTTGTTGTATGTACGATGAGACTGGACAATAATTTGATATTAAAGTAGGGAAGTTTGCTGGAAACACACTGAGTCAGATACATCCCTGTTCAGACACACATAAACTGGCAGTCAACAGTCCTTGAACTGGAGGAGAAACATCTTCTGATATCAGGATGCTTAGGAAGGGTACAATATGTTGGTATGAGAACATGCATGCAAGAGCCTAACTCAGAACTGGAATTGACATTTCCCCTTTCCTTGAGGACTCTCTCTAGCAGTAGCCTCCATCTAGAGATGGTCTTGGAGGCAGCCTTTGGCTGAATGGGATGTCCATGGGTTCACACACTCCCCTTTACTACCATTTCTAGGTACCTATATATCATGTGGGGAGGCTGCAGCCACAATAGCTACATGGTACATCCCTTGTACAGCATAGGCAGTGGTGTGGGTCAGATACTACTTATTTAGGCCTCACAGCATCAATTCGCTTTAGATAAATTCACTCAAGCTGTGGCTTGCTCATTACTCCCTTTACATGGTTGGTTGTCCCTGCAGGAAGGAGCAAGCGTTGTGTTCAGTGAGTTGAGGGTAGAAGCTGCTCTTTGCAGAAGGTGCATAGTTATGGGTGGATGGGACATGGTTTTGTTCTTCCTTTCAGGTCTTGCCTCTTCCTCACAGACTCTTGTACTCTTTTTAGCAGTGATGTCAGGATTATCCAGCCCAAGATTTAAAAAATCACAAATGAGGCATTTCTCCAAATCAAAACATAGGCAATAAATTAGATCCGATGAAATAAATGCAAGGTTCATTTCTCCTCAGTACTAAAGAAATGCCATGTCCAGGTTTGAGCAAAGTGCTTCAAGAAAGACGTGAAAAATGGAGAAAGAAGACAGTCTTAATAATCAATGGTCTTGAAAACATGATTTGTGACGAAAAGCTGGAAAAAACATTGTGCTCCACTACCATGGCAGGTAGAACAAGAAGAAACGGTTTTAAGTTGCAGCAAGGACAGTTTAATCTAGGTATTAGAAAGCAGTTTGTAATAGCAGGGCTGCTGTAGGTGTGAGAGTAGGTTGTCTGGACAGGGGGTGCAGTCCACAGTGTGGAAGGTGCTTACAAGCAGCTCGGACAAACATGCATCAGAAATGACATGGACGTAGCTAACCTGGCCTTGAAGACACCAGATTGACTACAAGTGAACTTGAGTATTCAACTGGGAAGGAGCTGAGCCGTTTGTGACAAAAAGGCTTTGATTTCAGGTTTTCAGCAAGAAGAGAGATTCCGAGCGGTGAGCTGGGATTGCACATAACCATTGTGTATATCTAGGCTGACCTGGGCTCAGAGCCTTCCCAGCTTCTGCATGCAATTCCTGTGTCAGCAGAAAGGCAGCCTAGTTCACGGGACACACCTCTTCCTACTGAGGAAGGGCATGGACGCTGGTGTTTTCCTGCCTGATATTTCCTTTGGCATGTCACGGGTTTTTCTGAAAGCTAATTGCATGCAGGAGTTTGTACTACGGTACGCAAGGCTGTCCATGGAAAGTATCTTAATTTAAACTAATAATGTGGAGCTTCTGTGTGAGCTGATGCTCACTTTTAATTATTGTTGGCCAATTGTCCTCCATGCTGAAGCAAGTTTAACCTGCTCTGTATCATAGGAGTCAGCAAGAGGATAAGAGAATTCCTCGGGATGGATTGACCATCAGACTGCCCTTCTGGGAACAACCCCAGGTGGCCTGAGATGAGATGGAGAGTCCTTCTCCTTCCTCCCCATCCTCTTGTCCCTGAGGTGTGGAAAGGAAGGGTCAAAATCATATCTCTGTATGGCAGCCACTTCTGCAGCCTGCCCTGACCCTCATATCCTTCAGAGCTGCCTTCCCATGTGAACTCTAGGGTGACCAGGGAAAATAGAACATAAAATTTCTGGGATAGGGCGGGTATGAAAAATCCATAGGGATAAACTCTGCATAATTCATTTTGATTCCTACCCCCATGAAGTCCCTGTCAAGCACCAGATGAACACTGAGCGAGGTGACAGATGAGAAGAGCTGAGTGACCTGTAGTGTCCTGCACCCACTTCTGAGTCTGGTCATGCAGCCTTTGTTTAAAATTTCTCCTCACCACCTTGCAGTGTGAGTTTAAACTTAGCTCTCAGCCACAGAGGATCTCAGGTAGGCCACCAGCAGCATTTAATTCAAAAGAAAGACTGTTTCCTGTACAGACTGGTGCTCAAAATATCGTCAGAGGAAGATGAAACAATTTACTTATCAATTCCTGGTCACCATATTATAAGGAAAATACTGTGGCACCAGACAGATCCAGGAAATAATTGGGAATGGTAATTTGAAAACTAAGACATGAAGCTCGTGAGGGTAAAAAGAATTTGTTATATAGGGACCCAAATTTAAAAAATGGGAAAAAAATCCAGAGAGAAATGGGTTTTCTTAAAAGAATGCTAAGTTAATTTCAGCTGCAGATCGTACTTTCATTCCATCGCAGCTAAGTACAAATGGAAATAAATTGAAAAAATTTGAAGGCAGTGTCAAGAAGCACTTCCTTATATGAGCAGTAATTGGAGAGCAAGGTGACCTGTGAGACAATGTCATGAGAGAAAAACATTAGTGTAATTAAAAAATCACTTAGATGCACCACAAGGAGAAAGGATGAATGAACTTTGGCACAAAATGCCTCTCCCAGCCCCTCGTCCAGCCCACCAGAAACGTGCTTAGACTCATAGTGTCACTTTGGTTTGAACCACGCTAAGTCCTACCACAACACCCAGCAGAGCACGAATGACTTTGCTGTGGCTACTGATTGCACTGAATATGTTACCATTGATGGAATCAGACAGAGGTCAGTCATTTCTCACCATGGATGGTTTTCTGAAATGCATTCCCATGCAGTCTGTGGGCAGAGGACATCTCAAGCCATCTTACTGGAGAGAGGTCAATATCAGCCCCATCCTTGACCCTGCTACCAGCGGGGTGGAGTGGATGGAGGGGAGAAGGGATGAAGTCACACCAGTCCTTACTGCTGAATCACTGGTGATGGGAAAGCTGCTGGCTTCAGGGGCAGACTAATAACATGTTTGTGCTCCTCTGATTCATGCAAGCAGTGAATTAAACACTTCCCCCAGGCAAAGGGGACCTGCCCTGCAGAGGGGCACTGCATCCTCTGCCTGGGGGCTTGGAGAGAAGTGGGAGGGTGTCCCTCCTGTCGCTGCACACACACACAAGAGTGCTCACACGCAGCACACAAACGGCTTTTGGAAAGCACATCCTGGCTCCCAGCTGGTTTCACTACACTGTCACCTTGAATACTGCTCCTGGCCCCATTTTGTCACCTTTGCTCCCACTGAAGCTTTTACAACATGTTGGGCTTTTACTGTACACAGCTGCTTTCCTGCAAGCTCTTCAAATCATGAGGATTAAATTGCGCCGATGTGGAAACCAAGGGAACATTTATCACTGACAAAAGGCGGCAAGAATTTTTCTAAATCAGAGATTTTCTTACAGTAGAACTTTTGTTGCTGGAGCAGATCTATAATAATATCACTACTGTTTCAGTATTTTTATAACAGTGCTGCTGGGAAGAGCAGCTCTTTTAATACAAATGCTGTCATTTAGAATTGCTGCTATGGTAGAAATCTTAAATTAAGCACTGTCCTTTATACAAAATACAGCACCACCTGCTTGAACACAGAGCTGATAAAACACTATATTTTTTCCATGTGTCACATCAAATTATCCAGCAATATAAAAGAAATGGAAGTACACAAAAGTCAGGGCTTTTTTTCTGAAATGGCTTCACCCGTATCTTCTCCTTACAAGCACAATGTGCTGGGTGGGGGGCAGAGACAGACTGAAGAGGCTCTTCAGAGAAAATTCCTTCAAAATGACCAATTTTTATTTCAAAACTACATTCAGAACCACAGTTCTGGTGTCTTTTCAGTTCAGATCCATAACATATCCCCAGCTGCACAAAATGTCTGTGTATTCACAGATGTGGGAAAAGGACTTCTAGTATAGATGTACAACGAAATTCTCCTACCTAAGCCAAAAGTTCATTTGCAGTATGGCTTATAGCAGTCTCTCTAATGAATAAATTACTGGCTGGTATAGCTAAATCAATCTGCTGAGTTTTTAAATTAGTTTTTTGTTGCTGTTGTTGTTTTTCTGTGTGGTAGTGAAGTGCTGTTGTTTCAGTGTTAGACAAAGAATTGGGGAATATTTCACCCACTTGCCAGGCTGGCCAGGGAGTCCTGTCGACAAGATGAAAGTCCCTTGGAAAGGAAGCACATCTCCTGCCTTTCTTTTCCACTGAAATAAGGATGGTTAAGGCAAGCCCCGAACTCAGACTGATATATGTCAGGGGTAGGCCTTGGCTGTGCATCCTGAAGCCAGAGAGGAGCCCCAGGTGTGCCAATGGAGGCTGAAGCACAAACAGAGGCAGTATCTAATTCCCTCACGTCTGTCGTGAGTAACCTCAGGGCCAGGCACTCCACATGCTGCTGTCAGAAGTTGTCCTCTGCACTACAGGTCATGACAGTTCAGGCTGGGAAAAATACAAACCACAACCCCAAGTCTTCTGCCTGAGCGTCTTTGAACTATTTTTGAGGCCCTCTTGCCACCTACAGATTATTCCAGCAAAGGAAATATGCTTGTGACACATTCCCAAGCATTACACCATTACCTAGTATTTATTCTTCTGCATGTCAGATAATTGGCAGTGTGCTAATGACAGTCATTTCTTCCATGGGGCAGTGTGCATTGAAGCTCCTGTGATGGGGTATATAAAGCTTGACTTAGATCCAGAGAATTTTGAAGGAGGTGCTGACAATACACTCATTAATTCACAATTACGTTCCTTTAGAGAGCCTCCTGGCACTTTCTAAATACAGTTTAGAGCACATGCCTCTTTTATGAGACAAGTATTGTGACTATGGAAGTCAAAAAAACAAGGACAGAGAGGTTTAAGTAACTTGCCTAAAGCCCTACAGGAAGGCATTACCAGAGGTTACCATAGAAATTAGTTCTGTACTAGAACCATGTGTTCACAATGGCTTGAATTTTTGGGGTTTATTTCTATTTGACAGAATTGTATTTTTCTGTTAGTTTAGGTGTCTGCTGCTTGGGAGAAAGCAAAGATTTGGTAGTCACTAAAGATTCCTTAGTTACTGTGATATGTATGAGAGGTTGACACCAGGAGGCGACAAAATGGAGTTGCCATTCCAGATCAAACCCCAATCCAGAAAGTCTTTCAGAATTCTGAGTTTGCCTTTCTGGAGCCACTGAAGATTCCAGAAGAGATAAAGTATATATACACGTCCCTGCAGGGTCCAGTCACAGTCTCTGAGGATGTGCCTTGTAACGCCCCAACTACTGGAAGTGCAAGAACCACAGTGACATCCAAAAACCGTGAAGACTCCAGTCAGTTCTCTCAAATGTGGCATGTGTTCGTTGTGGTAACAGTGCCTAGAGATCTGGTATCCATCAGGGGTCTAGTCCCCATCATGTTAAGCACTGCACTTTGCCGGTTTGAGTCCTGCCCCTTCCCACCCTCATCGCTCTGTGAGCTTGTTTTCTCTTGCAGTTCTGCTACTTCATCTGACAGATGAACCCTTCCTCTACGGCTCTGGGAGAAAAAGAGGCAACTCCCATTGTTCCATTGTCCTCCAGAATGGAAAGAGACTGACAAAAATCAACAACTTTAGATATTCAATGCTCTATAGCAATGTTTTGGTTTATAGAAATAAAGGTTGTGCTTTATAAAACCCCAGCCACTCTATTTCTGAAGATTATGGTGGTTTTGTTGAGGCATAAACATGAAGAGGCTTTTAAAGCTAAATCACATCACTTGAGGTTTGTGCCCCTCCTGGCACATGATATTGAGCAGGTCTTGGTAAAATGATAATTGACTTGGTAAGGTCTTTGAGGCAGGCTCTGTTCATTAGGGCCTGGAGACACATCCCTGGCTGGTTTTTATTTTTATGTTGTACAGCAAGGTTAAACAACAGTTCATTTTTTCTCACTGAGACCTTAAGTTGGGTTTGTACTGATAACAATTTCTACATTTTCAAACTAAATAAGATCTGTTAAAACTACTTGGCTGGCAACATAAGGATTTTGTTTGCAAGGATCACTTGTGGTCAGACCATTCGTAGGCTGTTGGTTCATACTGCCATGAGTAATATACTCCAGCGAGTAGCTGTACTGGATCAGCAAGGCTAGTGTCCTTAGCAAGGAAAAAAGAGAGCTGTGTAAATGAACTATATCTTGATAGCCAAAAGGCTAAGAGAACTTGCCGCAACTTGCAAATTTTCTGTGAATTTTGCATTTCTTTAAAAAGTCAAAACATTAGCTATTGGAGTTAAAAAATTTTACTTACTTCAACTGTGAACTAAAGCATTTTCTCATGAGAAATAATTAATTGTTAATCGTTCTTTCTCCTTTTCTTGTAGCCTTATCTCATGGAATAAGTTGTCATTACAAGAGATCAAAAAGCTCATTTTTCTCAAGGAAGCCTGGATTCCAGGACATATTGAAAACCTGATTGTAAACTGAATATTTGGCAATAGTAAGAAAGCAGGGCCTCTTTTGTTTGAAAGACAATCTAGCAGATCTACCCCAGATAAAACCAATTGTCTGCTTTACAGGTATCTGGCAGATGAGAGGTCAGCTTTGGCTGATTCAAGCCATATAGGTATTTCTTTTCCTTTTTTTAGCAGTACTTTCTCAGAAACAGAACTTCATCAGACTAAAACAGCCCTCTACTTCTGTGTGGCTGCTCTGTTTTCCTCTAAGCAAATTCTTCACATGCCCAGAAGGAATCTTGTTTCCAACATCTGGGAGTACTTTAGAGGCTTTCATTATTTATATGCCAAGATAATATCTTTTGCCCATGAATGTGCTACTGTTCCCATTGATTAGATGTTTGCTGATTACTGCCAACTGCAGTGGCAGGGGTAGCATGGAAGCTATTCCCCAGCCCTCGCTTTACATCACAAACTATGGGTCTCCAAACGCCCATCTGACCTTCAGGAATTCATTAAATTTAGACTGCTACTGACTTGGGAAGGCTATAAAGTGAGGAGTTAAGGGAAAAAAAAAAAAAAAGCTGGCATTTAAAATTAAGATTAAAGACACACCGAAAGGAAACTGTAGAAAATAGTGATTTAAATGAAAGGAAAAAAAAGAAAATAAGAGAGGCCATAGAATGAGAAAGGACAATTTCTTCATCATATCTTTGATAAGTGGGAGTTGCCCAGCTTGTCCCAGAGCAAGCTAGGAGTGAAGGGAGGCCTTGCAAAGGCCCCATGAACCTGGCTCCTCAGGGTTCCCAGGGCTCTCCTCAGCCTCTTGTCCATCCTCCCAACCTCTAACCAGATCTGACCCTTAACTTTAAAGCACTTGTCTCAGCAGAGACAGAAGGAAAACAGGGAGAGGAAAATGCTGACAGGGACAAAAATGGCCACTCAAAGAGCGGCTCTGAAACCATAGCAGGAAGTTTTGCAATCAAATGAATGCATGTATTCAAAACAAGGAAGAAAGTATGGTTTCCCTATCATTTCCTCATCGCTTTGTTAGGAAACGTTCCTCAAGCGCTGTGCTGCAGCAAATCACCTGCAATTTTATTAAGAAAATGAATTAAAATAGCAGATAATGATAAGGCGTTTCTGAGCATGCAGGGATTAGCAGGTTTTTGATGAACTCCCTGAGCTTCCCAGAGGACTGGTTTGCATCTCCTCATGGACTGGTGGTTGGTTCTGGTAGCATGCTGCTGTATCTGCAAGGTTATTGGCCACGATAGCCCTGCTGCCATGGGGAGGTCCATGAGGATACACCTCGGTCTTCATGGCCCAGCTCAAGTAACTCACTGGGTAGACATGACTGTAAAATTGATGCCTGTGTGTCCAGAATATCTGGTGAAATATATTTTTATTTTAACCCCTTAGTAGTAATTGCCTATTTAATTTTTTTCTGCAGCAAGCAGTGATACATATTGCACACTGTATTTGTAGAGACACTGCCCAGGTTTTCTCAGGTTAGTTTCCAATTTGATTTTTTCTAGTAGACCTATGATGCTTGACTCCATCTCTGGCACATCTCGCATCTTTAGAAGCAATATTGACAATTCATAAGTATTTCAAAGGTTGGTGTTTCAACATGGATACCATATGCTTTCTTCTGAAGCTATTTGTAGGAGCACTCAATGGTTTTGTTTGCTCGCTTTCACTACTGCTGACAAAGACCTGATCCCAAACCACTCAGTGTAATTGCCACTATGACATAACCAACAACTTGATTCATTTGATTTTAAAGTTGCTAGACGTTTAGAGACTATAGTGTTTCAGGTATTTTTCATCTTATACAGATGCCCAGAAATGGAAAAACTGACACGAGGTCCTTAGCTGGCATACCCTGGGGTATCTCTGTTGCAGTCACTGGAGCCATACTGATTTACAGCAGTTGTGGATCTAGCTTGCTTCCAGAGCATGCATTGATTTTCCCATAACTCTTTCTTTCCTGGTTTTCAGCCATTTAAATGCAAGTGTATTTGACATTTTGGGAGGGTACACGGCACACGGCACGGCTGTGTCAGTCTTGATGCTGTGTTAATGATGCTTTTGGGCAATGAATAACAATCATGGGGTAGCTTGGAAGTTAAACTCCTGATTTTATTCTTATAGTCTACTGGATTAGCAATTAAATTTCAGGTCATTTATATACTTAAAAGGGTCTGGGAGTGTAGAGAGTTCTGATTTAAAACATTAATGAACAATGTTGAGGAAAATAACTCTTCAGCAATGAGGCAGTTCCAATGGTTTTGGTGCTGGAGAAAGTTTAGGGAGCTCCCTGCTCATCTATACCTCTGTGGTGACAATGTGACAGCTGATTTTCTTTGTTTTAAATTTAAGTAAGTCACCTCTTTGTCCCCAGAAGGTATACTGCGACCCAAACGATGTCACTGATCTCCTCCTCTCCGTAGCTGCTGACACACAGAGGCTGAGCTTCTCACTGCTGTCAGAGGTTCTTGCATTGCTTTTGCAGCGAGGCAGGGGCTGTGCAGGGCATTTCCAGGGGATGTTGCTGTTCTTGGCTGACCATTCCCTTGCCTTCCAGCATCACGATACTCACTGACAGAGCATGCTGTCACCTGTACCCTTGGAATAAAATTGTCACTCAGAACCCTTCTAACAAAATGAAGAAGGTTCCATATAAGATAAATTCTTGTCAGTGACTATAAAACACCATTTAGGCCACTTTAGAGCTCTCTAGCTGGATTTGTGTGAAATAGGAGCTGGCATTGTTTTGTGGGCTTTGAACTCCAGCCAGTTTGCAGCACACTGGGGCCTGATGGGCTCTCAGGAGCTCTGCAAAGAGCTGTCCCTGGCTGCCCTGCCACAGCCCTGCTAAGCCCCACAGCCTGGGAAGCCTATCACTGCTCCAAGGAGTGCATATGAAGTCTGGCTTCTCTTTGGTGAGTGTGTGAGAAGTGACTTATGGGTGGGGGTTTGAACTCAAAGGTCTGCCTATTTGGTGTCTGTGCGCCAAGCTTTGTCCACGGTTGATAAGAACTGAGGCTTGGCTTCAAATCCAGCTCCACTGAAAGTGACTGCAGATATCATCTAAAGAGTTTAGAGATAAAAGCTGCTAAGACCATGAGAGATACTGTTATTAAAGGGAGGTTTTGGCATGTATCTAAAAAAGAACATATCCCTGATTATTTGTTCTTTCCCTCATTTCATACTCACTGACCAACAGTTTTGAACACGCACACAAGAACCAGTGTTTTACTGTTTGAGTTATTTCAGAGCTTCCTTTTTAACATTACTAATTGACCCACTGATGGATGCTTGATCTCCTTACTTTATCACTGTAATGTTGTTCTAGCTAATTCCCTGCTGAAGCAGCAGAGCTACCCATTAAGCAAGCGCTACAAGCTGATAAGGAACAGCAATATGATTTATGCATTGCATCAGGGAACAGGGACAAATATTGGCATCAAGGTGACTTATTTGACTGTGAAGTTTATAGTGAAAAGGTCTCAGCAGGGAGTACCAGACATCAGTTCAGTGTTTTGCCATAAGCAGGGAGCCAAACATGTTTTTCTACTCTAAGTGATACTGTGTTCAGCACAGAGGATGCAAGCAAGAAGACGAGAAACCAAGGGCAGCCAGCAATGCTGTGCATCTGCAATTCAAAATGGTAGATACAGGGCAAGGGGGTAAACACAGTAATCAAGATTCCTCTGTGAGTTTTGGTCCTTATTTGCTTCCAGGAAGAGCCTTTCTTGTGTGTGGAAACACCAGCCTTTATTGACTGATGATGATGACATGCATTGGCGGAAAACTAGGGATGTGGGACTAGGGATTTCTTAAAAAAAAGAAATCAAACTGGGCAATAAACCCCCATTGTTTTTCCTCTCAGGTGACACAGTGAATTATGGTTCATAAATTATTATTTGCACACTGACACCATGTCTTTCTCTACTCCACAGACATCACAACCATCAGTTTCTTAGTCATAGCCCCATTTTAGACAGTATTCCACCCAAATCCTTATGTAGAACATAACATAAGGAAAGCTGTTCAAGGCCAAACCTGAGATGTGTCTGCCTCAGCATTCTGTCTGTGACAGCAATCTCTAGCAAGCATCCGAGGAACGTAATAAATAAATGGGCCTATATAAAGGACCTTCTCCCACTAGCAAGCTCCAGCTTCTGGAATTCTGTCTTTTAGTGAGTCTCTGAGCTACAGAACCCATCCACACCATTGTGGCGACCGTTTCTTCCATCTTTTTTTTTAATGGATCGTGGAGATGGTTTTGCTTTTGGCCTCTGCAACATTGTGAGTTCCATAACTTAATAGTGTACTCTGTGAAAGACCACATCTTGATTTCAAAGAAGAGATGCAATTAGGTTAAATTGTGATATGGTAGCTGGAGCACTGCAGGTCTTCCAGGCTCACAGTGCTGCACAGTACTAGATAGAAACCCAGATGACAGATTCGTACAGTTGTGCGTATAACCAGCTTCATGTGTTCCTCTTCACATGGTGCTGTCAGATATAGGGATCCACAACCAGCATTAAACAGGGGTAAGCAATGAGCACTCCCAGTAGCCACCTCTCATACATCATCTCATAGGTGAACATAGGAGACGGGACTGGGACAAAGCTTGTCTTAATTCTGCCTTCAAATCCAGGAGCAGCTCACCTTATGTAATCTTGCTTAAAGCCAAGTTTCATGGGTCCTAGAGAAGCCCTCGTGGTACTTTGAGATTTCTGAACTAGAAATTAGCAACAATCAGGTAGCTTTTCTGCTTCTGTGCTTTTAAAACCCCTATATGACATCCATCTCCATTTTGTAGGCACAGACTACCTGAAAGCTACGCCCTTGTTCTGGCCTGCTTGTATGCAGTATGCAATGCTTCATTTTTCTGTAGGATTCATTTCATGAGCAGCTCAAGCTGAAGTTCACAGCAGTGGGACAGATGTGAGCTACCAAAGGAATATGTGAACTGGTCATTGAAGAGGGAACAAAGAGAGCAGGTTAGGGCCAGAGCAGGATCTGTCCATGGGGTGCAGCAAGCAGGGCTGTCCCTGAGTGCAGACACAGGGACACCGGGTTTCCAGAGCTCAGCCTTTAAACAGGGGAAAGGCAGAAAGAAGGATCATATTGGATAAGCACCACAGTGGTGAGGAAAGCTTCCAAACAGGGGATGTCAAGCTCTGCAACAGAAGGGTGTGATTTTTAAATGCTAGCTCTACCATGACAGACCAAAACCACCATGGGTGCTCATGACTCCGAGCCACCACTGTGCACCATGGCTGAGGACAGACACCAAAAAAGGTAAACCAGAAATTTCAATTTCAGCACTTTCAAGAGGCTAAAACATTTCCTTAAGCTCTTTGAGCGTCAGTGTTCTCAGCTATAAAGGAGAGGCAGCCCAATTCAGCAGCTCAAAATATCATTGTGAAACACAGACAATTATGCTTGGAAAGTTCATGAGCTGTTGAAAGCACCATATAAATGCTAAATATTATTATTGAATTACAGTGTGATTGAAACAAATTGATTTGTCAGGAAAGTTTCAATGAATCATATTCATAACAAATTCCATTTAATTTACAACAGTGAGTCATTAGCTGGCTCTTCTGCTGATTTATTTATACATCCTGCTGAAAAGATAACTGATTTTAAGAATCAGATCTTAATATAACTGCTCCTTAGAACACTGGGATCAAGCATTTTGTAAAAAGTCTGGTAGTGTAAATCCCTGTTTAGCTATCCCCTTTTCCATCATCTTTGATCCTGACAAAGGTTGTGTGCAAAGCACCTGCACTAAAATGCCCCTTTTTTTGGGTGTTCTGAGTTTGCCCGAAAGTACAGTGCTTCTCTTAAAGACCAGTGTTTGCTTAAATTTGGTCTAAAGTTAAATGTATCATTTTCTGATTCTCTGCAGGCTTCACTATGCAGGATGATTACAAGCTATGAAATACTGAGCTCTGGAAACCCAAATTACTCCTGGATTGAAACCTCTCTTAAATGCCAGCACTCACTTCAGGGGAACAATTCAAACCACAGGATGGAACAGCTCAAGACGGCAACATGTCTTTGGTCCTGTTTTGCCTCATTTTCCCTCTCTGCAAGGGAGAGGCAGGGCTACATCTCTGGCAGTACAGAAATTATAATTTGGATGTTTGGATGACAGCATCCAGTGTCTCAATTAGTTATGCCAGCTTGCATCAAACACTCATTATTAACTGCCACAGATTAATGACCCACTATGAAGCAAATCCCTGCCAAGGGACAAGGGGCCAACATCTAACTACTGCAGGAAATTTCAGAGAGGGAGCTTCTTTTGGTGGTAACAGGAGGATTATACTGGGTTTTGCTATGGATGCTGCAGTGAGAGTGGGATGTGGAAAGGGAGTGAACCATGGTTAGACGGAGGGATGGGAGAGGAGAGTGCATGCATGAGGTGCCTGGCTCCCCCGAGAGAGGGGACAGGAGCAGAGGGGACAAAAGGATGAAGTTGTGCTGTGAAGAGGTTGTCAAAGCAGTTACATGTTTGAGCTGGGTTCAGGGAAGAAGTATCTCACATCTTCACAGGAAATTTGTCTATTTCTAATTAAAAGCAGTAAATCAGGGCTTAGCAAATGGAAAAAGGCAAAACGTGCCAGGGATAGAAAATTTATACAGAGGGCTTTCAAGACACCATTAAATAAAAGAGGAAATCCTCAGGTAGAACTAAACACAGAAGGACGATATTCTTCTCCTACGCTAAAGATAAAGGAACTCCTGCACAAGGGCTCTCCTCTCCCCCCACCTCCCTTGGCCTGCAGAGCCCCAGAAGGTACCTGCAGCCCAGTCCCCAGAGACGAAGTAGCTGATAGTGATGCCTTAGGTTTTAACTTTTATATTTTTAAATCCTGTACTGCTTAGAGTGTAACTCTGAAGTTCCTTGTAGCCTGTAATTCCTGCTCTCTCGTACTAGGTAGACATAACAAAGCCTCTCCAGGCTTTGCCTTCAAGGACAACCAGGCTGTTTTTAGGCCCAAAATGTGTAAACCAAAGATTCTAAGGGGGGCAAGCTGAGGGGCGTTACATCGCTAAACTGGGGCTTTAATTGGAGAATTAACCCTGATATGCAAATGGTCCAAACCTATAAAAGTGTGAAGAACTCGTGACCTGTCGTCCATCTTGGGGTCCAATTTTGGAAGCAGCCTCTGGCTCCCCCAGGGTGTACCTTGAAGGCCCTTCAAATAAATACCTGTCTTTATTCCTTTACTCTTCTCTAGTCTCTGTTTCTAGGTGGCTGGAGGAGGCATCAATAGAGTGCCAGTGAGGTGGGTCAGGGTCGCTGTGGGACGGCACCCCGCAGGCTGGCAATGGGGTAGGATGTAAGATTAGGACCGCAGGTAGTGTAGTAGACAATGGCAGAATCTTAATCGTTTTGCCATCATTGGTGCTGCTCTCACTTGGGCCTGGGTTACTATCTGGCAGAGGTAAGTTGCCCACAAATGTTTCTAAAATTAAAGTAAGAGGAAGGCAAGTGCTGGCACTTCACAAGAATCTTACATTTTTTTTTAAAGCCTGAAAGAAACCCAGTGATACTTCTGAAATAACAGGAATGAGACAGTTAAAGTGTTGTACAAAGGCTGCCTTTAAAACTTCCTTTTTATTTTCTGATCATCATTTTTGATCTTCTTCAATCAAATAGAGCATTACTTAGAAACTGATGAAAAGAGAACCTTCATCTGTTTATTAACTCCTTGATGAAAGACCTGTAAAAAGTGCATTGTTCATTTACAGGACTTTAGAAAATATTGAAAATTAACTGAATTCTTTATGAGATACATGCCTTCTTGCAAGTTATAATTGGGCACATGCACTGGAAAGGCAGACCAGTTATGACTGCAAAGATAAGGGAATGGTGTTGTGCTGCTGCCAATAAAATGAATGACTTACTAGACCCCTCATTCCCTTCTTCATCACTCAGATAATCTCCCTCTCTAAATGACACTGTTTGGAGGGGTAGGAGAGGCAGCTCGAGCTAAAGTAGGCTATCTAAAAATTGTCAGTCCTAATAGATATCAGATCAACTTTTTTTTCAAGATACCAAATCAACTATTTTGAAGTTACAGCAAAACTTTACGCAAAGAAAAGGTCATCTTTGACTAGGAAAAAAAAATATTTTCTTTGGAGTAGCACACACCCTAAAAGAGTGACCTGGCAATGCTGTACCAGCACTATCCAGATGCTGTGTTTGTGTGCCTTATAGTCTCTGATTCCTCTTTCCATCTTTGCAGTAGGGCTGTGTTCCTATGATAGTTCATAGCATAGCTGGGAAATGACTCGGTGCATGTTGCTGGGCCTCTCCTACTTAAGTTGTACTTTGGCCTCTGTTCCCTCTTTGGAGAGAACAAGCAAGAAGGTTCAGGACCTCCATGGAAGAGGACATGGATGCAGGTGGAGAAGAGTCCCAGCTGTGGCAGGGGAAGGTCCTGCTGGCTGCTGGCACTTGTTCCTCACCGGTGCAGTGTTGATGGAACCCCCCTTAGCCCCACCACAGAAGAGGCAGAGGGCGTGGTGCTGCCTTAGTAGGGCCATGGAACACCGGGTTATACAGGCACTCCACAGGACACTCCTCTGTCCCCTCTGAGCACTACCACCTTGTCCTGGCAGCCCTTTCTCTGCCCAGCTGGCATGGGGACACTTCTGGGGACAGGTGGAGGTGTAGAAAGGAGTCCGTTTGCAGAGGAATGCACACCTCATCCCATCCCGCAGCCGATATCCAAAGGCTTGATTTTTTAGAGAGATAACCCACAGGAGATGATCCATGCAGGAAAGAGAGGGAATGGACCTCTGTTCTTTGAAGTCTTGAAGCCAGAGCTGGGCAAATGTTTCTCTTCATAACAAAAAATCAAAGCTTGGGCAGAAACATTTGTGCAACTGTGTCACACATCAAGAGTGTTCCAGTTTGTCCCTCTTCAAAACAAAAAGGGGGGATACCGGAACAAGCAGTCTTGTATCAGTTAAAGGGGATATCCAATTTCTTTTTGTTTCAAACTCATGCTTAGGCTGGAAGGCTACTTAAATCAAAATATATGTAGCCTGCTGTTTCTACAATGAAAATGTTTTATTTTTAGTTGACCCAAATTTTGACCCAAATCACATTTTTTTCTATTTTTCTCACATGAGAAAACAAAACAGAACTGAAAATTTATTTCAAGTATTTCAGAAATAAACCTTTTTAAAAATCCCTGTGTTGGACCAAGGTACTATTAAATAAACAAATAAAAACAAGCAAACTCATAATCACTGTTGATAGCCCCAACAGGGAATGAATACCGTGCCTTCAGCTGAGGTGGTTATGATATTTATTTCAGTGATGCTTTGAAGTTCTATGGATCTTGGAGATTTAACTATTTCCAATTGTGTTGGAAATGAGGACGCAACATTTAAGTAGCTGCATTTCTGAAGGACTGCACTTTCATACCTATGTGTTTGAACTGCCCTTGCTGTGCAGATATGGGCAGAAATTTTAGCACAGGAAGTTCCACCTGAATTGTTCTATGATGACCCTGCTTGAGCAGAGAGTTTGGACCAGATGACCTGCTGTGGTCCCTTCCAACTTCACTCCTTCTGTAACTCTGTGATTCTGTGCCTAGGTTGGAAAGCAGGGTGGTTTGCCTGAATTTTCTTGCTACAAGAAGATTTCAGTAACATCTTCTGGGTGAAAGCCTCTGCAGTGATGCTGGGATGGCAAACATCTGTGTTCTGAGCAAATTCCATCTGGCCTAGCCATGCATTCAGCTGGACTGAACTGTGCCTTTAAGGAGAGCACAGAGTTAAAAATAGATCCTTGAGAAATGAAAAGCTTGTAAATGCTCTAAATGCTTTTTTAATAAAAGGAAATTGCTGCAGGAAGTGATTCCTTATATTCCAGGCTCTGCCAATTGTTTCCAATCAGTGCAGCTTGGGATAGCTATTATCTCACTAAGTTGTATTAATGTGTTTGTTGTTGCTGCTTTTCCTTTTAAAATAATCTACAGGATAACTGGAGTTCTGCTGCTTAACCTGTGGAGGTTTTGCCATAAAAGCTGTTCCAAGGGGTTCTTTCCCCAACACTGATGCCTCACAGTAGCACGTAATCATCTCCTCCCTTCTTATTCCTCACAGGACAGTTGGCCAATTAGTGGGATGTGGTGCTTTGAAACGCTCCTCCCCTCCTATTTACCCGATCATTCTTCCTTCCCTGAACCAAAGGACCCTGAGTACAGCTGGATCTTCACCCCAAAGATCTGAGCCCTTCCATGCAGAGCTGCCTCTGCATAGACCAGTGTGCCAAGACCTGAATCGTGGGAGCAGCTCGTCACACGGCCAACAGCGCAAGCAGTGGGACACCCCTGATCAGGATCCTGCAGCTGGCAGTTTAGGGGCTACATGAAATCAAGGTATGATTTGGAATGGGTCATGACCCTGTGGACTGCTGTAAATGGGAGAACAATTTGGGACCTGAAGTTTTATGGGCTCTGTTGACGTTCTGCAATCTCACAAAACCCTCAAGTCAAGTGAACAAGAGGCTTACAGCAATTTTTTAACTGGCAAAACCTTAATGCTAGTGGCTCATGACTAGATGGAAATGAGGAAAGTTCAAAAATTTGTAAAAACAGTAACTCGATGCAGAGCTTTGAGAAAATCAAAGCATGTCACTTTCAGTGTTGATGACAAAATCCTTCTCCTGTTAGAAGTTACAGTCCAGACTCGTGCCTCCGGTTCTACTGAAGGTGATCCTGAGAACCAGCTTGGACAACCCCCAGTCCAAGGTCAGCGACAAGTTGGCACCATTTCCAACTCTTCCAATAGCTTCAAACATCAACCATTTTTAATAAGCTCTATTACTAAAAATTGTTTCCTGCTTTTCTTGAAAAGACAGATTTCTGTCCCTTGGTGATTGAAGTCAAAGGGACCTTTCAGATGAACACACAAACACATTTTCCCTCTATACTCAGCACTGGTGAGGCCATACCTTTAGTACTTCACCCATTTCTGTGTTCCCCCCCCCTTCAAGAAAGACATTAAGGTGCTGGAGCAAGTCCAGAGGAGGGCAACAGAGGATGGTGAAGGGTCTTGAGAGTGAGTTACATGAGGAACAGCTGAGGGAGCTGGGGGTGTTTAGCCTGGAGAAAAGGAGGCTCAGGGGTGACCTTATCAAAGAGGTTGTGTCCAGGTTGGGGTCGGTCTCTTCTCCCAGGCAACCAGCAACAGGACCAGAGGATGTAGCCTCAGTCTGTGGCAGGGGAGATTCAGGTTGGACATGAGGAAGATTTTCTTCAGAGAAACGGTGACCAGACATTGGAATAGGCTGTCCAGGGAGATGGTGGAGTCACTGTCCCTGGAGGTGTTTAAGGAAAGACTGGATGTGGCACTCAGTGCCATGGTCTGGTTGACAGAGTGGTGTATGGTCAAAGGTCAGACTCGATGATCTCAGAGGTCTTTTCCAACCTGCATGATTCTGTGACTGTGTGAGTGAAGATTATGGACCGTCCTTTTGGTTTATAGCAAGGTTCTGTCTCTCATGTAGCCTCAGTTTACAACGGCAAGTGTCCAACCCCCTGCATGGGAGACCCACCAAAGAACAGGGTATGTGTGTAAGTACCCAAACCAGAATAATCTCCACGGTCTTACAAAGAGTGAAATATGAAACAGCCTATCAAAGATAGGATATGGACAACAAACACCCTGTTCTATTGTTGAATGCCAAAGGTAGATTTGTATGCAGCATCTTAAATAATTAAACAGCAAAACAGTGCTGCCATCTGCCAACATCCATCTGGTGAGGGGAACACAAAGCTCTGCGTGAGAAGCCAGCACCGAAGAAGATCCACTCACTAACGGGGGATTCCAGCAATCAGCTCACGGATGCTTTGTGGTGCTGTCATCTCTTCTGCTCAGAAATAGCTGGCAGTCCCAATAGCCCCTGTTTAAACAAGGTTGCTGGTAGAGCATGAAGCTTTGCCAGTACGGGCAGAGATGTGGCTCTGTAGTAGAGGTTGCAAATAAATATTTTGTAATCAGAAACAATATAATGTAATTTGTAAATGTAGGGACATGCCTGCCTTCTGTACTATTGTTCACATGTGGCTACACTCATTCCTGCACTGTAAAAGAAGCGGACTGTCGGAGAGATATCTAGAAGGTGATGATAATGTTCAGAGACAAGGAAAGGTCTCTATAAGGAAGGGTTCAGGAGGTTCAGACTGTATTTAACACAAGAGAAAATTAGGAGGTGACATGACAGATAGTAAAACTAGGGAACCTAGTAATTCCCAGATACTCTTTTGAATAGCCTTTCAAATAAGAGTGAGCAGCAGCCTAGTGAAATTAAAAATACATTTTATATGCATCAAAGGGAATACTGGGGTTGTGATTGGCTAGTTGTGATTGTGGCACAAAGCAGATTCATTGAACTTGAAAATTCCAGCACAGTATTTTTTCTTCATCTTTCTCTAACTTTTGGAGCCTGTTGTTTTTGGTAATTTTGTGGAGTTCCGAAACATTTATGCAAAAACTCAAAGCATTCACAGTTATATAAGTACAGGTATCAAACAGTAGAGGATATTGTCTGTCCTATACATGGCTGAAGAGTAAGAAATGTGCACTATAGACTGAGGCAGGGATCCTTACTGGTTGTAGGTAGGATGGCGAAGAACCAGATCTTCCAGCGCAGAGCTGGGGTCGCAGTTGTGGTAGTGACCCTTTGGACAAGCAGTACTGCAGCCAGATACCCAGGAGGGTTACCATCATGAGAGCATCCTCATCCTCCCTTGGTAGAACTCCCACAGAGCTTCACTCTTACAGAGCTTTGAACAATACCAGCTGATGCCAGAAGCCATTGGGAACTGAGGGCACGTGCTCTTTTGCAAAAACAGGCTTATCACTTCCAAAAGCCAGAATAATACAGTTGTATTACTAGCTCTGATAAGGCGGAGGCTTATTCTAGGGAAGGTACATTTTCACCATGCGCTGTCCCCACTGTTATTTGTGTTGCAATAATGCCCCGGTGTGCAGGCCGCTGTACAGATGGGCATAAGCAAAGAGATCTCTCTGGGAGAGATGGCATCACTCCTTATTGAAAACTACCAGCTGAATGAATTTTCTCACATCAGAGTGACACGGGCTTCATCCAGTTTCAGATTGCCATCTTACAAACCCAGCAGCCTGACACTGGGAAGTACTACCAACAGCAAGCAGATGGAAAACTGGATGCAGCAAGGAAGTCTTTGAGGTTATCTGTGGGGAACAGGGATGGCTTTCCTACTACAGATGCCCTAAGAATGTATTTAATTTTGTCACTGTCTCAACTGCAACTCAACATTCTGTTCATAACAAGGATATTTTCTATGCATTTGGCCACAGTTTTCACTACTATGAACAAAATTTTGCATAAGGCATTGAGGTCATTGACTCCCTTCAGCTACCAGACCATTTAAAAGTATGAAGTGATAATTCTGTTTTGGACTCTATTTATGACAGGTAGCACCTCAGACTACGTTCTTTTTGCTCAGTTGCTGTTCGTGGCTGAGCAGGACAGGACGGTTCTTTTAGAGGATTGAAGTTTCATAAAGGCTGTACAGGCATAGCCAAGGAACAAAGTCAGAAGCAAGCCGAAGCTGCGTGAGTCCCCAGCAGGCTGCTACGTACCAGGTACATCACACTTTCCCCCAGAATTTACTTTCTTATTGTTGAGGGGCAAGGATGTAGGTAATCTTGTCCTAAAAACACAAGAAGAATTTTCATTGACGAGTGGGCAAGCACTCGGCTGGGGATATTTGAGAGAAGCCACATGCTGATCTCTGCTCCTGTGCAGGGAGTGGGGCTTGCAAGGAGTGATATTACTGAACTAGTTTTGGAGCTTTGGGGACCACAGCACCTTCTACACCCTTCATCCTACTACTAACACATATTTAAACATCCAAACTGGAGTTTTCTGCTGGTGTGTTTCTTTTTCCTCAACACCTGAATGAGTAGAGCTGGAGCAAGGAATAACATTTTTCTCAAATTTTTGATGTTTTTGCTGTTCAAGCAGTTTTCTCAGTGAGAAAAGTTAGCTTTGCTATGGCCTCCCTTTTTGGTTTCTGGAGTCACAGGACAGAAGGAGTTTCTTTGTAAGAAACAGAGTCAGGAATATCACTTTTGCTTCAGAAGCATTTGTGTGATTTTCTGCAAAAATATAACTATGTTTTTCCAGAAAACAACCACAAAAATTGCTCTTTCAAGGTAATTGCCTGTTGTTAATTGAGGTTCAGGTGGAGCAAAAGTGGTGGTTGATCTCACCCCAAGGAACTTCTCTCCAAGCTTTGTGGTATCTTGGTCTCTTATTGTCACTGGTGGAGACGAGCAGATTCTCTCTGAGGACTGAACACCGCTCGTGGTGCTGCAGGAGATGCAGTTTACATCCCTTACACTAACTGAAGGGAGCCTGCTCTGATGTATTTTAAATTATTATAGCAGCATTTTGCACTCTCCATTTAAAAAGCAACTGCTAAAATAAATTGAGGCAACTTCTTATTTAGATACCAGGAAGTTGCAGGATAAAGGAGGAAAAAAGCAAAACAAAACTAAACAACCCAAACCAGCCAGAATCCAAATCTGTGCCTAAAATCTCCCCTATCTATTTAAGTTACTGTACCAGCTCAGCTCAATATCTAAAACAAAGAAAATGAATTATGGAACAGCACGAGGAGAGCTTGTTAATTTTCCCACTGATGCACTGTGAAATGAAAGCTTTATTCTAAGAATATCATATCCTCGGGGCTCTGTCTGGGGAGACGCTGACAAATACAAATGTCCTTACAGTTTTTCTTTTATTCCTGCTTTATGGTGTATTCCAGACAGATTTCCAAAATTATATATAATAATATATAATCTGTAGTTGTGGTTTGGTGGAGTTCAAGGCTGTGATTTTCCAGGGCATAACTATGCCCTGTTTGAAAATGGAAGATCAAGTGCACATATTGAAAGGCAGATCAAATTCTAGAAGAATTTGCTTATTTCTTAATCAATATTAATATATGTGACTTTAATTTCAGCATCTTTCTTCCTGTTGTGTGCCAAGGGAACATTAACAACAACAGCAGCTTTACATTTTTATAGTGCCTTTCATCAAGAAGGATTCAAAAGTGCTTTACAAACCTTGGACAAAATTCTTCTTTGATCAGCACTGAAAATCTCTTAATCCATGGTGCAAATCTCTGTTGCACTTTCTGTGGCTTTTTCTGCACATAGGACTTCCATTGATTTCTACAGGAATCGTGTGTGCATGAAACAAGTGCAGAATGTGTAATGGAAACCCGCACTGCAGATAAAAAGGAGGTAAAAAAAATGTATATGTATGGATCCATTTCCCATCACAGAAATGCATCGCTGCTGGAGTGGACCCCAGTTGAAATCCGTGTGCATAAAAAAAAGATCCAGTGTCAGTTCCCTAACTGGAACCCTCTCCATGGTGTTGCAGAAGAGGGTCTTCCTTAAAGAAGGAAAAGCACAAATATTGGCTCCTGTGCACGAATTTCCTTCTTTGTTTCAGGGATGCTTCCCTGTCAGACCTGTTGAATCTCCTCCTAAAAGCAGAGGGTCAGATCTGACTGTCAGTTGCCGGGGAGCAGCTGCTCCCAGGTGAGTGCTGTGGGTGCAAACAGCTTTTACCCTAAAAGCACCTTCCATGGCAAACATTCCTGGGTGCTGTCTCTTGCAAATGGCAGAAGAGGCCCAGAATTTCTAGAGCTTCTGTACTGTGTGTGTGCACATCTTGCTGAGCTAAATGCTAGCTTGGAAATCTTGCAAAGCCTCCCAGGAGATTCCTGAGAAAACAGTAGATTTAGAGAAGCCCTCCATGTTTCAGGTTTCTAGTCTAGAGCTGAATCAGGAGGTGCAGAAGTGATGCAGCAAACAGAGTTTCCTGAACTAATTCCAAGCTAAATTTGGGCAAATCCCTGAGTTATCTATGTCTGAGGATGCTTTTTCATGCTTAGAGCTAATGTTGTGTTTGTGACTAGAGTTTACAAGTGATGAGAACACTTTCATATTTAATCATCAGAAAATGATGAGCAACATCCTACTGAGATGAGTGGAGATCCCAAAGTTATCATTAATTCTGTAGATACTTCTATCCAGTAATCGAGATTTCAATCCTGGTGTTGAACTCATAAATCCCTGGCCCTGACGTGCCCTATTTTACTAGGACATTCTGTTTCTCATGAGTAGAACCGTATTTTTAATGAGAAAATCATTCAGAATTAAATGTCCCCTGGGGATGCTATTTGAAGAAGTAAAATGCCTCACTTGCAAAGACAGGTGTAGTAATGTGATGAGGAATCTTTTAACTAGTTCATCTGAAGAAGAAAAGAGAGACTATTAGCTAAGTGAGTGTGAACAATATTGGTCCATTTCAAAATAAAGTTTGCAGTCTAAGGCATCATGTTCATTTATCTCACTTGATGAGCTATCCAAAGACTTTATTTACCTGGCTGTTTAAAGCCTTTCTCTTCCCAAGAGTGGAATATGCTGTTTACGTGATTATTTTCCTTGCATTTCCTCCAGCTGGTACATCTACATCTGGGTTTGTATTCATGTTTTTAATACCTGTTACCTAACAGGACTGCCAACCAGCACACACACTATTAGCACCAAGAGTTCATGTTCTACCACTGGTGCTAATCACATGTGTTAGAAACATGATCGTGCATTTAAATGCGATTCTATCCGAAATTGGTTTCCCTCTAATCGTCAGCATTAAAAAGCCCCGATTATACACTGTAAATTCAAAAGCAGCTGAAACTCATTAGGAACTCAACAAGAGCCCTTCTTTAAGTGTCTCTGAAAACCCCAGGTCCAGTAAAGTCAAAGTCAAGGTGTACATATTGAGCCCACCCTCCATCCACAAGAGCCATCATTGCAATGTACCGCTGTGGCTTTGACTTCCGAAACTCTGCCTTGAGCTCTCTGGCTTGCTCACGATTTAGAGGGAAGAGTTCGGTGGT
Source organism: Falcunculus frontatus (assembly GCA_013398115.1). NCBI lineage: Eukaryota > Metazoa > Chordata > Aves > Passeriformes > Falcunculus > Falcunculus frontatus. The sequence goes on from VZRV01009905.1 coordinate 867,558, forward strand.
GTTTGAAGGTAGCTACTGAAAGTCTAAAGTAACTTGATCCAAATATTTAAACTTAGTGATAAATTGGTGCTTTTCATCTTCAAAGTGCTTTACAAACATTAATTAGTTGGGCTCAGCAAAGCCCTATAGAGTGGAAGCCACTCAATCCCTATCTCCTGTGAAGTGACTTCCTTGGCTGTGTCCCCCCACATGCTATTTTTAGTACATGCAAGGGCCCACCTCACATTTCCTTACTTTCTCTTCACATGGCACATACCTCTTCTGTGATGAAAATCACGCCGGCTTCGTAATGGGGATGGGGGAAGTTTTAAAATTAAATAGCCTTTTAAAACAGCAATTGGCTTGGGTTTTCCTGGAAGAACTGAGGCATACGAAGATCAGAGGCAGGTACCTTCATACCCTGCACCAGCCTCCAAACCTTCAAACCTTCTGTCCCCTTTGAACATGAAAAGCTCTGTTTCAGGCACACCAAGAGGTGGATCCGTCGGCTGCTGGTCAGCGTGAGTGTGTGTCCCACTGTGAACAAAGTTACGGCAAATTTCAGTGCCTGCCCGGCTGCCAGGCTTCCTCGCCCAGTAATGCATCTAAAAATATGTCCATAGGGAAAGAGAATACTCTCTTCATGGCTCTGCATCCCTTTGTTACAGGGCTCTGCTTCTTCCTCAGGCTCAGAAACATCTCTTCCTCTTGGAGTCTGGTGACCACGAGGAGACAGACATGCTTTTTGCAAATTTGCCTATTCTGTGACACAAGTAAACAATTTTATCATGGCTGCTCTACTTATAGGGGTGTCTACTTTGTCCTGGATTGGCTCAGCTCTTACTCCAGGAAAGCTGCTGGAATCTTCCCTACAGAAGCAGCCCTTTTCTCCCATTGCCTCCCTCTTCTCCTTTGGTAGCTGTTGTTTCAGACATTTCCAGCTTAATTGGTACTGTACACCAAGTCCCGCTGTGTATTTTCCTATGTGGCTGAGCTCCTGATGACCCTCTTCAAAGGTTACTCTATTGCAGTCATGATGCATGAATGTTATCAAACAGCTGTTCAGTCACTAACTCTTCAATTTACTTGCCTGGCTGTCTGCCTTTCCTGAACTTGACATTTACTTCACCAAAATAATGGGGCAGCCTTCCTACTACAAGTAGGAATATATAAGTGAAGACAAAGACCTGATGGCTCCTGTATCAGGAAGCACCTCTGAAAAGAAAAAGGCAAAATGCTGTTGGAGTTTTTTCCTTACTGGTTTATAAAAAGGACAATTAAGCAGGCAGTCCAAAATAATCTTATTTATGCAGTGTGGCAGACCCAAAATCTTGCTGAAAAGAACGGGTCTCCTGGTTGCATGCCAGCCTCCAACAAGAAAGCCCAGGGGACAGCTGTATTCCTGGTTTTCAGCATGACTTTCACAAAGTTGTTTTGTTTCTCAATGTCTCAGGTTCACGCATGACAGGGTGTTGTGGGAATAAATAGGGGAGGTTGGAAGCAGAGGAGAGGTGAGTTGCCAAGCTCATCCAGAAGGCACTGGGGGGGTCATACAAACCCTTACAGACTTCCCTCTGTTGCATTCCCCACTGGGTTTCACCACTTCCCATTCACAGTATCTGGACATCACTTCCTGGAACAAAATGAATGTATTACACTATTTCCTCTATAACTTGTAGCTACTCAGCTACTTATTTTTGTCTGGCAATGCTAACTGGAGCTCTAGGTTTAACTCTGTTTCCTGACCAACCTCGATGCATTGTCTGTCTTCTAGTACAGTCTTAAAATAGTCTGTCCTGGTCTCTGTGAAAGCAGGCACAGATGGATTTATACCCTTGTCTCAAAAATGTTTAACTCTTTGGAATTGTTGCAGAAAATATCTGTGATGGAAGTTGTGTGGCACTTTAATCTCAAAACCATAAGAAGTTCATCAAAAGAAAAATTGGGTGGTTTTGGTCCTTTGGGCATCAGTTTCACCTCTACAGAATTACCCCAAAACCCCAAAAGAAAGACCCATACCTCTCCAAAATTTTCCATAATAAAATTCCCTGCTATGTGTCTATATCAGTCTCATGGATATCACTCTGGGTTTTCTACAGGAGCATGAAGTGCCTAGAATGAACAGTTTCAGTATTAACACGGGGAATGCAACAACTGAGTGGCAAATCCCTTCATAGCAATACCTTTTCCTCAGAGAAAACAAGTGATTTGGTGAAAATAAAATAGTTTGAAAATTTCAGTGGATTACTTGTGCTGCTGCAAAACACAATCCAGTAAAAACAATCTAAAGCTTTCATTCTGGTATTGAAAAAAATTAGTGCCACTTCTGTTCCACTAACTTCTGCCACTTCTGATACTTCTTTCAATTTATTTTGTAATTAAAAATCTCGTAGATACGTAAGTCAGAGAAAAAAATTAATCTGAGACTGAAGAAAATGCTATAGTTAACTTAAAATGATTGCCAAAAAAATGTTGGAAAGAATTCATTGCAGGGCAGCTGCAAATTAATTTCTCTCATGATTTCTCAGCATAGCCAGGAAAAATAAAAATCTCATTTATTTACACAGCTCTGTTATTTATTCTCATCATCGTTCTTTATCTGATGGCTTCATATAGCAAAGTAAAGCAAGTGGGAGAAGACAATGGGGACATAAGGCCATTGTGACTCCAGTGGGATTGTGTGGGCTTATTAAATATTTGTTTCCCTTATCGGACCTTCACTTACAGCTAAGGGGCAGTTATTTCTTAATAAATCAATTGCTTGTGATCAGTTGCCCATACCTTTTCCTTTTCACAACTCCATGTAAAGGATGTCAGTGTAAACGAGAAGAATGCCCTATTAAGTTCATCATACGCAAGACCTTCCAACTTCACCTCATCATTAAAACCATAACAGACCTCCAGAGCAGTCTTTGAACTCACCTTTCTTTGCTAGATAAAGGGCAGCAGGTGAAGAATCACAACAGCAACAAACACAAATGTAGGGGATTTGAGAGAGTGTCTATCTCAGAAAATGACTATTGTTCACCTAATGCCATTTTGGGGCACAGCATGTTATAGGCGACCTGGAAAGCAGACATCAAATACAAAGAGTATTTTTAAAGACCCTCAAATGGAATTTTGGGTTGTTTTTGACTGTTTGTTTCTTGTGCCAGTGGTGGGGCTGTGAAGAACCGCTCCAGACACTAGCCAGGGAGGCAGCACCAGGTCTGAAATGCTCATGAAGTCAAAGGTTTCAGACTTTAGTTTCATAACAGCAATGCTGCCATCTGTGCTGTGCCTGCAGCCAGAGGCACCCACGGCCATGCAGGAACATGAATTAAATTTGCTTGGACATGAGCACATTCAATTACAGGGCAAACTAGCAGAGGAATCCCCACACCAACAGGGGAGAGGTAGCCATGAGCCCTCATCTTCTGAAGGACTTCTTTGCACCAAATGGAGGTAACCAGCCTTTAATCTGAAGACCAAGTAAAACATTTGGGTCGGTTCTAGTTTTGCTAGCCTGAATTCCTTCACCCTTAGGACTCTGACTGAGTGTTGGTCTCACCACTTGTTTTGTAACCGAGAGATGGAAAGTGGGGACCTTCCACATAAGACAATTCACAAATGAAACATTAAGCAGAACACTTTCAGGCATGAGATGCAGCATTAAAATGTAGACCACTCTAACAAGGCTAAGAGGTTTTTTATGTTTTTATTGAATACCCAACTTAGTCATCTCTCTAAACATGGTACCATGTAGCTGCATACTTCCAAGTGTAGTTGGCATTAGAGATGTGGGTTTGGGGAGAGTTTTTTTCTCATCTGCTTTCCCTAGCAGTGTGTCCTGCACCTTGCCCAACAAGCAGAGCACACCACAGTTGTCCTCTTCTCTTTCCAGAATCCTGATGTTTCTGTCAAAAACTACAGCAATAGGATATATTCACCCCATAACAGCAGAAGGAGCTTTCTGCCAGGACATGAGGGGTGTACCACTCTTCCTTTCAGCAGACAGTGGGGATCATAGGGGCTTGTGTCTCAGATGAGTCAAGACTCCTCAGAAGAGAAGACTGACTATGGCTGGAAACACAAAGGAAGAGATCAGGAGAGCTGGTGGCACCAAGTTTATTTTCACACGAGCATTTCTTGGCTTTTCATTATTTCCGTTTCATGAATAAGCACCCTTCCAAAATAGCAGAGTTTTCTTGCCCAGCACATATGTTCAATTTGCCTCCTCCTGAGCTGCATGTTGCTTGGGGATAGAGTCTGCCAGCAATGCTGCCTGGGCCAGCTTGCCAGAGCAGTGGAGTGAAGTGTGACCCCTGGTACGGGAACTGCAGAGGGGAGCTCTGGGGACACGTGTAATCGCCCAGTGTGGAGCTTGGGCAGACAGTGGGGTTAGCACCTCTGCTCCAGGGGGAAACGGGAAGAAATGCTGTTAATAACTTCAGCCGCTGCAGCCTCTGGGCCTGGCTCACCTGAGAGGCAGTGCCTTTAGCTGCCAGAGCAGAGCCACAGTGGATGCACAGAGGCTTCTTAAAAGAGCACGTCTTTTGTACCAACTCCAAGAGAATAATGTCACCTACCCAGCCACCAGCCCTGCTTTCCACAGCGCCTGAGTTTTTCCTTAGAAGTTTCCTATTCAAGCGCTTAGCCTGACCAGGGCTGACCTTGCTTAGCTTATGAGATGTAACAAGATCACTGCCTGAGGTGCGAAATGACACTGGAATGGAGGTCATGATCTTACGGAGAGCATCTCCTTCCTCTGCTGCGATGCCTCCTCCTGGCTCCCCGGCCCCAGCATCCGACTAATCAGGCAGAAACAAATGCACCGTGCTTCTAGCACACCACTGGCAGAATATAAAAATCTGTCCTTTTGGCTATTCAGTCATCTCAGTGGTATAGATTTTTTTATGCATATGAATTCAAAGATCAAATAGTTCCTTTTTTACCTTTTTTTTTTTTTTGTCACTACCTCAACAGAAAGAAGAAGTGTTTTCTATAGGTCTGTTTCTGTAAGACATCAAAACAGATTAACAGACAGACAAACAGACAGTAGCATTTAAGCAATGTGGACAGAACACCAAATCAATCATTTTGAATGAATAATATATTTAAGCAGTGATACGAATGGCAGAAAATTCGCCTGCAACTACAGTGAAACTACTTGGACCCATTTCAAGGTGGAATATTCTGCAGAAAGTACAGAAGGCACTTTCATTTTGGTATTTCAAATAAGAATGAGTTTGTGTATGTGTCAATCAGTCACACACTACACAGGGCTGGTTCTGTGAATGGGCATTACTGTGTGTAGCTCTAGATTGAGCTGTGGAGAAATATACAGCTTTTTATTTACAGGTTATTAGAATAACACAGTATAAAAACTGCGTATACACAGAAAATACAAATATTTTCTGCAACATTCGTGAATGACTTCTCATGTTAACTGCTCTGAGAAACTTTTTTTGTAGGGAGCCACGAGTTATATGATGCTATTATTGTGATACAATAAAGAATGAGCTTGAGAAGCAAATTTAGCAGGATAAAGTTTGAGATAAATCATGCCCACATAAAAAAAGCATTGAAATTCAAGTACAGGTTTCAGTGGCAGGCCTAATGGACCAAAGAAAGGAGGAGAAGCGCCCTTCTGCTGAGTTAAACCAAGCTTGGATCCACGGGGACATTTCAATGGTCTTGTTTATTTTTATCATTAAAACTAAGCTGACTTTTGAAGGGAAAGGAAAAACAAAAAGCCCCTAGGGCTGTTAACCTTTCTTCAGGAGCAAAAGAGAAGGTCATCAAAAGTTTTGTGACTCTTATGGGGAAATAAAGCGAAGGCGGTTGGTGGAGGCTGGTCTGTGCTAAATAAAATGGGTGAAAGCTCCTGCACTGCTGCAGCCAGCAGGTTCTCACAGGAGGTAGAGGGGGTCCCTGAGATGGCAGGAGACAGCAATGGGGGATTCAGGGAGGTATCATTTTCTCCTTACTGTGGAGGAATGGTTATTAAATTAAGGCTGATCTGGTTGATATTGATGAATCTGCCTATAAAACTCCTCTTTGAGGAGTTCAGCTAAAGGCAGCAAAAGCAGCTGGCAGACAAGGCTTCTGCGAAGGGAACCGGCTCCTACTCTGCTGTGGGTGGTAAAATCCCTCTCTGTGATGGGGTGATTTGTAGGAAATCCTAAAGAAGTACTTCAGTGTTTTCCCTCATCTGCTGAGTCACAGTAACCTACGCTAAAGCAGAACACAGGGCTGTTGAGTAGGGCAAAGATTTGTTTGCCCATGTCTGTCAAAATGTGATTAACTTAGGAAGGAAGTCACAGAGTAAACGAAAAGGAAACAGCCACCATTCATCAGATGGTGGCCTCTGGATACAAATCCTGCTTTCAGAGTTCCTACAGCAGAAGGTCAAAAACGATGCACTGCTTGGACTGCAGCAGACGTTTTGTGTTTGCCCATAAGTTCAGGACAGCAGTGGGATAGATGACTAGGGCACACTCCTGACCCTTTCCCAGAAACAGATTTAAATGGGTTTGCGGGGTTTAGAGTGGAAAAGAGAAACCTTTGCAAGATTAAGGGGAAGGCTGATTTCCCCTCCTTAGCAGGAATCCCAAAAAGCATAAAGGACACCAAAGAAGGGATATGACCAGAGACACGCAGCAACCCATTTCTCCTAGGATACCGCACATTCCTGATTATCTTCAGCACTAGAAGTAGTAGATGAGGAGTAGTCTCTCTAGAACTGAATTATCAATGTCAAAAATAGTGCTTCTTTTCCCATTCTCTACCTCTCTGATTCTTCTCCGCCTGTCAGAGGGAGAGCTGAGAATCTAAGCTAGTGTGTTTTTGAAAATGCAACTCAGAAAAGAGGGGAAACACAGCCTCTGCCAAGTGGCACAAGTTAATTCCTTTTCATTTTTATTTAAATTACTGAACTCATGCAGATTACTTGAGATCAATTTTGTTCACCTTTGCAAATGGCTAAGAATTTGCATTAATGCTCAAAGAGCCTTCATAAATCTGACAAAGGAAAAAACAACTTTAATGAAGAATCAGCAGGATTTCTGCTTTCCAACTTCTCCATCCTTCTAAAAGCATGCTATGAGAGAGAGAGAGAGCGAGCAACCAAAGAAGTATAGAGCACATAGTTCATACATTCCCAGGAAAATTAATTCCCCAGATATTTGTGAGGTCTGTAGCATCCCTGGACTCTGGAATGAACTATAGTGAGACAAAGGCATTTTTTTAAATCTCAGAGGGAGCACTACCCTCGAGAGATCAAATGAGCACTAATCAGGAAGAATGTTTGGTTATTAAATGCATCATTGAGTCTTTTAAATATCACTCATTGGGTCATAAATTGCTATTAAATGTAGATAATCCATCGTTGTCTTACGCAGATAGAAGGTAAAAACAGTAAAAGATTTGCCAGCAATCCACCCCTGCCCGAGTCCCTCTTTTCACACACTTAAAAACAGGTGATACTGCTATCATCTACCCAATCACTGTGCTATGGCTCACACTGTTCTTTCTCTGGATTTCACACCCTGATGACTTATTTCTGTTCAGGCTCCTCTTTGCATTGATCATGCTCTCCTGTCACCCTTGCTCTCTCCCGCTCTTTACACAGATGGCTTTCCCAAGATGGGTGTTGCTGACAACAGCCTACCCACTACCACCCTTGCAAGCTGCTCTTTAATGTTGATTTTCATGGAATCATAGATTTATTTGGGTTGGGAGGCACCTTAAAGATAATTTAGTTTCAACCCCCCCCCACTCCACCCTCTACCATGGACCAGGACACATTCCACTAGACCAGGTTTCTCAAAGCCCCATCCAGCCTGGACTTGAACACTTTATTTTGTCTGTTTTCAGGAATAACAAGCTTCTTTGGGAAGAGAATCCCCAAATGCATTAAATGCAACCAGATTTCCTTACTGTTGTTTCACCTGTTGTTTCACTGTTGTTCACTGGTGCATGTGCCCACCATATGGCTTGACATCTCTGGCCTAATGTATTGTGAGAAAAGATAGCAAAGTCATCTGTAAGGGAAACCTCCAGCCTTGTATAGAGTATAATTGTACTCGTGCTTGTAAAGACCTTGCTGCAGAGCAGCTGGGAAATCTAGCTGGTTTCCTGGAGTGCGTGGGAGGCCATGAGTAGGTGGTAACTAAAGTTTGTAACAGAGTTTGGAGGCTTTAAAAAACATTATTACTATTATTTTGGACTCTACAGCAAGATTACAAATCTTAACAGTTGCTAAGATGTATGCAATTTACCTACAGATATAAGCTTCTTACAAACAAATGCTACATCAAGAACAAGAAATTATTGATCATCCTTTTCAGGCTAAAATGGTTTTCTTTTCAGTCTCCAACACGGCTTTGGCAAGACAGTTTTAAAAATATCTACAGTTTGGAATACAGATTGCATTCCTTGCCAGATTATAATGATCACTTCAGCCAGGGCTGGGTGAATTTCAAAATGCCTGGAGACTCAGTTCAGGACAGTGCCCTCCAGTCTGTGATATTTTTAGCGACGGGTAAACCCAAAAATTTGGGTGGTTATCCAGAGTTCATCTGTACTGCCCAAATGTCTACAGTTTGCAAAAATGGGCTGGAAAATTTTCAAGCAAGCTGGGTTTTGCACTATTTTCAGTACTGCCTATTTCTTCTCAGGTCAGGAATCCTAGGAGAAAATCCTCTTTCTTCATACTGGTTTGCAGTGAATCTGTTGCCAGTCATAGCTTAAAAGTGCAGTCTGGCAAAGGAACTTGGAAAAGCATCTGGGGAAAAAATGAACCCTTCTGAAAGGCAAAATGATGGCACAGGGTTGGGTGGTGATCCAGATATATTCCTGTGTTGAGATTCAGCCCTACTTCTACCAAGAACAGAGAGAACTTGCATGGCTGATCACAATGGAAGATCTGTTTCACTCCTTCCTATTAAAATATCCCTCAGTAACCTTCTGCTACTGAGGTAGTTCCAATTTAGATAGGAGAAAATTCCCTGAGGATTATAGCTTCCCGGCAATTTGGGGTAGTTTGCTTGTCTTTGTTCCAAGCCAGATCCTGGCTGTGATGTAAAACTGTTTTGCAACAAATAAATGAGTATTAAATGTCTTTCAGGCAAAGAAACGCAAGTACCCAAAGTAATTAAAAGACTCTGAGACAAATTCATCCCTAGTTTAAGCTTAAACAATTTCCGTGAGGTTGCACCAGTGGGCAATCAGATTTAATCTAGATTTAATCTTTTGATTTCACGTGAGAGTCCCGAATTTGTGTTATGTCTTATTAATCAGCTCAGCTGGCTTTCGGGGTGAGACCGTAGATAGAGAGGGAAGGTGACAAAGGTCGATGGTTAATACAAAACAGACACTCTGGAAGAATTTATAAATAAATAACATTATCTTAGGCCTCATCAGGAAAGAGCCTGAAATGCTCTGGCCATGGGAAAAGTCCAGCATGCCATATTTCAGGAGATTTTTAATGACAAATACCCAGCAGTTTTAGACATAACTTGCTGCTGATGTTTCAGACATGAGATCCCAAATCTCAAGAAAGTAAGCCTGCATTCTTGTTTTCTTCCAAATCCCATACGCTCTTTAAACCTTGCATAAATACTGAAGCATCATACTCTTCTTCCTGAGCAGCACTTTCCTTCACAATGCTTTTGCCAGTGAGCTCAGCCTTTGCCTGGCTCTGCATCACAGCACCATTGAGAGCGGCAAGAAATTTCCTTGAGATAGCAATTCTCCCAGGGTTCAGGATCCACTTCTCAATTAGCCCTCTAATTGGCAGCAGCAGGGACTGATTTCTCATTGCAGCAGTAAGAAGCAACTTGGTTCAAGTCATGCCTTTGCCTGCTCTTTGTTCCTGCAGGAGTTCACCAATAAAGACACAGGCAGACCTCAGACCTCAGCACAGCAGGAATCTTTGCGGCATCCCATATTTCTGGGCTTTGTTCTGAAGGCATAAACTTAGATTATTTTGTGCCATGCTACTTCTTGCATTAGTGCTCATTTTGGAGGGCACAAAGCTACTTGGAATAAAAACAGAAGCACAGCTGAACAGCCTCCCTCCAACAAAATTCAAGTCAAACCCCTCGAGATCCAGTGAAAATGTGAGCACTTTGGGTTGGGATCTTTTTTTTACTTCCTGTTTTGAACTCATTTGTTCTTCCATATTTGGGCCAGGATTGGAAGCTAAAATATTTAAAAACTCCAGATAATATTTTTATAGCATACAGTTTTGACCCCTCAAGGTGTCAAGAACTTTCAGTGAGATCTGGGGAACTGTTGGCTTTAGTGGCAGTGACACTTCTGTCTTTCAGGTTTTCAACTTCCATGGCTCAGGTCCTTCAAGTCTGAGAATGTGAGAGTGAGCATCCAATGACCCAAGTTGGAACCAAAAATAGTTGGGTAGCATCTCTGAGAGCTCTCCCCATCCCCGGCTCTGAGTGTAGCACATTTCTGTGACGTATGTTCAGGCTAGCTTATTTGAAATGCACTTGCTGCCTGAAGCCAAAGTTTTCAGCGCTGATCTCCTGCCTAGCTAAAAATTCATATATAAGCAGCCAGATTGGAAGCAAAAATGTAGCCACTGAGCTGGAAAATTTGGGTTCCAAATGAGCGATTTGCCCTCAAGCTGAAGATCAGTGACAAATGAAAGGCACACACCATCTATTTGTTTAGGCAAACAATGCCACTGGGATGGAGACAGTAACTTGCCCAGGGCAGAACTAGTAACATCAATTTGAAGGGTTGAGCAACCCAGCCTTGGAGGTTTGCCCCTCTCTTGGTGCTGTCTCAGGCTACAGCGCACCTAAGCACGTGCTGAACTTTGAGCAGATGCTGAAGCACTTTGCTGAATTCAGGTTGTCAGGAAAACTGAGCTTGTTAATGTTGAGATCACTTGAGTGCTTCTTTTTGTTGGAATCTTTCACACCTAATTTGTTATGACAAGGGAGATAAAGTATGGACTATTAAGTCTAATTAATGGCACATGAAGTAACGGTGATAGGTGAGTTGAGAGAAGTGAAACTGTCAGAGTAGATACTGCTGCCTCACTCATCCTCTTTTCAGAGTGCAACTGTCGTGAAGGGCCTGATTCTGTACTTCTTAAAAGTTAAATATTTTGAGTTACTTTTTGACAGCAGATCTGCAGCGTACACAACACGTTGCTCATCTACAGCACCATTCCTCTTCCAAGCCACAGTCCCACTTCCTGCAGCAGGCAATTAGGCAGAGATCCTTACAGTCTGAAGCATCAACAGACAGAGACGTCAATGCTCCTCTTCCCCCACTCTGGAATAACCAGGAAAGTTTCCTACAGGAAAGGCAGTCTGACAGGTCAGTGGTGTCCTGTAGCCTCCTGCATTCATTCTTTCTTCCTGTCTCAAGCCTGGTGGAAGATGTCTTTGTGAGGTGAAACTGCTGTCTGAGATTTCTCCATCAGGCTCTGAACATCCACATGAAGCAGATACCAACTGTGTTAGACATAGACAAGCACACAGAATACAACCAACACCAGCAGAAGGACAATTAAACACCTACATTAAAAAATTAATTCTCAAAAAAACCTGATGAGGCAGAATTCACAATTTTGCAATGGAGAAAGGCAGAAGTAGAAAGGTTAAGCAATTTGCTCAAGGTTGCAGGAGAAGTAATTGTCAGCGCTGGGATTAAGATTTAGGAATTTATAACTCCTGGTCCTGTGCACAGGCCACTAGATCATCATCCCTGGCACTCCAGAGAACCAGGCTGCTTATTCTTTCAGTAAAATGCTAAACCAAATGCTGTGACCTTTCCTGGAGTTATCAGATGAACTGCTTTCTTAACTCCAGGTTACAGAGAGCAGTGGGGGGTGGGAGGTGGGGATGTGATGGTGTGAGGAAATGACATACCAAAACCGGTATGCGCAATGCTTGTGTAAGGAGATTTTCGTCCACCCGTTTGAGGAGCCTTTGCTATCTGTCTGACTGTAGCACAGGAGGGAGAATACAGCCCCTGATGGGAGTTTTGGGAGTATTTGCCACATTTTAGTTTGAAGACACTGACAAACTGTTTCAGAGATTGCCCTGGGGGTGTGGGCAGCTTTATATCATTCACAGGAAGTCAAGGCCTGCCCTTGAACTTGAGTACTTAGAGAATATATAAATAAGCTGTAATTCACTGAAACATATGTATGGAAGCCTTTGGGAAGAGCTGATAAACAAAATTCAGTATTTCCAGCCTGCTATTATCAGTAGTAGTTCTATTCTGTGAACCTGTAGAACTTCAGCTTCAAAGAAACATGCCCACCTACATTCCTTCTTGGAGTGTGCCACTATTCAGTGACTTGATCCAGTTTCTGTATCAGCCATTAGAAAGCAACACATTCAAGATGTGACCAAGCATGTAGGACCACGAGCAGGGTTCCCAGCTCTGTGACCACCACAGCTAGTAATTGTGTGACTGCCTGGGGGAGGAGAGCTCTGTGGATGAGGGGCCACCACGCTCAGGATCCCCTGCCCAGCCTGAGCTCCTGCTCAGGTCACCTCCTGAAACAGACAACTTCATCATACTCATCAGAGCAGGGTTATGCTGCAAGAAGAAGACGCTGCCCCTGCTTATGGGGTGTGCATGATCAGTAGTTCAGCAGGAACCCAAATCGCTGCACCACAGTGGAATTGCCGCTGTAGCTTTTCTTCCCGTGCCTCAACCTGATCTCTCTGGACCTCACGCTGCTTCTCTTCAGTCCTGTTCATTCACATTTCACACAGGCACTGCACTTTTTGGGAGAGGGGACTTCTGGTTTTGATAAACAGAGAAATGTGCCTTTCTGGGTAGCCAGCGCTGAGCAGGGGTTGAGCAGAAATTACTTCCCCTTCTGTCCCAACACATTTCCAAAGCTGCTGAGCAAGTTAGGGAAGAGCCATGGAGGATCTCAAATTGGAGCCTATGCACTATGCACTTCTGTTTTTACCTGCAAACCTTGAGAGTTTGCAGTGGTCTTCTTGTCTGAAAGAGGAAGGGATGGCCTGGGAGCAGTGGCTGCCCTTTCAATAATCATCCTCATGCTGCCTCTGACATTTAGCAAGAAATGTAAACCAAAACATGAATTGCACAAATCTGTAAAACAGGGGGCCTAAGGGGCCTCTTGGTGAAAGTAGAAACAATAGTACATGTAGCCAATTCCCTTTCCAAAAGCTTTGCTGGATTGCTCTGGAGGGCTACAGGTTTGAATGTCATGAGAAGGGAAGGATTGCGTGAGAGTTTTTAAAGGGAAACAATCTCTGACTTTGTGAAATACACAGTAATTTCAATCAGGATGACTTCACAAGAGGGTACAATTGAGCAGTATACCTGCATGTGTGTGTGTGTATGTATATGTCCTAATTTCTTTATACATACATGTGTGTATATAGTATATAATAGCTTATATTGGAAAGCTCAGTTCTGATACATGGTTGGTTTCCCCCAACCTTACATGTCATCTGAGTGAGCAAGTCACTTGACAATCTTGTGCCTCAAAGTCAGGCGGTTAATTCAGACTATGTTACAGCTAAACACTTTTCTCTTTTCACTTGCCTGCCCTAAATATGAGCCCATGTGATTTGGTAATTTGCATAGTATCTTCTGACAAGCTGAATGTGAAGTCTTCTTGGGTGATTTGCTTCTCTTTGCAAAACAAAATGGGAGGTGGTAACATCCAAGGGAACGAGTGTGTCTATTTCCCTTGGACTGAGCAACTTCAGCTCTTGGAGCTCAGGTTCCTCTGGAGGTAGCAGGTTCAGAAACTGTGCAGCTGCCAATGGGAGATGGAGGTAGCAAACCTCTAAAGGGATCTGGAACTACATCTAGTGGGTCAGCTCTGCAGCTTCCTGTTACACCAACCAGAAGGTGCTCTGAGATGCTCTACTTCTCCAGACAGTGACAAAATGGCCACCCGTGTGTGACAGCCAGGAGAATGGCACAAGATGGGAGTTTAACTGTGTGCTTTCTTTCCCTAAAATAACATTCAGTGGTGCTCTGCATCCTGTAGACCTGGCAAATAAGACAGATTAATCTTTGTTAGTATTATTTTAAAAATTTTCCTATGGATTATCTTTTCACAGAGCCGTAAGCCTTTGAAAATTTGGTCCCAATGTAACTTGCCTATGAAGTCAATTAGCTCCTAAAATGACAACACATTAGAAAGAACCCAGAAGCTGATATAGAAATACCTTGTTTTATTAAGCCTGGCCAATTTTCTGTCAACAAAAATTATGCTTCTGAAGTGATGTGGAACAAGAATCAAACATGAAAGCATACAAGTATCCACTTTTGAGCCCTTGAACAGCTATAAGAATCCACTTCTTCTTGGTATTTCTGCTACACAGAATGAATTTTCATTACCTGAAGTATCTATTATCTAATGAATAAAAAAACCCTGCATTATGCATTAAAGTGTAGTATGAACAAAAGCGCTGAAAAACTTACATTACTTCATGGTGAATTTTTGTGGCAGAAATGGTACTTTTATTGACTTCTGCGGCATGGATGAAGTGCCACCAACCACACTACTGAGCTTGCAGTCAAACTTCAACTAGGCTTCTAAACCACAGCAGCAACAAATTCCATGAATAAGCATGTGCTGGTCAGGGAACACATAATTTTTTTCATCAGGATATCATGCTCCAGATCGTTGGTTGTGTTTGAGGAATGCCATTCCCAAATCCCGGGTGGTTCAAATGGAGTCCAAATTGAAGGTGTAGAGATCAAAAATGGCATAAACTGTCCCAAACATCAAGTCCAGGTTTAAAGATGTCAGGCCACCCCTGCTCTGGAAGGAAAGAATTGTGCTTTAATCCAGCTGTAAGCACAAAATTCACATAGTATATGCTCTGGGGAGCCTCCAGATTCTGGGACCTCCCTGATGGTTTTGGTCTTCCCTTTACAGTACTTTAGAGGAACTTTGCTAAAAATACATACCTTCTTCTCCCAAGAAAAGCAGTTGTATTTTAAGCCTTGAAAGATCCATCTATTGTTTGAGCCTTTGAGGATGGTGTCCCATATCCATGTTGTGTTCTGCTCCCTTGGTAGCTGGTCATGCCTGTCCTACTGGCAGCAAAATGGACAGGGGGTTTTGCCAACACCTCTGAATTTACCACAAGGTGTGCCATGCTTCATCCCAGCTACTCCACTCTCGTTTTGTACACAGGGAGGTGGAGCCAAGTACTCTCCAGCTGTGCCCTTCCACGGAAAGGCAGCCTTAATGGTGAGGTAGTCCCACGACCTGCTAGGCTAAACACAGAGTTGGTTAGTAGCATGAAGTACTTAGGCCTCTGTGTCAGCTGTAAGAAATAAAAGCAATTAAGGTGTTTGGGGAATGGTGGCAATAGCTGAATTACACCTTGGACTACACAAAGAACAAGCACTAAGGCCAAAAATGGCACAGCTCCAACAGAAAGAGGAGTGGCTGGGTCATGGCTGGGTCAAGTGCTTTTAACCTCAGGTAGCAGATGTGCAGATGTGCACGGAGCAGTGCTGTTAGCACTGAGTTCTGAAGGGGTGTGAGTAGCCGTAAAGAAGAGCAAAACGTTGTTTACAGAAACCAAACAGCCAAGGCTGAATCTTCTGTGATAACAAATCCATAAAGTTGTACTGGAGCGCTAGTCGTGAGGAGCAGGAGTTTGGCAGAGTGCCTGTGACTGTGGAAATAATTGATATTTTCAGTTAGATGGCCAGAACAAAACAAAACAAAGAAGTCAGTTTGAGCTGTCCAAAACCCCTTTTCCCCTCTTTTTCAGCAAGGAAAAAGAAAAGGTCACTGTAGGGCCAGTTTCCTATCTGGGCTCCAGGGTTATTCTGCATACTGAGGAGGATGCAGGTGGTCAGAAGGCTGCTCCTTTCTACCTCCAAAGGCCAGTGGCTCAGGCTCTCCCTGCAATAGGAGTGGAGCAAACTGAACCACCCAGACAGCAAGGAAAATGGCTGGAGATGCATGAAAAGCCCCATTCACCCTTTCTGCCATCACACTTTCTGTGAAGAGATGCACAGGGAAACAAGGTCAGTGCCACCATGGAGAAATGATCCAGAGAACAGGCATCTTTGGGTGCCTGATTTTTGGCCCAGGACACAGTTAAAAGTCACGTAAAGAAAAGCCTGGGGAAGGGGTTCAGGTGTGGATTACCACTTGAGGAAGAACCTTGGCACAAGGTCAGGCTCCAGAAAGGGAAATGGGAAATGTGGGATTATTCTGCAGGATGGAGTGGACACAAGATGATCTTAAAGACTCAACACAGAGCAGAGAGAGATGCTTAGTTTTTGGCAGTGGGCTATAAATTAATTGTGGGGAAAGGACAGAGAAAGGGGAAATTTCAAACATCAAAAAGTGGAGTGAAACTGAAATGGGTAAATACTCAGCGGCTCAGACAAGGTGAGAAGATTTGGGTGCTTTTACAGCAAGGGTAGCTGAATGTCAGGTTTTTGTCCAAATATTCAAGCATCTTTTGCTCTGCATATTCAAGAATTTTTAACTTGAGTGAAAGAATTTCAACAGAAAAGACAGTCAGTATCCAAAAATATCCTAAAGCTCAATAGTGAAGTTTCCTTTCAAAACTACAAATCAGATGGAAAAGGCCCTGGAGCTCAGCATTCCCCTATCCCTAATGTGTGTCCTCATACTTGGATGGATAGTAAGCATGTAAAGATATATGTAAGGATGTATTGGAGGGGAGAGGGAAGAAGGAGGTAAAAGTGGGTTTCTTTATCAATAAATACTCCGATTTTCAAAGATTCTGTCAAATCACAGAAATGGCAAAAGGAAAATCTCTGGGCTGAAAATGCTACTACCAAGTCTATTAAATGCATCTGCTTTTTACTTATTTGTATTTCCTGAAAATATTTGCTGAATTGTTTTTTCTGTCCTGACACTGAAATGAATGACTTGCGGATAGAAGTATTTCTGGAGACTAGAAGCACTGTACATTTCAACTAAATATTATTCAACATCAGCCACGTAGAATACAGCATCATGCCCCGGTGCCAAAGCACATACATAGATACCCAGCTTGTGTTGAAAACCACGTAAAGGAAAAAAGCACAATCCAAATCTTGTTTTAAGTGCCACAAGTCTGGCTACCCAGCCTCTGTTCAAAGCTGTGTCTTATTGCACCCACTTCTCTCTGCCTGGTAGTACAAGGGAGCTGCCCTGAGTATGGGTAACAGTGGCACAGTCAGACAACAGGGCCTGGAATTATACAAATTCCTCCATTTCCTCCTCCTCCTGCCAAATCCCAGTAATTCAGATTATCACAAATAACTTCTTCCTGGGGAATGGTGAAAACCCTCTCCAGCAAATATGATTTTGTACATTATGATCTGGTTTTATATAGCTTAATGAATTTTTTTAAAATGGTTTTCAACAGAAATGCAAACACAAATAGGCTCTCAGCCTCTTCAAAATCCTCCTCAAATCCAAATCTATGCAACCTTAATTAGCAGCAATATATAATAGCACCGATTTAGAGACTGTTGTGATTTTGTCCACACCATTGAAAAGGACACAGTACACTAGGGACCTAATCCCAGCCTGAAGGATGCCTAGTTACACCATCTAATTTCCCAAGCCAGGCTAAGTGAAACTTGGATTTTCTGTCATAGATAGGTAGCAAAATGTATCTTAAATATTTGGGCCTCCCTTTCAATGAATCAAATTATGATAAAGAATAATCAGGTCCCATGAGTTTCTGTGAAGATCTTTTTTTTCTTTTTCCCTAGTGCCAGTAGTGATGGTGCAACATTTAGGTAGAGAGATCAGAGCACCTTTACAGCACACACCTGCTGGAGGCTCCACTCCCAGCCTGAGCTGGGCACAACTTAGACCACTCCAGAGGCCTGTTTCCATCTTACACCAGGTGTGGTGCCATGTAAATCCTCTTCCAAACTCCCAGTGCTCTCCTTTTGCTCCCAAGGTCTGCTCTGAAGAGCAGGAGCATCCACAGAGGAGCCCTGTTTCTGTGGCATGATCCTGCTTTTACCAGTGTGATAATTAAGATGGTAAGTCCTGGTTAAAAAAAAAAAATCACCGATTTGAGAAGTAGCCATTAAAAAAAAAATCTGTTTATTTCCTGTCTCCGACTCAGATCAGTCTGAAAATGAAACACTATGCAAGCACAAAAAGTTATTATGTGACTCGCAGCCTCCAGCTATTCTGACTTCACTGGATGCTTTACAAGCATCTATTGTTCTTGGAAATAGTCTGAGATGTGCTTTCCAGAGAGATTATTATATATTCTTGCTACGAGGAGGGAAAAATGTTCTGATAGTGTGTCATGTCATTTCTTTATTGGTATTTGGATGCAATATACTGAGGAAGTGTGAGAGGGAAGAAAACAAACCAGTTATATGATGAGTGGTGCTGAACCACATATACTATGGACCCAAGAGCCTGCATTTTACTCATGGCTGACTGACTCCACCTCCATGCTCCTTGCCAGCTCTCAGTACCTGTACCCTCCAAAGTAGTAAGCCTTTCTAAATTAAAGCCCCTTTGCTGATTGCAGAAGATAAATCCTCCCTCACCTGGCTCCCCTCAGCAGCTGCACTTGCATCCGCAGGGCTGACTCCATCTCCAACTCTAAAGCTGCTCCTGCAAAGGGTGAGTCCCCTGCTGTCTCTGTGCTCTGGCAAACCCTGGGAGAGGGGCAGGAGCTTTCATGCAGACCTCACCAAGGCCTGATTTCAGCCTTCTGTTTGTGATGGGGTGGGTTGCTCATATGGCTGGCCTATATGTGGGAACACGTAGCAGATGCTGCCAATGGGATGCTCCTTGAAAGCTCACGCGGAGCATTTCGTCCACACAGCCAGCCATAAACTCACTCTGAAAGACAGTAACCAAATATTTAAAAACGGGCTGTGACTGCGCACCACAAGATCCAGCACAATGATATTGCCAATTTCAGTGACCTTGAAAGAATAAGGTTTGATCCCTCATAATGCTGTGCGGGTTGGTGATTTATACAAAAGCTTTTACACCTGCTAGAACTAAAGATGGAACAATTTTCCTTTTGGAACTGGCTTTTGGGGAAAGGAAAAAAGCTCCTCAGAGAAGGAGGGCATTATTTTGGTTGAGCAGGGCTGGGAGCTAGATCCAGGCAAAAGAGTGTTATATTGTGGTGAGAACACAGGCTTCCTCCCCACCTTCCCAATGATTCTCACAAAAAACACACAACTGTACTTCCAGTGGCTGTAATGGGCCACTGGACAGCAGCATTCCATGCCATTATTGAAAGCAGTAGGGCAAGAAAAAGGCAGCAAACAACTGGAGACAGGGCTACTTTCTCCTTCACACCAGAACTTCAGCTGTTTTTGTAAGATCCCACCTCTCCCACGCATCCTTTTCAGAGATGGGCAGGAGGATGCTCACCGCAGTGGTCCTGGTTGTTCCCACCAGGCTGGTGTTGGCAGGATGGATGAGGAAATGCTATGGGCTCCTCTTTCCTGGTTAGATTTAATCTAGAGAAGACATGACACATATTGTATCATAGTGGATTATGATTTAACCAGCAGGTCATGCTGAGATTTTATATTCTGGATAACAACTAAATGCTTTTGAAGTCTTGTAATCTCATACAGCGCAGAGGTGGGAAGCTAAAAACAAGACAGTGGCAAAACACAGCAAGGGAAATCACAGTCTCTATAACATAATAATAGCAACTCTCCCTCAGATTTTGTTTTTGTGTTTCTTTTAGGCCACAGGTTGCAGAAGAGCTTGTTATAATGTTCACTCGGCTCTGGTGTGTTGTTCCAGTTATGGCACTGCCCTCCAATGACTCTCCCAACAGGATTCACTTGAGGAAATCACAACAGGCTCCTCCAGGAGAACAGTCAGGCAGAGAAGGAAAGCAAACCAGACCAAAGAGGGCACGGAAGGGTGGGGTGCGCCTCGCCAAACCTCTATGTGAGAAACTTGAGCAAATGTCTGTTTATTCTGCCCCTGTGAATCTCAGGACACAACACCCTGTGAGGGTGGGGGTGTGGTTAGCAGCTGCTGGGGAGAGATGATGACTTTAAAGCTGAAATATTTGCATCAAAGCAAAGGCGCTGCAACCAGGGCAGGAGTTATGCCCTGGCTAATCTCAGCTCAGTCTCAAATGGGAAAGCCAAAAGGACAATAACCCAGTGCTTCCCTGAGAGACCATTCACAGAGAGGGGGATTTTTAAAATAAAATAAATCAAATCAAATCAAATCAAATCAAATCAAATCAAATCCAGGCCTTGAAAAGAACAGGGAGACAAGCAGGTTTAGGGTAACTGAGTGGGAAGACTGAGTGACCTGATCTGTTTCCTCCAGCAGATTGTTTCCCTCCATTTCTCCATGGGTGTCTGTGAAGACAAAGTAACCCACGTCTCCCATCGCAGGGTGCTTGAGGAAGAATGAACTCCATCAACCTGCAGCACTACAGGATACAGGGGGCCCTCACTGGTTCAAAACACTTCATTCAAAATGTCTTGAAAAGCCTTTATGGACACTCCAAGATGATCTGCATCACTAGTAAGACATTATGAACTTTTATAGCTTCTCTTCTATGACGAAAGGCCATAAAATGGTCCCTCACAGCACCCCTGTGAGATCAGCAGACATTATAATCTTTATTTTATTGAAATAGGAATAGGCAGGGAGAGGGCATGGGCCACTTCAGAATTCATATCCCTGTGATAATTAGATGTCACAAACATAATGAGGAAAAATCACAGGATGTTAAGCACCTACACCAGTGCTTTAAAACTTAAAGTGTCTGGACAAAATGGCTTTTGTTTTTTTCTGTAAGTGTCTGACATAGCAGAGATGTCCTATATCCAAAAGACTTTTCCCAAAAGAGGTTATGCTAATAGCAGCCTGTTAACACAAGCAAGCCCATCAGCACTTACATGAGACTGCAGCCTTCTACCCTGGCTGAGTGATCACCGACCTAAGTCTCCTTTTTCCAGGTGGCAGCGACCACTACTCTACATTCGACATGACATTTCAGTGTTATTTTCACTCCACCCATGCTGTACTGAGAGCCAAGAGGCACAAATGAGCTTCACCATCCAAAATGTGGGACCTTTAATGGACTAAGCCCCTTGCTGTTGCTCTGACACAATGCAAAATCAAGCTTCACATGAGATTCAGTGGCAAGAAAGGCAAAAGGAGAATGACTGAGATACCTTGACAATGAAAGCCCCCTTTGCTTTGAGGTCACTTGGGAGATGAAGGAGGATATCAATCTTCACACACATTTTCATTAAAATTCTTCTGATTCTATGAGTCAGGTAGATGAGTTTATAGTCTGCCATGCTAGAACAGAAGGTTATTGGCCTGTGAGTAGTCAAGGTGCCTCAGAGACACAGGAGTAAGAACTAAAGCTCAGCAAGTCATTTGCAACTAATATTCTTTTTTGATGAATTTCACCTTTGTCTGACAACTCTCTATAAACAGATTGCAACATTCTCTAATTTATTCATTATTTAGGTTCAATAGTAACATCAGCAAATAATGTCTTCCCCGTAGAGCAGTCCATTATAAATTATAATATGCAATATTTGCTATATCCATCTATTTCCCTTTCTGTTTCCTGGTAAGGAGAGTCAGGTAACAAAACAGAACAGTGTAAATTTTACAAGAATGTAAACTATTCAGAATTCACTGATGGTCAGTACATGAACATCACTGTTTAAAATTCACTCGGCAAGCCCACATTCTTGTAGAGCTTGAATATACAAATAAATGCAGAAGTCAAACACAGAAGGACTGCTGAACTCAATCAAATCAAAATCACTTTCAAATTCAAATTATTACATACTTTTTTTTTCTATTTTCCTACTCACTCCACTCTGCTGAGTAGCAAAAAAGTACTATACACAGCAACTTCAGGTCCAGAATAGTCTCATGAATATTTCTCTCTTTTTTCCAAATTCCAGACTCTTCAGGCATGTTATCAAACTGCGGTCTGTCCACCTGAAAGTCAGTCTCTAGCTTACCTACACAAGCCACATTATCTACTGTGGGGATGGATGTGTCCTACTCTGTGGTATATGCAAATACCTGCCTGGAGGCTGAAAGTGAGCTTGGGAAACCTGTGCCTTTCCAAATGGATACGACACATACTCTACACTCTTAGGCAGTAGCAAACCCCATGTGCCCTGATACCTTCCTTTATATTCTCTGTAACAGTACTACACACTGCATTTCAAGCATTCCCATCTGAACGATGTCATCTACCCAAGCTCATGACGATTGGGCACCAGGGCAATACTAAGGCTTTTTTAGCTACAGGGAAATATTTAGCAGGGGAGGGTCTTCACTGCACAGACCTAGAAAGGCTGAATCTTCTTCTAAAATGCAAATTTATGTGCACCATTTTGCTCCAAAGAAGTCTTGAAGTAAAAGCACTTATTGTGGATAAATATTGGATGTTCTCGGTTAGCTGTAATTCGTACAAATCCTCCTCTGCCTTGAGATCTTGAGGCAGAAGGTAGCAAAAAGAGAGAAATAGAAAGGCTTTTTTTTCCCCAAAAGATCTATGCTTTTGAAATTCATCACACAGATCCTAATCCAGTGCCTGTACTACCCATGCTGAAAGTCAGAGATTTTGTTTTACTGAATGACTTGAATGCCCAGCTGCTTTTTTAAAATCAAAACAAAACCATGTAGTGGTCTCCAGCATGGCCCAGCACCTGTGTAATTGTGACCACAGGACGTCGATTTTTTTCCACTGCTGTAGAATAACATAATTTCATAGACAGATTCAGCTCCTTTGTGCTTCAGTGTGAGTAATAATGACTGGTCACGAGGCCGGATCTCGCATACCTTGAACAGATGAGCTATCCCCATTGGTTTCAGGCTGTCACTGGAAGTTCCTCCACCTCCTCGTAGGGTTTGTATCAGCACATGTGCTCCAAGCGTGTTTGCTGGGTGAGGCTGAAGATCAGAAGTAGCAGTCACGGCGGAGCTGTCTGCACGCACCGCTTTGGGGAGGAAGTATTGGAGTGGAGATGTCAGAAAGTGATGAGCCTTACAAATATTTTTATCTCACGCTCCACTACAAGCTTTGCTTCCTGCAACGGAATGCTGGCACAATGGAGATGCTTTCATATTAACTCCAAGCAGCCTGCATGACAAAAGTCTTTGTTGCCATGTGAGCTATCAAAGCTCCCTCTGTGTTTAAAAAAAAGCGTTACAAAATTTTTAGTGTTGTTGAGTTGCTTGGGTTCATTCACTCATTCCCCTGCTCTTGTGGCCCTTTGAATTCTCTTTCCACCAAAACATTCAGGCTTAATATTCCCAAAATAGCTGTCAGCAGGAAATGTTAGGAGATCTCAGTCTGAGAAATAACAGGGCCGTCTGTTGATCTGAATCACCGAGGGTGGGATTTTCAGTCTGTGTGTTGCTGAAGAGGAGGAGGGAGAGACAGTGGTGAAACAAGTGTCTCTTCCAGCAGCTCGCTGAGGGGTTTGCAGCAGCGTTCGCGAGGGTGGAGGTGGCTGCAAACCCTCACAAGTCACTCGCTGTGGCTCTCGAGCACAGTGTGAGACGTGTAAACTGTGCACTCGTTATCAGCAGAAAGTCCTCTGCACCTCCTGAGCAAAAATAAATAAATAAATAAGCTAACAAAGAGGTAACTGAGATCAGCTCATTCTTTCACTCTACAGGGGACCTGCTCCAGTACCCACTGATACTGGAGGAAATACTCTTTTGGACTTCACCAGGATTTGGAACAAGACTCAGGTGTTCATTTGTCTCTTTTGCTTTGGAAAATAACTAATGGCACCTGATCTTTACTTGTCAGCAAATCTGCTTTTCCCATGTGCTCTTGGACTTAAATACTCATCAGTCCTCCAGAGTTTCTGAATTAATGAGTATGGCACAAGCATCTCCTTCCTTGACTTAGCTCACTCTCTCCCTCCAGCAAACAAGGTGCTTGCCGTAATAAGTCCTCTGCAAAACTGAATAGTTTTGCTTCATGGGAATCTAAATAAATGTGTTCTTCATCTTTAACCTACACGGCTCACCATTCCTGACTCATGGCAAAGGTCTAGTTAAAAAGTGGTGAATGGGGCAGGAGCAAGCTGCCAGTTGCTCTTGCAGCCCAGGGATTGAGGTGCCATGTGTGGCCTCAGAGTCGCACTCAGACATGGTGCTGGCTGGCCTTAAAATCTCTCCTCCCACTGCGGCTGTGGTGTTACATCAGTCAGCATTTACAAAGTGCTGTGACACTCCAACACAGTGTACCTGGAAAAACCTAACCTTACGGATTTGTGCTGTGACCCACTACAAGCTTCTGGAAATAAAGCCATTCCCAGTTATTATCTTGGCACGGTTTCACTCCTCACTGTGAATGCTTCCCACATTTCTGAGCACAGCAGTCACCTTCTCATGCACCCCGTCACCTTATTGAAACCAGACACGGGTCAGATACGGCGACGATTAACATGATGCATTCCCCTTCCTAGACTCAGTGCCTCAGCCAGAGCAAAAAGCACTCCGTTTCCTGCCAGAGCTGAATTAATAAGAGGGGAGATTGCAAGACAGTCAGATAGCAGTCAGCTCAGCAGAGGAAGGAACAGACTGTGCCTGAGTCGTTGTGTGCCTGACAATAGGAGTTTCCAGCTTCATGAGGAATGTAGGAGAGGATGGACACCATGCTAAGCCCCAGAGAAAACAGAGAGAGAGGTACAAAAACACCTCAGCAAAAAGCACTGAGAGTGCTTGCAGTCATCACTGAGTTGGTAAGGTTTATCTTGGTTTAATAGGTGAGCCCCGAGATCACACCTGGCTGTATCCCCCTTGGTAGGGCACAGCAGCGTCCTGTATCTCATTCGTGGATGGGAGCACATTCAGAGCACAATGCTGGACTTCCAGGCACTTTCCTCTACCCTGCTTTCCCTCTCTGGGGTATAAGGTTTCTCCAGATGAGTGAGTAGCAAGGCTCCTGCTAACTGCATGTACATCTTAATGATCACGCGGAATGGTAATTAGGTGCACATACATTGCAGAAAATGATCTTTGTTAATTAGAGAAGGATGTTAGACATCAGCAATGCTATTTTCTGCTGAAACTTTCCCATTTATATACAACAGAAGTTTAGTTATGCTAGGCATATCGGATTCAAGAAGGTAATGTAACCTGTTACATATTCATAAGGGGCTAATCTTGCAAGGAATAGAGATTCCTCCTCAGAGGCCTTGTTACAAAGGCTTTATATAGGGGAGGACCATGGCCAAGTGCAGTGGCAATGTCCAGGAAGAGCTCACCTGTGGCAGAAAACAGGACTACCCACAGCTTGGGCAGAACAGACCCCCAGCACCACTGGGAAAGCCCTACTGTCATTAGTGACACCCAGGCTCTGTGAGCACTCCCATGAACCATCACCATTTGTATGGGAGTTGATCATAGGTGCGGGCCAGATGTCCCAAACATGTATTGTCATCCTTGAGCAAGCCATGTTTCTGTGCCCTGTCTAAGAGCAGGAACAACTCAGTGAAGATATGTCATCACTTATCCATCCTGAAGGAGATTCTCACTAATTCTTCCCCCTGAAGGATCCAGGTATGTAGAGAGAAACGGAATTAAGTGGTCCCAGATGCTTCCTTCAGCACAGAGCAGACTAAGGAACTTGGAGATCCCAGAGCAGAGGAAACTGACGTGGGCAAGTTTGGGTTGAGCACAAGAAAGAAATATTACTTCTGTGAAGTCTTTCTACAGGTGTTGGAAGGAAAGAGCCTTTGAAAACAGCAGCTAATATCTGGGTATCTCCTCCACTGCCACCATCTGAGTCCTTCCAGAAGAAATATCAGGTGAAGTCACCTCCAGTAAACAACCCCTGGAGAGGACAGAGAAGGGCTCTGCTCCAGGAGCAGCTGGAAGGGAGCAAGGATTGTTCTTTTAACATCTATCCCATCTGCTCCCTCCGTGAGTTTGTCCCCCCCTCAGTGCTCACTGCAGCCACCCCCACTTTGTGACCTTCATCCATCTCTGCCTCCCCAGCAACTCCTACTTTTCTTTGGAAAAGGTGTCATTAAACAGCAGCTCTGAGATGGGTGAATTACCAAAGCCCTGTGCTGGGATGAAAGAGCCTGAAGCATCACAGTCCACTTGCCAGGCTTGGCTCAGAGCATGGTATTACAGACTTCCCCGCAGTTACTTCTGGAGATCAGAAGCGCTGGAGAGCTGAGAAGACCAAGGAATTGCTGCTTCTTACAGGACAACTCTTCCCACAGCATACCAAGAAGAAAGCAGTATTTATAGCTTGTGGGACACAGCTTTGAGGTCAGCTGGGGTCGGGCTTGTACTCAGCCTGCCCACAGCTTCTTTCCCTGGTCGAAAAGCCCTGAAAAGCCTGAGGAATCCAGCCGGGGCTGTGCTGCAGAGATACAACCCAGGTGCTGGAAACCTGCACAGATGGTGTCTTTGGAGAGCGGGCTGTATCTGAATGCAAGCTGAGCAACGAAAGGAAACATCCCTGCATGGGGTCTGGTGGGCTCATTGTACTGCCAGTCACTATTCTCTCTGACTTTGCTTCTGCTCCCAGGTTGATATATCCAATATTAATGAGGCATTTATACTCCATCATGGAGCCCTTTAAGAACATAAATTTACTCCTAATGGAGTGTACTGTTAAATTAATTAATATAATTTAAATTTTTTTTGTTTTGGGGAGGATGATGTCTAGCAGGGCTTTTTCTTCCTCCCCTCTGGAGCAATACAGCAAACAGCAGCAGGATATTTTGTGCTGCCCACAGTCTGGCTAATCAGCACGGCTGGCTCTAAGTAAGCAGGAGCATGTGCTTGCACAATATCATGTGTTTCTCAGAATACTCTGGGAATATCAGTGACACGGGAAGTGACAAGAGTATCAGTGACACCGGGACAAAGAGAAATTAACTGTGAGCTGGTGAAAACCACAAAAGGAAATACATTTTCCACTCTAATGGTCCTTCCTGAGTCAAATGTCCAAGACACAGAGTTTGTTGACCTGCAGCATTTGTTTTCACAGACGCTAAAATACAACCGTAGCCAAACGCATCGTGTCTCGCGTGTGTGGTGGCTGCCATTCGACCACCGTGGGTGGGTTCTTACCCTCCTACACAAAGATGAAGAACTATCACATCAATTCATCCCATGTGACAGAGAAGGCAGTTCTTACTGCTCTAGATACTAAGGGAGCAAGAGTATTAGGGAGAAATAACAGGAGTAAAGACTCCTCTCGGAAGAGCTGAGCTGGAAAGAAAGCTCACACTCAAGAGTGTTTATTTCACATAAGCAAATGATAAAGAAAAACCCCAGTTTGCATGCATGCACTATGGTAAGAGCAGAAAACTTTATGGACCTAGGGGAATATCTGGCCACAACGATGCACAGATTTTAAAACATACAGGCACACAGGTTCATGTGTTCACAGACCCAAGCTGGAGATCCTCCTGGCAGAAGAGACAGTGAGGGATGTGCAGAATTATTTCCTTTCAGTTTTGCATTACAGCCTTGCGGGTCTTTAACACTAGGACTTCGATAATGTTATCTAGTGAGGAAAAGAAAGTGCAAAGTTCAAATAGGCTCAAATATCACAGATGATTTATACTCTGCTTGCCAAGACTCTCACTCTTGCATCATGCTCCTCCAGAAGGCAGCAGCAGCCAGTTTTGTGCATCTGATTTGGTAGGGTTTAGAGGGGGGGGGAACAAAGGATCATCTGTGCATCTTTTCGGTATGAAGCCTGCTATTACCTGCCTGCTCAGGATGTTACCAATGCTCTCTTAGGAAGCATGCCTTGATTACAGAAGAGGCATGAACTGCATTAATTCTGCCCAGCACCTGGGTATTCAGTACTCCTTAGTGCTAATATTTACTGTGCATAGTTGTATCACAGCAGTGGACACTGGACACACCAGCAGCTGTGCAGGGAATATTTGGAGATACAGTTCCTAAGGGCAGGGAGGAGTTTTGAGATTGAAGGACAGATATTTTGGAATGGATGGGTCAGTGCACAAATCCTTTCACCACAAACTGTCATTAGATTTGAGAGATGGAGGTGAGTTCATCCACCTCTTACACATTTTCAGCAGTCTCTAAAGATTTATTTGATGTTGAAATGGTGTTAAATATTTCTTTATAGCTGTGATGACTTCTTGTTTTCCCCCACTGTTTTTTTTTGTTTTTGTTTTTTCTTTAATAGATGTGTGCTTTTTGAACCATGACTCATTGCAAGAGGTGGAGCTCGTGGGAGTTCTAGTGGAGGAGTAACAGAAACCAGCATGAGCCCTGCTGGGGAATGCACGTGGTCCCAACATGGAGGGCGAACCACATAAGACAATGCCATTATTCTGTCCTATCTCCATCAGCTCAGACTGTGGGGTCTGCTCCTCCCTCTGAGGACTTTGGCCAAAATCCCAGACACGCCGTAGCTGCTGTGGGGGGTCTCTCACAGCACATCCCCATGCTGGTTTTGTCAGGACCAACCTGAGTTCTCATCAGAGCTGACTGTGTTGCCCCTCAAAATCCTCAGATGAGCAGTGAAACTTTTTCCCCTATGAATTCCAACAAAAATACTTTGTCTACACCCATGCATAGCACACCATCACCTCCCTCCAGCAGACCTGAACTGGAATATTTCTGACTCAGCACAGAGCAGGGTCCTGGGTGCTGGTGGGGTCAAGAGCATTGCCAAGCTGCAGTGCCACCCCCTTGCAGCTGCTGTCCTGCCTGTCTCCAGTGCCTGCCTCATCCAGCCGTGTCCCCAGTGCCAGTCAGCCCCTTTGCAGGCAGGTGCCCAGCACGATGCTCAGCCCAAGCTGTGCACTAGGGCTTTTTTCTCCCTCACTTCATGCAGGCAGCATGGTAATCTAATAAGCAAACTGATGTTTTGAAGGCTACAACGTCAGCAGAGGGAATGTAGTAGCAAGGAGGGGAAAGTGTCGTGCCAGCGAGCAGCTTTCACTGCGTGATGTGAGGCAGGGAAAGCTTCCAGAGGAAAAATGCCACTCCCAGCTAAAAATAAAGTCAGCCCAGGAAGCCTAAATCCAACAGCTTGTCTGCTGTTAACTGAAGCAGCACTAGCTGAGAGAGAAGATATTGATCAGCTTCTGCAAAGAGGTAACAGAATGCCTTCTGCATTTGAATATATTTCATATTTACTTGTTTGTGATGGAGCACAAATTGTGAGGGCTTGGCTGTTTTGACAGCAGGATGAGATCTTTTCATGCAAATAGTAGAGTTGAAAGCTCAAGATGACACCTACCTGAAAGGAATGATTTCCTACTTGAGCGATGGAGGCCTTGGGTTCGGAAACCCGAGTTCTGCTTCACAGATACCTGCAAGGGCTGGGTGTTGGTGCTTGACTCTCTCCTGGAACCAATGCAATGCTTCCCTCTACCCTCCCTGCCTCCACTGCAGAGAAAACTAATATTTGCCTGCCTTGGTGTCTTGGAGGCTACATGGTGTCCTGCTTACAAAAAGAACTTCTTTCTGAAGGCATTAAAACTGCTTTCAATGCCCAACCATTTCTGAAGTACTGACAGCATCACCCTTCCTCAGGCTTCTCAGGGACAATGACAATCTCACTCTTCACAAATGCCATTCAGGGGGTAACTTAAAAAAAACCTGTGAGAGATGCTTATTATGCAAACAAGCAAAAAATAGCTAGCGTACACATTTCATTGGAATGAATACACGACCAAAATCACTCTGGGGACCTGCCTGTCACTTAACAGCCACTCAAAGTTACGTCCTCAATGTTTATGGAGCCATTAGCAGTTCCCAAGCACTTTATTGCTCTCCACTCATTTGGGAGCTATATGAAATACCTACAATGCAAGGTCCTGTGCTCACCTGTAGCCTTCGTGGACTGCCTGTAGTGACACTCACAACAGCGAGGGGCCATCAGACTTCCACATATGGAGGACAAAGTGACAGAAAGGAGCAAGGAGACCACATCATATCTGCACAAAGGACAGATCGTCCTTTTATTTTCAACAGCTTATGTTGGATATTCTCATTCTATTTTGTCCCAGGAAAGCCCTGAAAGAAAATCACTGTTGTGGTAGAAATTAACACCACAAAATTCACCAGAAACGATGCATCTGCTTCTGTGTGCTCCCTCTGACAGCGCAGGGTGCTGTGAACAGGAAAGGCTCCTTTAAGAGAACAATTTGCAGCAGGATTACTGCTAAGCCTTTTTCAGAAACACAGACATTTCCTAGGGCAAAAGAGGTTCCTGGTACAAAAGGTGGAGGGAACTTTTTGTCATGATAATCTCAGTCATTTTCGCAACACGCCAGATTCCCCGGCAGCGTGGCGAGTACAAGCGCATGAGACTCGACGCCTGCTGGAGTTGTAGCAACGGGGAGAGAAAAGCTTAACACTCATGGCACTGTTCCCCGTATTCAAAGGCTCTCAGAGGAAACTGCCAGGAAAGCAAATATGGTTTTAAGCGGGGATGTCTCCAGAGACACAAGAATCTTTTTACTGGATGTTCTGAATACAGTTGTGAGTCTCAGAAATCCTGATAAGAAAGTTCCTGCTGAGATGTTCTGTTGAAGTTAAAATGTCTGTACGGAGCCACGGGAAATCAGCAAATAAAATGTGCATTAGAGACTCACCATGCACATTTTCAAGTCTTTGGAGAATTATATTACGTGCAGAAGAGGAAGAAGAATTTATGGAGATTTACAGAACCAGTAAACATATTTATTTTGATTATGAATATCATAGCCATGTACGTTGTACATGAGTATTAATCCATGCATTAAGCTGCGAGGATTTTGCTGTGTTTTTCTTGGCTGTTTATAAAAAATAAGAAAATTGCTTCATTGATTTGTGACCTCATCCCCTTTACTCAGCCATGACCCCTGTACTCAGCTCCTGCATTCAGCTATGACTCAGAGATTTCCAAAGCATGAGGACTTTCAGTTCCCAGGACATACCTTTAATCCCCCTCTAATTTTAATGAACCAGAAACAGAACAAGGAACAGAAAAAGGTGATTGAAAACCAGGTCAGCTTCTCCAGAGGTTCTCTGATGGCTGGGGACTAGGAAACCCAGCTAGAGCATAGCAGCATGCTGCTGCCATGGTGCCTGCGACTCATTTTATCACAGAAAACTCATTTTAGCACAGAAGCATCTTGTGTTTCAAATACCCACTTTGGATGTGCCTTTAGCACACGAGGCAGACAGTGACACTCTCAAAGCGTTTGTATGCATACCGTTTTTATCTACTGTCATCAAAAATGTAAGAAGTGGAAAGGAAAAGGAAGAGATTTGGGGATTTCAGTATGTGCAAAGTCAGGTTTATGCTCTGCTCATGAAGGGAGAAACTGACACAACTTCCAGGGCTGTGGGCTAGGTAGACAAAATCCAATGGATAGAATCATATAATCATTAAAGTTGGAAAAGACCTCCAAGACCATCTAGTCCAACCTTGCCCTAAAGGGTAAGCCCAGGATCTGAGAGGAAGAACAAAACTGAGTCACAGTCACCAGGCTTCTGCCTGCAGTGGCAGAGGAGGGAAGACAGGCAGAAAAGAAAGGAGGCATTCACACCCTGCAGTCCCATAGTGAGGGCAACCTGGTGGTGCCTGCAGCAGCTGCCTTCCCTTCTTTCCTCCTCCACCATCCTGATGCCACCCTGGGCAAACAACTCCCTGTGCAGCTGGGGCAGCTTCATTCCAGTACATGAACCTCTTAATAGCACAGCTGGGAAGTGGGAAGTGGGAAAAGAAAGGGAAACCCAGTAACAAACCAAGGTCTAACAAGTGCATTACAGCAGAAATCACTGAGCAATGTTTGCGAAACACCAATGCAACTATGGGCTGCAAAATGTATGGGGTCAAAACCAGACCTTGCATCATCAAACCGTTTCTTGGGGAAGAAAATGGACATTTGTGGGGAAAGGAATGCAAATGATGAAATAAAGGTGAAATAGGAGAAAAATATCCTGTATTTGTACATACTTTTTTGTACAGATGGGACAACAGAGGATTTTGTTGCACTCCCTGAGGAGGCTGACTTTCCCTCTGAGGCACGGAATTCATGTAAACAGGAAACAGTGAGCAGCTCGGTCATCATAAAGGTATAAGAAACCACTTTGGCCTGGCCCTGATCTATATAATGACACATTTATATGGTTGAGATAAGACAATCCAGAGGCAGTGACTTTGCTCTAATCTAGCCACCTGATAATACGCCTGCAGTTAGCAGGACACAGGACTCAATAAAGGCAGTGAGTGGGAAGGAGATAAGCAAGGGCACAGCGATATGTTTGTTCAGGTGTTGGTATGACAAACATTTTACACCTGCAGTCTTCCTTTGTTTTTAATAAATTCCCCTCCCATTCACTGAAGATTCAGGTCTCTACTGCTGCCTCTTCGGAGAAGCAAATAAATGGCTTTTCTAGCATCAGGGCTAGGCAAAACAACTGGAGAGGCTCGTTTATGTGCCCCATGGGCACTCCATCGCCAGGGAGTCAGGCAGCCTGAGAGACATCTCACTGGGGCAGAACTAATACAGAAATGGGAATTTCTGGGATAAACTCTGCCTCATTTTATGAGCCAGTCTCTCATTCAATCCACACCAGTAAAACCCCTTAGCACTGTAGAGCTGACATCTGGGAGAAGCTGTGCTGCCTCCAGTCTCAGTGACTGATGGGAGCCCTGGGCAATAAGGATCCCTGAAAATCAGACTAGTGGCTTTTACGCCTTTTTATATTTTGTTTTCAGGGGATTTCCTAAAATGGAAACATTATTTTATTAATCCCTGAGCCACAACAATCTTGGAGCAGATTTTTGGCTTATTAAAAATAATGTGGTATGTCAGGCAGTGCCTAGCTAACATAAAATAAACTCTATTTAAAAAACGAAGTTGATAACAAATAAAACCTGATTTTCTAGATCTTTTATGTACTTTAGAATCACTTAGCATCACGATAATGGTATAATAAGTGGTGTAAAATTTACTAGGCTTTTTTTATTGTTTTTCTTCTCTATCAGTGCAAAAGACTGCAGTTGGCAAAAAAAGAAAACTGAACCACAATAAATGTCCTGTATCTCTCTGAGACCCAGCTCTGCTCTGGACCTTCTCTCTCCCCAAAGTCCACCTGAAACTTTTTAAGATTTCAAGGCAGACTGGACCCCACTTGCTTCTCCGTTCTGGGGAGAATAAAGAAGCAGGGAGAGGAGACATTTAACCCTGGATCAGTGAGGCGTCAGGAGATCCCAAAGACGAAGTACGTGTCTGCCAGTGAGTACGCTTGGGACAGCCCATAGGAAGGGATCATGGATGACTTGTTATCATTCTGCTCCCCATCACTATTCCTTTCTAACCCTGACAGAGAAACTGCATAAGGCCTGGCTAATGTGTGGGACAGACTGACAGTCCCTTGGCAGATGGCAGCAGCAGCTTAGCAGCAGGGGAAAAGAAATACTCAATAAAAAAATCTTCAGAAAGGATTAGAGGAAGACTAAATTTTCAGTCTTAAAAATGCAAGAAGATTTAGGTTCATACCATTTCCCTTGTCCCTATCATCTTTGTCTTTTGAGTAAGTTCAGCGAAATCCTGTCCTTGGTTCTGACAGGAAGACTTCCACTGATTTCAGTGGGGATCTACAATGTCCCCCTCTGCATACTCAGACTTTGTGTCTGCTGTACTTTTAGCATGACTGAAAACTGTGTGCCAGAAAATCAATGAGGGCAATCTGGAGTGACAGCCATACGCAGCTCAGGATCTGGTTCTGCCTTTCTTAAATGCCTTTTGTGGCTTCACAAAAATTCTAGCAAAACTGACCACAAAAATGAAAGGGTGTGAAGAAGCAATTTAAACTCCAACATCTGCTGCAGCTGTCAGCAAGATGTTAACAAAAAACTCACGGCAGCATCTGATCTCTCCTTCCCTCCCCTTCCACCCAAGAGACTGCCTTTGCTTTGCATCCTGTGCAGGACAGTGACCAGGGCAATCCATCCTGCTCTTGGTAGCAGTGGCCCCATAGGAGCAGTGGTCAGTGCAAGCTCTGGGTATGTGCCTGCATGCCTCTGCATTGATACTGTGGATGTGAATGCTCCTCCCTACTCAGAATTAGCTTCCATCCATCCTGATTTGCTGTGGGTGTGAATTCAGAAAGGAGCGACGTGACCAACTGATGCTACAGGGGTGGTTTAGTGAACTGGGAATGAAAGCAGTGAAAGAAACAGGAGGGGAGAAGACCGTTTCTGCCACAAGAGAGAGATCTTCACAGCAAAATAAGAGACATCTGGCTGAGACGTGGTTTCATCAGCAGATATACCAGCAGCACAGCATGAGCCTCCCACCAGCTGGGAAATGCAGTGTGTATCCCTGATTCTGGGTGTCCCTCTGACAGCTCACTCTGCAGCCCCACGGCTACATCTGCCCTCCTATTGTTTTCCATGCTCAGGAGATCAGCCTCACAGAGATATGCCTGTCCTCACATCATTCACAGTGCAGTTGTGCCCATGGATCCATTCAAGATCTGGCCTTTCATACTGGCTCTTATTCCGTTGTATAATTTCTGTTCAACAAAACCACCCATGCTGCTGGGGGAAGGGTAAGCAAAATGAGCTTTTACTCTGGAGATAGATAGAACACAGAACAGGATTCCCCACTGAGTTATGAAAATGCCCAAAGGCTCTGAGCAGAAGAGATCAGAGTCATGGTGTGTCTGCACATTGCCCAGCCCCTGGTGCAAGGCAGTCAGTGCTTCGGAGACCTTACCAACAGCTATTCCAGCCTGGATAAGGCAGTGTCTGCCAGGCACACTGTATGGGCTGCAGCTTCTGTAGTAGCTGGGAGTGGGGTGTGTGCTTCAGTAAGATACTGTTTAAACCCAGGGAATCTTCAAGGCTGGAAAATAAAGCAGGGTTTACCAAAACACAGCACATATCTTGCAGGGCATGTCACGTTTTTCCTAAGTGTCTTACCATCCTACCACCAAGGCATCATCTTTCTTCTTCCCAAACCTCCTGGAAAAATGGCCACCTGGTTTCACCAGTCTCTTTCTTGGACACTGAGATGAGAATGGAAGAATTCTGGCAGATCAGGCATTGAGCTTTCCCCCGTGGATTTTCAGGACCTGACGCTCTGCGGTTCCGGCCCCTTTTTTATCTAGCTTTGCATGTGTGAGTGTGTCTGAGAGAGAGATGTGTTTGCATGTGTTCAGCAGATAGCTTTAATTCACCTATTTCCACATCAATCATGGCAGAGGCTGCAATTGCCAGGCACTCCCAAGAGCTGCAGTGGATGTGAATGGCTTGCAGCAACACATTTGCAGGGGACCAGCTGGATGTTGCTGGGCTGGATACTGCCTCAGTGCCAGTGCAGAGACACCTGCAGGTCCCCTCCGTGTGTCCCTGCACAGGAAAGCAATGGCTGCAGGTCAGGCAGGGGGCAAAGACAGAGTTGGAGGTGACGAGCACCTTCACAGAAAAAGTGATTCTGCTTTGGGGTCACTGGGGTGGGCAGCAGAGAGGTTCATCCACCTTCTGGCTGTGCTGACGCTACATCTTTTCAGGGCCAAGCCCTTTGACAGCCACTCAGGGTGTCTGAGATTATGCAAAGGCTGTTCTCATGAAAAAGCAGAAATATCTGGACCGGGATCCACCATCTCGAAGCAGACACCACAGAGTGATCCCAAAAGAGCACAGCGTCCCAGCAGAAGACAAGATATGCTTGCTTTACAGCTACACATCTTTGCAGCACTCATCCACTGAAGTGAGGCTGAGGATCAGATCTCCATAATTGTGTTTTTATACAGTAAGAGGATATTCTTCAAGCGGTGCAATCAAATTCCAGCTCAAAAGAACACGTACAAAGGAAATAAGTGATCTTCCCAGTGTTTACATTCATTATACTGAGTAACTCTGCACTGGGCACTTCTCAGACCTGAGTTTTGAAGGGCAAACACAATTTGACCGGGTTTGTTCTACTAGAAGAAAGAAAAACAGTTTGGGCAAATTGAGAACAAACCTTAAGCCTCAGCTGAGATCTAAAATTAGGTTTTAAAGTGGAAAAAACCCATAAAGATCCAAGGAATTATTTTGTCTCATTTATTGTTGATTGCCTCTGTCTTTCCAAACCTCAGGTTGTTCTGGAAGCATAAACAATAGGAAATATATCTTTTAAAAGCTTATTGAGTTTATTAAGAAGAGAGTGTTCAACTGAAGATTCCAATTCCCTGCAATAAAAATCAGTCAAATCAGAATAAAAGTTGACCCAATCTTTTTTTAAAAACAAAAGATCGCCCAATTCTTCTGCAAAATTCAGATCTGAGGACAGATTTTGGATACTGTAAATGTGTTAGCTTTGCAGTCAAAGTTCACTATATCTTATTACCAAAACAGAGCGGTCACGAAGTTTTGACCTGGATCAGCAGGTTAAATTCCTTTTCAAGGGCTACAAAGTCCTTGAGGGATCTCAGCAGCCTGGGATACCAGGGGTCTGCATCTGGTTCTTCTGATTCTCTGCTGGTTTTGTCAAAAGTCATTTCCCCTTCAGCTTCTGCAGTGGGGCAGGTACATAGCCCATGCAGTTACTGGCAGCAAGGGCAGACCTGACTTTGATAGATCCTCCCTGGGTGAGAGGAAAAGAAGGGAACGCTCACCAGGTGATGATATCATTATCAGCCGGCTGCCAGAATCATACGGGCACATTGCACTGGACTTTCAACTCCCAGCAGGGAGCAGGGGTAGTTTTTCCCATGTATAATCTGTGACTCATATGCAATGAGTCACTCCTAACAAATAAAGTTTTTCAATGGCAGCAACACCACCCCGTTACTCTCCTGAGCATAACAGCAAGGTGGTGAAGCCTAATTACCTCTTCCCCCAACCAATGATCACTCACTGGATCTGAAATGACTCACAGCCGGCCTTTGATCCTCACCAGTCCTGCACACACTGCCTTCCCGAGAGCTGCCGTGGCCGCACAAAAGACTTGGCTTGTGAGGCTCTTACCAGGCTTGCCGGGGCAGGTGGCGGGACGCTGGCTGTCCCCGTGCCGCGGCGATGGGGGCGATGCACGGCTCGGTGTGGTGCGGATGTTTTGGTGCAAGCTAAATGCATCTCCCCACCACACTGACACCCACACTGACCTCGGTGTGCACAGGCCGTGGGTGGGGTGCAGCTGCGGGAGGCAGGAGGAGGAAACAGGGCTGCTTCCAGTCTCTCTCGGCACGAACCCAGCACTTCACCTTTGCGAGCTGCAACAGCCATGGCAACGAGGACAGATACACGGAAAACGAAACGGATTCAAGGTCCAGCATCAAAGGGGAGCAGTTTCTACCCATTCTGCCCTCAGAAGGCGAGGCTCCACAGTAAATTTGTGGTTAGCCTCCTGAAAGCCCCCGGGCATTGCTCAGCCAGTCTGATCTAGACAACAAGGAAATTCTTGTCCTTGGGTTTGGGGGTTCTTTGCTTTTACTGTTCTGTCTAATCTAGGGGAGGGTTTGGGGCAAACAAAGCAAAGCACAGGTGTCCCTGGACTTTCTCCTCCCATATGCCCTGCAAAACAGCAGCTCTGGAACCTAAGATCACACAGTTGCTGGATAGCATGACTTGTGTCAGATGTCCCTTCCCTTCATAATCTTTAATAACTCCGCATGACTGCAATCTTTGTTTTTTCATGTCATTCATCAACCAGTTATGCGTGAAGAAGACGAATAAAGGAACTATTGCCCCTCACTTGCACTGACCCCCAAAATCTATGTCCCAAGCAAACTTCACAAAGGTCAGTGAGGAGAAGCAGGCCTGAACACAAGGGAAATCTAGAGGACTAGGGAGGAAAGGAGGAAGCCCTCATTGCCTACAGGATAGGTCCTTCCCTACAGCAGTGTTCCTCTGTGATTTAATGAAGGATGCTGTTTTTCAGCACGTTATGAAGCTGGCTTTTCACTAGCCCTGACCTGGGGAGCATTGGAGGAGGTCCTCCTGCAGGTGTTCCCATGCAGAAGCTCAGGGCTGCATCCTGCTGTACCTTCAGTGCTGAGAGCAGCGCAGCTCAAGGTTAGCCTGCAGCCTTGCTGCAGAGGGGAATTTGGGACGTGACTCAGGGATGCTGCATCAGCCAGTCCTCTCCCTGACTCTGCCCAAAGCAGCATCTTCAGTTTCAGAAGCCTTTGAGCAGATGCCCAGTGAATCCAGGATTGAACTGGTGCAGCAAGGAAGACCTGGAAGACAGCAGGGAAGAGGAGCACATGCTGCAGTTCCATACAGCACCCAGACTCCCCTGTAGAACAGGGCACCCCCGACACACAGAATAGGCTGGGAGAAGAGTAGGTATTATCGTGATCAGGACACATGGTGATGAAAGATGTCTGATGGTGTCTGTAGCTGTGTGCCATCTTTTCAGACAGGATGTTATTGTCTTTTGTATTCTGACTTTGAGACTCTCCCCTATTTTTTCTAAACAGCAGCATCACGATTAATTGCAAAGCTGTGTGGGAGTACCAATTAGCACTTTCACTGAATGGTACTAGGATATATTTAAAACCCTTTATGGGGTTATGCATATTTTTAACTCTTGGAAGAAACTTTGTTTCCAGGGAAGTACATTGCTGACGAGACCAGCTCTGTAAATAACAGCAAACCCAGCTTTTTCAAGGTGGGAATAATTTGATACTCAGAGTGAGCAGGAAGTGCAGAGCTTCACAGCATATTTGCATTAGTGCCAACCTCCCCAGGAGCATAGAATGCAGCACTACAGAGCAATATTTACTCTCTGAAAGCAGAAACATACCTATATGCTATGGCAGAGACATGACAATTTTAAGGAATGATTCAGTTGATATTGAATCCAGCATCTGCTGCAAAAACTTCACTAAGTAGTTTGGAGGCTTAAGTTTTACACTTTCTATCTGAAAGAAATATTGTTTCTTTTTAAAAGTTGAGCTAACACTCATCTGTCTCCCTGAGTTTGGAAGAGGCTGCTGAGAAAGCCAGGAGACAAATGCTGCGAGGCGCCACCACTACACTGCAAGTATGACAACACTTGTGTTCCTCTCAAAGTCCTGACTCCACAGACCTTTACAGAACAAGCTCAGCCGTCCATGGAGAAAATTATGGGTTTTCCTCTCAGTTTTAGAGGAAGGTTTAAAAGTGCTGGCACGAAAAGCTCAAGAACTAGAAAGCAGATGAAAACATGATTAATCACCTTGGTTTTGAAGGTGTACAGTAGGTAGACCCCTGAGTGTTAATCCTCAAAGCTGAGTTTGACCCTATGACTTTCAACTCTTATATATGGAAGTGCTCATCACTTCAGGAGAACTGGACTCCTCACGTTGCCCAGCCCAAAGCTGCCTCCTCATCCCCGCAGTGAGAAGAGCCTGGCTGCTGGGACCTCCTGCCTCCCTCCCTGCAGAAGCTTTGCCACAGCACTTTGGCACGGGCTGCACGTGAGAAAAAAAGTAGCACAGGATTTTCAGCTATGGCACGTGAAATCAAAAGTGCAGGGAAACAACATAAAGAGAGACTGAGACCGGGATGAGAGAGAGGACAAGCCACATATTATTATTATTAACACAACTGGCTAATTCAAAGGATGTATTGGTTTTGTGGTTTTTTCCCCTAATGAGAAATCAACTGCCACTGGATTTTTAATTTTGTGCATCAGAGCCTTCGTTGACATCTAGAAGAGGAGACCTTGATAACAGGGTCTTGCTACACATCCAAGGCAACAACACACAAGGGCTGCTGTGAGCAACATTTTTTCTGGGTGCCATGCAAGGCATCCTGAGGAGCTGAGGGAGACAGAGGCTTCACCCCTTTCACTGGAGAGCTGTTACCACTGCTGTGCTCTTGCTCTGCCGTGTGGGTTTGTTGCCCCTCCTTGCCCCAGGCTCAACATTGCTGCTTGAATTCAGTGGGGTGGGGCAATGGAGAGAAATAAGTAAAGATTCAGCAAGTAAGGAGGGGACCAGCAGGTAAATCTATCCATATCAGCCCAGAGGTGCAGCCTGGTAATCTTTCGGGCAGCATGCTGAGAGTATCAGGGCTCTGGAAGGCTGCAATCACCTTAACCTGTCAAAGGGTTAGTTCACACTGCTAAACCTAGACCAGAGCTAGTTTACTGGATCTAGTCGTGCTTTGGGATTGTGGTGGTCTCCTGTCTGCAGAGTGAACTGAGGGAAAAAAACCCCACAGTCTCAGAGAAGGACATGAAAACCTCTCAGAGGCTTAGAAAAGCAGTATTTGCACTGGGTGAACTACAACGACCTTTGGGCTACATGAAAAGTTGGGACAGATGAAGATTCAAAGCAGTGGCAGAAGGAATAGATTGGAAAGAGGGCAAAGAGAAAATAGGAAGTGGGCAGGCAGAAAAAAAGAGAGGGAGAGGGTGAGGGAGAATCATGCCACTAAGAGGAAAATGTAACTGGATCTGGAAAACATCATCAGTGTACAACCACAATCTCAATCATTCTCATTTACTTTAACATTTTTTTATTGCTCCATCACAGTTGCTGTCCTGTTCCAAAACTTAGCAGTTCCTGTAAAAAAAAACATGTTTAGGCAGACTGCCAGGGTTTTTTTAACTAGAAAACTTGGATTTTGGTCTAGACTGCCTGGAGACAAGCATTTCAGAAAGCACTCCTTTTTCCTCCCTGATCCTTCCCTAACCCCAGCTCTGCCTACTTGATGGGCTCTGCATCATGGCACCTGCCAGAAAGATGGTAATACAGGTTGGGTTTGATCTTTTACTGCTCAATCAACCCTTTGGTTCTGGGAGAGAAACAAAGAGAAGAATTAGCATGACGATCCCTGCAACCTGAAGTGTTATCTCAGGAGTCACTGAAAGATCAATGCTGACTTTCTCTGACTGCTGCCCTCAGCCCAGGCTGTACCTGGAGTCCAGAGCCCGGGCATAGAGCAGCACTACAGCACACTTACCTCTCCAGCAGCCAGACAGGCTGTCCTGTGCTCTCCCTTCCCCCATACCATTCTTTCCTAAGAAATTGAATATAATAAATTTCTTCTCTGCCTGAGCAAAGATCAACATCGGGGTTCACACCATTAAATGATAAAGTGTAGGAAATTAAGCTTTGTTCCCTGGGAGCTTGTTCTGCCTTGTCTCTCTGCTGTTCCCAAAAGGGCAAGTTCAAAAAAGTAGAAAAAACAGCCCAGTGAGCTCAGCTGCATTTCTCTGGTCTAGATGCTGCCCCAGCGTACCCAGGGAGACCTGACACCCCAGGTCAGTCTGCCTGACCCAGAGCATCCAAGCACTCCCATCTCAATGCTGCTCCCAGCACTCCTAATGGAGGGAACTGATGGAGGAGGACTGGGAAAACTGGTGTCACAGACCAGGCTCCCTCATCCATTTCTTCATCCCAGTTCTCAGAAGGGAGTTTTCCTTTCTCCAGGAGAAGCTGGCTTTGCAGGTCA
This sequence comes from Falcunculus frontatus, assembly GCA_013398115.1. Lineage (NCBI taxonomy): Eukaryota > Metazoa > Chordata > Aves > Passeriformes > Falcunculus > Falcunculus frontatus. The sequence continues at coordinate 908,894 of VZRV01009905.1, forward strand.
CATTAAGGCACTCAGGCAGGGAGCAGAGCAAGGGACCCCCCTTGCTCTCCCAGGGGGGTCTCTGGGCATGCAGCAGGCTGAGATTAACCCAAATGACCCTGTGTTCCCAGGAGATGTGAGTCAGAGTGAGTCAGCTCCCACGAGACCGCCCTTTCCACTCTCAGCTGCATAAGAAACACTGTATTATTGATGGCAAGCTTAATGAGGAGGTGGGAACAGCGATTGAAAACAATCATACTCCTCAGTGGGGCACACGCAGCCTTCAGTCAGAAACAGCCATCTTCCTCTCTGTCCCCAGACATGGTGTGTGTTCCAAGGAGATTTCTGAGCAGGGCTGCTCCTCCCAAAAGCTGCCCCTCAAAGGAGAAATGTTTCCTTCCCATGCACGATGACCAGATTTCCCCTTTTCCACCAGCAAGCTAACTGGGACCTTCCAGGACAGGACCTGCCACCTATGGAGACCCACCATCATCATTTTTCCAGCCTGCAACAAGGTTGTGCTTTCTCCCAGAGAAAGAGTGAAAAAATCACCTAGGCCAGGCTCCAGAGAAACACACCATTGACTCTGCTGCGGTTCATGGGATGTGATGAACCCACAGGAATGGATTAGGCTGCTAAGGAGCACAGCAGGCTTGGTCTTAGATCCGCATGCACCGCAGACTTTTTTTGTGGGGAGGGGGCGAGCCGGGTCAGTGTTTTTTAAGCTTGTATTTCTGCCTGGTTTAGCAAATATTAGTCTGTGTTGATGGCAATCAAGCTGCCCCTCTTTCACTTGGAAGCAAAAGGCAGCTAGCTCAGTGTCTACGAGATTGTGCAGTAAATTTGCGTGAAAAGATACAGAAACCGCTGTTAATGACCCTGCTTGGGTTTTCCAGTCGGGCCAGCAGATTTTCCTTGTGGCAGCTGCTGTTGCATACTGCAGGGCCTTTTTCTTCAGAAAGGTGGTAGTTTAAATTGGAGTTAGACTTACGGCACCTGCCAAGTTCAACATGCCTCTGAGACAAACACAGCTCTGTCTGTGAAAGGCACCCGACTGCTGAGGCTGTGCAAAGGCCAGCTCAGCTACGGAAAACATCAGGGAGAGGACTTGGCTGCCCCAAAATGCAACTGCTTCTTGTAATATAGACATAAACTTTGCAAGGAGGGGTTGCTGGAAGGGCAGAGAGAAATGTGAAATACAGGCCCAGCTATTTTATTTTTATTTTTATTATTATTATTAGTGCAAGAGTTCATTCACAGTTCCCCTAAGCTGCACACAGGCACTGCTCTGTACACTGGCCGTCCCTGTGCCAGGACTGCTCAGCCCTTTCCAGCAGTGATAACACATGTCCTAGAGTTGGACCCCATCTCACTCTGTCCCTGTCCTCACCAAGCTGCATCCCCAGCAAGAAGGGATAGAGAAAAATTGGGACCCATATGCTCTCCAGGATCTCTGAACTGCCTCTCCCAGGTGCCACTGGAGAAAAATTGAAGCATTCTGGGCGACATCCTAATACAGAAATTGAGGGGGAGATCCTTCAGAAGTTGGTCTGAGTGGCATCTATTTCTCCCTTGATGTTTCAGGGAAAGAGGCAGACCACCCAACCTCCCCCATCCAGAAATGGCATCCTGGTGGAGAGCATCAGAAGATACAGGACCTGCTGCAGTGCATGGAGAAGAGCAGCTTGCTCCCGCAACCCATTCCTATTTTTCTCTGCTGGGAGTGACCATGGTTTGCCCTCTTCATCTTTAGAGCTTGCAGTAGCCCACGCTGAAGCACCAAGCTCCCATTCTCCACACAATGCTAGGATCTGTGGTTAAGGTAACCTTACCACTAACCTGGCCATTTATAAATCCATTCTGCCAGCCTCATTGTCTGTCCCAATTAGCTAGCAGTTCCCACCAGGAAGCAAAAGAGAGCTGTTCCTCTCCAGGCAGAAAACATTTGAAAGAGGCCCTACACAGCCACAGAACGTGGGGATCCCCAAAACGTGATGCCAGAAGAAAGAGCAGAAACTGTGGGTGATGACCTACATGTCTTTTTGTGAGTCCTTTACATTTTAGTCCCCCAGAAACAGCAGCACAAGAGCCTGATTAACCAAAATGAATATAAAAGCTGCTTGTGCCGCAGTAAAAGATGAAGCTGAAAGGAGGACTTTTCCAGACTGGTGCATGAATTAGCCCTACAGCCTGAAGAGAGAGATGGAGTGAAAAGGGATGTGCTGCCAATGCTAAATCTGTCGCAAGGAGCAGTTTTAGGAACACAGTGGCAGCTTTGACCCCTTATTCTCACTCCCAGGACTGTGTTAACAATCTCAGCCCTAAATCCCTCAACATTCTCTGCGTGAGCAGATCACCACTCCCAGGCAAAGCCCACTTGATCTCAGTGGCCCTCCTGGGGCTGGTCAGGGGACAGGTCATGGTCAGAGAGGCTGGGAAGGGAAAGGAAAGGGAAAAGGTGTGGAAGCATTTGGACGAAGTGCAGCTGAGGCCGTGCCCGTTCAGATGACGTAAGGGTATCAGCTATAAGGACTTAATGAAATGCAAAAGTAATGGAGTTGAACTGCTGGGCAAGGGCCTTTGGACAAAATGGCCTGACTTTTGAAAAGTCTGACTCAAAGAAACTGAGACTCCCCTTGGAAATGCATCCATGTCTAGAAAAGTTTCCTTAGGTCCTTGCCTGGACCTGGTCTTGACTGACTTGTCTTTCTTGTTCTCCTCTGCATTGTTTTGCCAGGAAAAACATCTTCACAGCAGCTTCACAGTTTGAATATTGCTCTGCCCAGCTCCAAGCAGGAACGTGGTAGATCTGTGTCTTGCATCCCAGCCGAGTGCCCCAACTCTTCGATATTTTTTCTCCATTACTTGCCTCCTTTTTCTTTCCCTGCCATCCAGCACCCAAGAAATCCATCTGATTTTCAGTATTTTCTCTGTCCCTACAATTCATTCTCAGTCCAGTAGATCCAGCTGAATTATTCACTGAAATCATTATCATTAATCCAGCCTATTTGCTGAGCCAGCCCTGATGGGTGAATATATTTTTCATTCCTAAGTATTTGCCAAAATAACCTGGGCGAGCCATTTAGCCTGGGGCCATTCATAGCAGCTATTTATGTTCCTTTCCATTAAAACTCATCTCTTCCATAATGGCCAGTACAAGCCCTGTGCAGTGTCGAAACCCCACTCGGGTGCTGTTTTGAGCGCCTTGATGCTGGGCACAACCCCCTAAACCATTTCTGCCTTAGCAGCTTTTTTGTGCTGCCAGAATGGCACAACGCAACTTGGCAGAGTGCAGCACTGGAGGCGGGGCTGTAACTCCCCAAATTAATGCCTTTCCCCTTGATAAATATTACTTTTTTTTTTATTTTTCCCGGTCATAACTTTTCCTGGCTATGGTCACCAGAGTTACGTGGATTTTCTGTTTGCTTCTTCAAAAGTGCACATGCATATGGGTGGAGAAATTGTAGAAAATGCCAAAGATTATATTTTTCCAAGTGTTGTAGTAGTTCTATGGTTACGGTCACAGAGAGCAAAGGAAATGCAAACGTTCAGCAAAGTGGCCACAGGAGCTGGAACTGAGCCTCTGTGCATAAGAGTGGTGTGTGTTTAACACAGGCAGCTATAGGCTCAGGGATCTCTTTCAAAATATAACCCAAGCACAGTGTTGAAGCCTAATCTTTTGGGAGAGTAATTTCTGGGGGATGGGTGCTTAAAAACTACACATTGTTCTGTTTGCTTATTTCCATTTCCTAAACCCTGGTAAGAATGTTCAACATCCTCAGATGCACAGAACCCTTTAGTCACTATGTAGATCATTGCTACTTGCTAACAATGCAATATGTGTTTAAAATAAATTAAGCTGTTCTAAGCTGTTAGCTATGCGTGTATATTGCAATTTGAAGGATTCACTCCCCATTATATATGGGTTAATGCAGAAAAAAAATCTCTGTTAGTGATGTATTTGTTGTAAATCCTGACAAGTTAAAAAGCTCTTAGCTACTCTGTCAAGTTTTTATCAAAAAGATTGACACTTAACCCGGAAGGTTGCAAAGCTGAGCTCAGCCCAGGCTCTGCAAACATAAATAAAATTCAACTTTTGAGATGTGTGGTGTTCAAAAGGAGCCCTGGATTAGCCAGACAGCACTAACTTAATTCCTTCAGACTCCACAATCATGAGGATCCAAATGTGTGGCTGTTGTTACAAGTAGTATGACAGAAGAGATGAACTGCTTGAAACCTCTTTCAAACTTAAGCCCAAGAAGCCAAAGCTGATTACACCAGATGTGCATTTGGCCCATAAATTGCTGAAAAGCAGATAATCGGTTATTTTCTCTGCTTGCAAGACAGAGGATCCATCCTTGGACAGAGCCACGGTCAGCACTAAAGCCATACCTCCCCTGCATGCACACTCACATCTCCCCTGGTATCTTTCCCCATTTTCTGTCTGCCACAGTCATCTTGGGATCATGCACCCTGTCCCTGACCATCTTCTCCTACCATCCTTTGATTAAAAAATGATCATCAACCCTCTGTGTAGCACTGATGGCAGGATGCAGACAGGCAGGTGCTCTGGAACTGCTGACCCACTCGCAGTTCACACTGATTTATTTTCTATCCATACCTTGACAGTATACCTTTGCCTGGCCAGAGAGGACTCTGCTTTCCCTGTGCCTCTGTCAGGGCTATAAAGCAAACAATAAAAATACTGTGTGTCAAAACATCAGGTTTCAGGTGTTCTGCCTGTAAATTTTTTAGCCTCTACTAATGAGTTTTTGCAAACAGGTGATAAAATGTGTTTGCACCCTCCATTTTGAGTAAGAACGATGCATGATAAGCACACCCGAGAAGAAAAAAGATATTGTTCCACAGCTTGATATATTCATCGTTTTACACCTACATGCTGCATTAAATGAGTTGCCATCAATCAGCTAGGAAATACTTTAGGTGTGTGAAGAGTGCAGTGTTTTAGAAAACCAAAGGATGTCTTGCAGAACCTTTCATCATGAGGATGGGGACACTGCTCTGGGAAACGGTTGTTTCCAAAGATAAAGCCCCATGGATCAAAATTCAACCCGAGAAAAACCAGTAAAATTATACTGATGCTATGAAACAGCCCTGGACCAGCTCCCAGGAACATCATTAACAAAGGCATTGTACAAAAGCTCTACCTGCTGCACTGCATGGTGGTTCCTCACCTTCCTCTCTCTCTACCCCCACATGGGCAGGAATGTAGCTGACACAAGCAGTGATTCTGTCCAGGTTGAAAGACAAATTTGCATTGTGTGGAGACTCACAGCCAAAGGGAGAACTCTACCACAAGGCCTACTTTTTAAATAAATGAACCAGTCTTGAAATTTATAGTTGTTAAATTTTGATCGCTACGGCTCATATTTGCATGGAAATTGTACCAGCTTTGTGCATCTGATCTCCAGGCAGTTTGACTTAAAACTTGGATGTTAATGCAAGCTGGGAATATATCTATGGGGAGAATCAAACCCTTTCTTGCCTTGATTCTGCAGCAGAGACTGCTCCAGGAACAAGGTGAGCCCACTAGGGCAGTGGGAGGTATGGTGTAAACACTGTCATCTTTCCCCAGCCTTTCTTGTCATCAGATCCCAGGAATCATAGACTCACGCAGTGGTTTGGGTTGGAATGAACCTTTAAAGGCCATCTAGTCCAACCCCCCCCCCCAACAATGAGCAGGGGCATCTTCAACTAGACCATGTTGCTCAGAGCCCTGTTCAGCCTGACCTTGCACGTTTCCAGGGATAGGGCATCCACCACTTCTCTGGGCAATCTGTGCCAGTGTTTTACCACCCTCATTGTAATAATCTTCTTGTTTATATCTAGTCTGAATCTACCTTCCTTTAGATTAAAACCATTACCCCTTGTTCTATTGCTACTGGCCCAACTGAAATAGTTTATCCCCATCTTTCTTATAAGAAAGTACCCCTTCCAGTACTGGAGGGCTGCTATAAGGTGTCCCCAGGCCCTTCTCTTGTCCAGACTGAACAATTCCAGCTCTGTCAGCCTGTCCTCATAGGAGACATGCTTCAGCCCTCTGATCATTTCTGTGGCCCTCTTCTGGATTCGTTCCAACAGGTCCAAGTCTTTCCTGTCCTGAGGAGTCCAGCACTCCTGACACCCAGGTTACACTGTGCTGAGCAGATATTGCTGGAAGAAAACCAAAAAAAAATTAATATGACATGGCCTTCTCTAGGTATGGCTCTGATGCAAATCCGAGTCAAGGAAAGCTTGTGGAGCCTGATAAACTGAATCCAGAAATACAAAGCAGTCAGCTTTGAACAGATACAGGGCAAGCAGAGAAGACTGGAAATGACACAGATTTCTTGCCACTGTTGTACAGCAACCCCTACTTAAAACATATGATTTTTAAGTAAGAGATCCTAGGAATACGTGGGAGTCATGCAACCACAGCCCCAGGTTCCCTGCACCAGTTCTGCCTCTTACCACTGCAGTGTGATGAACCCCCTCACTGCCTGCCCCATGCTCATGGACGCTTCCAGATGCACGCAGTGGGGCTGGGGATGAGGAGGGCCATGGGGAGGGGCCAGCATCTTCTGGGAGGAACAGATGGTCTCAGCCTTCCCATGGCAGCTGCAGTTGCACCTGTTTAGAAATTGCTGCAAAGTGCCAATTTTCATTATGCGAAGCACTGAAAACTTGTCTGTTGGAAACCACATTTCATCATAACCTACACAAACTTGATCTTGAATGGCAACCTGGTGATTAAATGAAACTCCATTAGCCTGGGTCTATTTTTGAATCGCATTTTAACCATCTTCTCATTTTTACACCTGAGCATTTTTCATGCAGACCATCTCCCTGCTGCAAACACACAGGAAGCTGAGCCCAGCAGACTAACACAAGGAAAAGTTACAGGATTTAAAGAAGACAGAGGATTTGTGCCTGTCTCTCTCTCTCTGCAGAAATCCTGCCTGGGGACCAGAGTCCAGCTTTGTTTGAGGGTAGGGTCAGATGACTGCACTGTCAGAAATTGCCGTGCTTTCCGCTGAGATACGGTATCAGTGCACGCTGGTCACCTTGGAAAAAGAATTACTTGAAAGAGGTTATTCTCACAGGAACAAAACTCACCTTGCTGCCTGCTCTCTCTGCTCACTTCCAGGCAGTGATCTGCAACCAACTGCAGGAACAGGAGGGGCTGGTGAAGGAAGGGAATTGAATGCTTAAACACTTCATTGCATATTATGAAATGTTTTACATGTAAAATAGGTTAAAGAATATCATGAGGAGGAGAGAATATGGAACAGCAGGTTCATGATTACTGGTATTGGTCTAACATGCATTTCTGATAAAGTCAGAACACACACGAAAACAGCATCTTAAGGAAAAAGAAAAGCTCAGATCAGATTCTTGAGTATCCAGGAGTTCTAAGCCTTGTAAAGAATTATGATTAGCCTGAATGACAGCATTCAAAGCACCAGGAGAGCTCAGTGAAGCGAATCACACTGAACTAAAATTAGCAGCATCTAAAATTCAGCCGTCTACTTGGCATCCACACGCAATGCTTCCCTGGCCCCAGACCCATCACATCACTCAGCCTTCCCAGTGCCATCAGCTCCTTGCTTTCAAAAGCACTGCTGAGTGAATTGTGGCTGTTCACATTCAGCCTGCACCTGTCTGGAGGCAGCAAGCCCAATTGCTAGACACAGGTTGTTATCTTCTTCCCTAATATTTCCTCCAATGTTTATTTGCTGATTGTTTTCCAGGCAGCTGGAATTCAAGATGTAAAAGTGGGGACTGTCTGTTAGTGAAAGGATGGGGAAAAAATGGATATAATAGGATGAGATCGTATGTCTAGAAATTAGCTGGAATCCCACGTGGCTCAAAATGGACACGAACTGTGTCCTGAGAAGAGCAAGGCGGGGTTTACTATGGTTCACAGGCTATAGAGCAGTAAGACAAGAGTTAAGGTCTGCTTCTAGGGGGACTTAGAAGACAGAATGAGTGTGGAGATAAAGGTTTGTTGCTCTGCCCTAGATCGTGTGTGTTGCAAGCATCTGTGCACAGATCACCTGGACTCACCCGAAACATCTGTTCAGCTCCAGACTCACTATTTCCATTTGATGCCTGCAGTCCCATATGCACACAGGTCAAGCTCTGAGCCATGCTTAAGCACTCACTGCCCTTGCCCAGGCCCACATTCTTGCTCCTAGGATTTGGAGGAACAGGTGTGATTGTACTACAGTCTCATTTGCCTGCCGTAATCCCAAAGACAGCTTTTGGAAGTTGGAAACTTTGAGCCCAATCCATGGATTAGCTAAGAGTCAGCAGTGTAGATGGAAAGTATTCAGGTGAAAGGATCCAGTGCTTGTCACCTCACAGAGTGCTTAGTTATGAGGACTAACTCCTCCTAGGGATCAGGAAAAGCATGATTCAGAGCATTACGACAGAGTGGCAATCTAGCTTCCTGTGCAGCATTCATTTCCATCTATAAAAAAGAACCCAGAAATTGATGGACTCTATGATCTTGGAGGTCTTTCCTACCTAAATTATTCTATAAGTCTATGATTCTATGAAATACTGGGAAATGCTGAATGTGTTGGGGTTTTTTTTTCCTGAAGAAAGAGTAGGGTGGGAAATATCTCCCATGGCTCATATCACAAAATCTTCATGTGCACATCTAAAGACCAAGAGAGTTTCAGGAGCAATAAAAGCCCCATGTCCCATGATTACACTGATGTAAATAATGGACATGTAGAAGAGTCCCTATTTACCTTTTGCAAGGGCTTTTCACTTGTTTCCCTGAGCATTTCACATCAGATACAACCCTGGATTGGAGAGGACACTGGACTTCCCTAATACAGTAATTCCCATGCTACTATTTTTTATGACAGCCTTGATCTTCTGATGTCTTTTGGTGGAGTTTCTTTTCACCCATATCCCTTTTCTGCACAGATACATGCTACCTGCATCCTTGTGATAAGGCATTTTCACAGGCTTTCCTGGGTACAGCCTTTAAAAGAAGAACTCCGATCAAAAGGATGCGGTTGGGTGCTAATGGAGCCTGCTGTGGACCAGTCAGTGGAAAAGGACACAATTCACGGACAAGGAGCAGCGGAAGCTGCGAGATGAGAGAGAGAGTGAGGAAAGGAGGAGGTCTGGATGCTGGTCTGGCTTGGAACAACAGCCACCCATGTGCTTTGTTCGCTTCATCTCTCTGTCTCCTCAGGCTCCTTTTTAGGTTCTGCAAACACCTTTTCCTGATACTGTTTACCACTGAATGAAAAGGAATTTGTCTAGCTCCCAAGCTCCTCCAGAACATCTTCCCAACCCTCCTGCACCAGGCCCACCACCTTATTTTATGCATCTTCCCATCTCCTTGAGGTGGTTCACAGCTCATCACCAGTGCTGACCTTTCCTGCTCACCTTACTGCAGCTGGAGACAGGCAGTGGCACCCGAGGCCCGTTTTAGTCAGCAGGTTTCCATTACTACCCTGATGCTCAGTCATGCCATGCCAGCACTGACCTCCAGGAAAACTTCCTTCCCTGATAGCTATCTTACCTTGCCATTCCATGGAACAGGAAACATGGACGCATAACACTGGGACCACCAAATTAGGAATCTTCTATGGCATGCAAGTGGCAAGTAGGATCCCCACATACTGATAAGCCAGCCAAGGTAAAGCGGAGGAGGACAGCACTTGCTTGGAGCACATAAACACTGGATCAGAAACAGGCATAAAAAGCAGTCTGGGGCACGATCATTCAGGCTGTTATTCCTGTGTTTTGCCTGCCTAACATTTTGAATGATAAACAAATGCTGAAGGTTTCCTGAAATGCTTGGAGATAACTATTATTTGCAGCAGATCTCAAGTGCAGCAGGTAAGAGCCCTTAGGCTAAAGCCATGCCTTTTCCTAGACTTGCGAACTCCTATCCCAATTTTATCTGTAGATAAAGCATTAAAAATGAATAACTTTTGCTCCCCCTCATTCCCTTCCTTACTTCTCTTCCTCCTGCTCACTTGAGCTTGCCACAGAAACCTTCTAGCACTGAGCCAAAACACCCCACGGCAAACCAGTGCCCTCTTTTAGAGAAGCTGGGATTCCACACTGCTTGAACACCAGTGCCACATACTGCACTGTGGATGCTGGGGATCGAGGGAAGAGGAAAGCAAGGGGGAGGAAAACAAAAGCAAAGGACAGAAGCTGAGAAACAACGGCTTTGTCATGGCAGCTATTCTTGGGCCTGGCTTGAGGGATGTTGTTTGCCACTGGGAAACTGCACACAAAAGAAGCTTCCCCTGCAGGAATGTCAAGAAGGTTAGAAACACTTGGGACTTGAGAAACATCAGCTTTTCCAGAACACTTTTTCTTCCACATCCACATGTGCAATGAAATGCTGTGTTTTTCCACAGGAGCCCTGCCTGATCTTCAGCCCAAGATGGAGGCAAATGGGAGCAGAACCTAGATGTGAATAGCCACTTACAGCATTTCCCTAACTTCTGATCAATGGACTTCATAACTGCAGGAGCCCTATTTTGCAGTTGGTATGTGTCAGGATGTTGATTCACACACGTACACGGACACACACAAGGTAGGTTTTCGGCCACCACCAGGGTGCAGAGCACTGCTGGGAGCAGGGAAACCACACAGGTTGTACAAGCCAGACAGTAAACTACAGAGCAGAGAGATAAGGCACCTCCCAGGCAGAACAGCACTACATCTGAGTCACAGAAGTAGGGTACCCAGGCAACTATATCAATGGTTTTGCTCTGGTGAGGTTTCTGGGAGGTTTGGGAAGAGGCAGCATAGTTACACTGGACACAAGTATGCAGCAACAGTTACTGCTGCCATCTTCCTAAACCTTTCCAAATGGTTTGGGTGAGTTATCTCTTCACCAACCAGTAGATATGTCTTCTCAATGCACTGAGTTAGCAGGCAATGAAGAAATGGGCTTCACCCCCTGCTCTGCATGCTTAAGGAGAGGGTAACATTGGCCAGAAACATGTTACCTGACAAGATTAGGCACTCATCATGCATCAGCCTCTGGCAGATTGCAGCCTCACAGATTTATTTGAAGGTACAGGTATTATTCTTGCTTTTAGGGAAGGACTGCCAACAGTTTTTTTGCAAATGTCCTCTCTGGTAGTAACAGCCCACCCAAGTCCCATGGCAGTGTTAGTTTCCTGCCTGTATAAGCACAGATTTAATAATCAGGAGAAGTTTTTGCAAAAGGCCCTTCGGTGGCTTTCACTGCCTAGGAACAGGAGGCAGATAAGCCCTGACTACAAGTTTAGCATAGACCATTTTCAGATTTTCCTCTCTGGGCCACACAGACCTTTGCCTGAGGCATTGCTACTTAAAAAAAAAAAAAAAAANAAAAAAAAAAAAAAAAAGCCAAACTTAATCTGCTCGACAGATTTGTTGGCAAGATATGGATCTTACAGTTAATTCTGTCTGAATACTTGTTAGACGCACTTATATACATTTATGTTTTTATTTACAAAAGACTGGCACACCCATGTCTGGCTCACTTCATAGCCTTTGTTCCAGAGACCTGTCAGGGCTTTCTAAAAACAGGAATCCATGTTAAAACCTATTATTCCATTTGCAAATAATGAGGTTTAATTTTGCTTTCAATAGATATTCAGAGGAGCAGATCTTGACTGGTTTGAGTCCTGACAGCTCATGAACGAAAGAGAGGTGTCAACACAGATAAGACAAGCATGCTTTTAAGTCAGAGCAAATACTCACAGAAAATGTTCTGCATTCTTCCAGCCTGGTAACCCCAGAGTGCACTGGGCTGCTCTGTTTACTCTGGAAAGGAGTGGCTCCCCTCTGTGCAAGAGTTAGACAGAGGCTCAAAGAACCGATAAAGTTATTTGTTGCAAATAATTTTAGAGATTTCAGCCTCCAACACTGACTGTTTGCAAGCAAGGCTCCTTCTTACACCAACCCCTTCTCTATTCATAGCTATTTGGCAAGTACTCCAGGCAAACAAATTTCAGCCTCCCAATTGTTTGCACGCTGTGTCCACTTGCTATTATTAGTACTGTGGAGAGTGGTGGACTCCAGGTTCCTACATGAAAAGGAGGAGTTAATTCCCCCTGGCGTAGGTAGAAGGAGGCAGCTCAGCCTTGATCAGCAATGCCCTGGTAGGAAGCACACCATGCCTGGACAAGTTTACTTACCCACCACCTCCTCCACTGTAAGACTATCAAGTCTGCTGTAAACTCCAGGACAGCCAGGAGCAGCTGGTTGTGCTGTGATGGATGCTTATGAGATTTTTGGCAGGTGAATAGTTTATTTGCAGGAAATTTTAAAAAACCAAACCAAAACTGCTGTTTCAGGGTGGCCAAAGCTATTTGTAAATTCAGGCAGCTCCACTCATCATGGAGTATTTGAACATTTAGCAAGCCAAGCAGACTGAGAGCAAACTGTTCCAGTTACTGCTGAGTGAGATGAAAAGGTTACCACTCCCAAGCACAATTCACTATCCCAGCCTTCCCCCACCCTAAGGGAAGTTATCACACTGACCTTTTTTATCCACTTTAAACAGATTGATTACTTCCAAACTCAAACCTGTAAAATCTCCAGCTTAATATTTTTTTAAAAGAATCTAAGAACAAAATGCCATTAAAAAGATTTTTTAAAAATTGCTGGATCTTTAATCAAAGTTACACAGATATTGTAAAGTTACACAGCAGTAACAACTGATGGCAAGGATGTGGGGGAAAAAGGTATGACAAGAGGAGAGGAGAGGAGAGGAGAGGAGAGGACAGGACAGGACAGGACACAAGACAGGACAGGACAGGGTAAAAAATTTGGACCAACAGCCGAAAGAAGTCATCAAGGTCAACAGGGATTTAAGAAGAGAGCAGGCAAGTTCGTGGAAGAGAAATACCTTGGGTGTTACTAATACACAGAAAGCACTTTTGATTGAGGAAATCCCTGAAGATAGTTGAAAGCCAGGAGCACTCTCAGGAAATGCGTGCTTGACATGCTCAAAGGCTTCCTCAGGCGGCCACATCTGGCCACTGCTGGAAGCAGGACGCAGCACTAAGCAGATGCTTGGTCTGGCACTAGAGAGATACTTGACACCTGGCTAGACAGATGTGGTGGGCAGCCCACACACCTGAGGAGTTGGATGCTTAATTCAAATCTCTGTGTCAGTTCCAGCTGAGAAAGTCTGATGAAAAGGCGATGCATTTGGGTGGTAATGATGTGGGGCTGGACTGTGGGATGAAGAGGGGGAAGGTGGTAATGGACCTTGAGCACTATCTGCTACATACACGCTCATGGCATAGTCAAGCAGTGCTTTTGTAGGGTCCTTAAGACCACAGAGCAAGTTCACTCTGAGAACAAGTGATGCCAATGTGTGAGGAATATAACTGATGACAGGTCTGTTTTCTATGTCTCCTCTCAAGGATACAAGTGTCCCTGTGATCAAGCAGCATTTGCTAATACATGCTTCCAAAGAAGCACTTTTCTAGCCCTTAGAACCTCTCCTAACAGTTTTACAAAAGTAATACCACCTCCACTTTTTAAGGTCAAAAAGACTAGTTTGTTTTTTAACAAAGGCTGTTGGAGCAAGTGGGATAAGTGACAGCATCTAGATTTGATCTGCATCATTAATACTGACTTCTAAAGAAAGCAGTTCACAGAGGGCAGGTGCCAGGATCAAATATATTGTTTAGGCGGGCACGAGAAGAATAACCATCCATCTTCCTTGCATCCTGAAGCTCTCCAGAGCGTGTAAACGACAACACTTTCATGTCACTAGATCAGCCAGTGGGAACAGTCTTGGGACCACTTCTTTCAGCAGTTAGTATGGCTTGTACACAATCTCCCTGTAGGGGAATCACAAGGTCTTTTTCTAGACGTGCTAAGAGAACTAAAACATCACCTCTCAGAAATCCTCTCAGAAATCCTGTGGTGACTCGGGTAGATTTACATACACTATTGGCCCCCGCTGGGTAAATTTAGGCTACTGAAATGCATGTTGTCAGCCACATATAATAAACAAAATATGCTTTCCTATGGCGTGGTGGAATAGAGTTTTAAGAGTATCGGGAGTACATTGAGCCCTTGATGTCATATTTAACTTTTGTCTGGCACTGGCAAACCTTTAAACTTAACTGTCACAGATGTGAGAGTAGACGAGGTGAAAGGTTTGTTAGAAACCGCAGGTCCATCTCAGTATGCATCCAAGTCATGGAGCTTTCATTTTTGAAAAACATTTGGGACTTGCACAGACGAACTTTGAGTGATCTGCAACTTGCACTGAACTACTGAAAGCCAGGTACCATGTTGAGACATCAGCTGAACAAAGCCCATGCCTCAAGCACTGGTCCTGGGAGCAGTTTGCCAAGTCAGCCTCACGTCCTGCCTTTCCAAGGTATCTGAGTTCACTGGCCATTGCAAAACTGCTGTCCTAAGCCATCAGTAAAGCCTGTCTTAACAGAGAGACCTGTAGGCTCAGCACAAATCACAAAATCGCAAATCACAATTTGTGTTGTGATTTCTATAGGAGAACTGTATGTATCCTCCCATGCCAGTTTCTGCAGGCCCTTCATGAGTGTCTTTGCCTAGGAATTGTACCCAGACCTGAATCAACAAGGATTGGTGTAGCAATGGGTGCATGCACCCAGCACCAGTCCAGAAAACTCCCTTGTGCTGCAGACACGAGATATTCCCTCACATTGCATGCCAAGAGTTTGAAAACTTCCTCTCTCCACATCTGATTTTTTTCATTAACAGTGTCCAAAGCAAGGTGCAACACTGACCCTTTCTCCCCCATGGAGATGGGGTATGGTGGTGTGGAAGCCCATGGGGAGAGAGCTGTACAACTTACACCCTCTCGCTTGCTCCAGAGAATGGGCTAGCACAGCCTCTTTGCTCCTGGGAGGACAGTCCTTGCTGGTGGCAAGAGCCCTTCAGGCAGATGCTGTGGGCAAGCTCCTTCTGTCTGCAACAGTATGAATGGTGAGCCTTGCCCGTAGGGATCCGAACTCATTTGCTGCATGTCAGCTCCTGGGCCTCATTCGCTAAGAATTCACTAATCTATAGGGTAGCTTTTTCCAGTCAGAAACCCTAACAGCTAGAGATAAATTAAAGCCGGAACTGGAGCTGGACCAAGAACATTTGAGTAATCCATCCAGCCTAAGCAAGATCCCCCAAGACAGGAAATTTCAGCAAGAGCCTAGAAAGAGATTATAAAAGAAAATAAGCCCAGGCACCACAGTTGTGATGGTGGGATGGCCCAGCAGAAATGAGAAAACATCAGGGGCTGTGAAGCCCACTACCTCTACAGACTGCTATAAGTGCAAGTCAAAGTATAGGGCTGTGAATGGAACTTCTTTTAGAAAGAGAAGGATGGCATCTTTCAGGACTTACGGTCTATTTCTTGTGGGTCTGTCCTACAGCATCTTCTGCTGTTGCCTGTCCCTGAGTACCTGGAAGAGAAAGTTAATGAACCCCACACATGAAAGTGCAAGCTCAGATTGAGCTGCAGCCTGTTGGTTGTATTTCTTCATTACCACAGAGTGTGCTAATGCCAATACTGTCCTGAGAAGGAAACATACAGGAAAAAAGTACCTGCCATGGGCTAGAGCTACATCCTGGTACTGGAGAGTCCATGGACCCTTGCAGTGGTGTTTTTCACAGGCTAAAACCACATTATGGGTGCCTCACCAGGAAGCAGTGCTGGGATTTTACAGCCCATTTCTTGGCTCAGCCCTGCTTTGCCTCTTGTGCAATAATGATGTTCCTGACGTCAGAACTTTTGTCTTTATCGTGTAACTCCACTGACATGACTGCCCTGACTCTCAGTTCGGGTTCTTTCCACATTGAGGGGGGCACATTGCTGAGGACAAGGGCTGGCCAATACACTTTCATTTCCCCCAAAGGCATCGCTGGCTAACAGCATGCAGCACACTTCCCATCACAAATCCCACAAAAAGCTGGAGCAGCATTTCTCTTGCTTGCACACAGAAACATCATAGCCTAATGCAGTGGCTATACAGGACAAGTAAATTTCTAGCAAAAATGCCTTTAACTGTCCTTACTAGAGCACTGCCTTGAGGCTCTGTGAGGCTCGGGCATATAGGAAGGTGGATAAGTATAGGAAGCATGAGAAATCTGAGTGCAGACAAAGGGGACTTGTATCAGAAGTAAGTGGGAGAGAATTAGGACTGCCAAGCTTTTAAGAGGAATTGGAATTTAATGAAGTGATTGAACAAAGGAATTGAAAGCCTCCTTTGCCTCCTGTAAGGGTCGAATGGATCTGAGCAATGCTCAGCTTGGCTGCATTACAGGGTTGTTATTTAATTTTAAAGAACTTGGAAGCTTTCATTGTACTTCATAATTCTATTGACATTTATGATTTGAGATACTTAATCTTGAAAACACAAACACAACACTGATCTGTCTCTCACCCAAGAGAATTGGGAATCGGCGTCTGCAGATTTTAAATGCAGCCGATCTAGGACCTGCTTGCTGCGAGCCAGCCTTTACCTTGCTCTGATGCTGATTCCAGGCAGGGACCTTGTGATTTGCAGAGCTGAATTATTCAATCCTGAATAATTTTTTTACTTTAAAACTACGTCGCTTCATATTTACCTTGCAAGGCTGGTGCTCATGTCTTGCTCCTGGAGAAAGCCCCTGCCCTTTCCTCACTGTGCTTGGGGTGGGACCCTTCCCCTTATAATTCTTGCTGGAATGATTGGAGACGTGGCTACATCATCTTTACATCAGAAGCAAAGCTGGTGCAGCTTGCTCTTTTTAGACCCCTGACCACATGGACAAACCAAGGACTTGACATCCCAGGCTCATTCCTGAGTATCCCAGAGCATCTGCAAAGCTCCAGCTGAGCCTGCCTGTGTGTTGGGGTGTGTGCACATAAACACACACTTGTTGCACATTGTACAGCTGACACTGGCTGGTTACTTCTGGCTCATTCTCTCTCTCGTGGCAAAGGATCCCACAGAAACTGTGAGAAATAGTAAGTCTCATATTAGGACCAATATCCAATTCATATATTACAAAGCTCAAGTCTGTTCACATATGAGGGCAGATGTTGCCAGTAATCGTGTATGAAAATGGAAGAATATATGTGTCAAGCCTGAAATTAATTAGGATCTGATTCTGCTCTCATTAACAGGCATGAAATTGCCATTGACTAAACAAGATGTTGTACCCTTACAATGGACTTGGGTCCTTAATTCTCACACCAAGAAATTGGCACCGACATTTCAAAGGCATTACAGTAGCAGAAAGCTTGACCCTTTGTCTTTGCTACCAAATGTATTTTCAGAGTATGACCAATTTGTAAAGGCTAACATTACACTCCTTAGTTAGTGAATGAAGAGCCCTTTGAAGATCAAAAATTCCATTATTATTTCCATATTTTTGCCAAACCAAAGCTCCCATGCTGAAGCCATCTGTGTCAAATGCAAAGCATTACCTCCAGTACTTTCTTTCTGAGCAGAGCATTCCCATGTGCCCCTGTTGTTCTATTTCCATTGTCTGGTTTCAAGATCATTTTGTGAAGATGCAGTCAACAAAGTGGCACTATTTCAGGGACAGTGGGAGGTGCAGCTGCAGAGGATGGCAAAGCAAGCTCTGATTCGGATTTCACGATCACGTCAGGAAGCAGTTACCCAGCAGCCATCTCAGGTGTCAGCAGAGATGGAGGATGTGCTGGAGGTCAGGCAGTGGATCACTGCTGCTCTGGGATGGACAGGTTCAAGGCAAGGAGGGTTGAGGGGCACCCAGAAGCAACCAAAGATGAGAGAAAAAAAGGAGCAGCAAGGAAAAACTTCTCTGCGTCTGGCTGGTGGCATGTTACAATGTGAGTGGAGCATGGGAAAGCGGATGAATTGCAGGTTTGGACCAAGTGGAAACCTCAAGAGCCTCATGCTTTGCAAAGGGAGATGAGACTCCCTTTTGTGGGCTGCTTTGCTAAAAATCCTCCCCTCTGAGCTCCCACAGCCGCCCTGCATGCCCGTACAGTCAAAGGGCTGTAGCCAGAAGGGGGCTGGAAATAATCTAGAGAACAGCAAAGTCTGCAGGAATTTTCCCATTGATTTTAGTGCATTTTTGATCAGACCGTGGGTGAAGCAGAACTTGCATGTTTGATACCAAACTCTTCTGTCTCCAGAGAGAAAGAGGAGGGTTGGGTAGAAAAATGGGAAGTATAGGAGATGAACCTGTCTCTCTTTTGTTTTCTCTTCTGTAAAGCTTCTGCTGTTTCACAAACTAGAGGGTGCAGAGGAAAAGGGAGACGAAAAGGGCCAAATCACTATGTGGGGGAAGAATTTGCAGTGCTGAGATGAGGAAAGTCTGCCCTTTGTGAGATAGTATTTCTGATCTGCAGGCGTACAAAGCCTTCATAATTGCTGGAGTCATTATTTGCAGTAGATGGCAGAGAGACATGACAGGTACTGCAGGACACATAATAAGCTGGAATGAGCAGTGATGTTAATCCAATACCATCAAAGATCGGGCTCATCACAGGAACCCATTTAGAGTCCACAACAGCAGCCCTTATATTGCTAAAGAATATGTTTCATCTAAGTACAGACCTCACTTCAGTCCACAGCTGTACATTTGCCATCTCCTCCTCTGCCCCCAGATGCTGTAGCTACAATTTATCCACCTCAGTTTATCCCATCCACGGATCTGTCCCACTGTTCATTAGAGCCTGGATTTCTGCATTTTATTTCACTACCTAAACTATCTCCCATAATGAGGAGGCTGCTAGCAACCTTGCAAATTGTATGAAAAAATTGACTTATCTTCCAGCCCAGCTTCCGAGGCTGCAGGTGCTGAGCTGCTCTGGCGCACTTAGGGGCTGTAAGCTGAGTTTCAGTTCTCAAATATTTTCTATTTATCATGATTCCCAGATAGAGCACCAGTGAACACTCCAGAATACCTCCTCACTTCCACAGCATGCCAGGGAAGGAGAATATATCTAGACCGAAGGCAAGGCCGAAGCTAGGGATAATTTTTCCCCTAGCAGCCCCTTGACAGCTTTCAGCACAGGAATGACAGCTAGGGATTTATGGCTAGGTTGCCAGACACTCAGGTTGGTTTTGTAGGGTTGGGAGACACAGGAAACAGCTGCCAAAACAGCATGGGAGGATGTGTTTAGTTGGAGCTTTGTGAAACATATTCCTCAATGTTTATTAAATTCAGATTTGACTGTACAGTTTATGACCACTAAGCCTGATACAAGAATTCCTGATAGACACGGGCGAGAACTGAGGCTGAGTTGCATTTGACTTCAGTGGTTGTTGTGCCCAGTCTTGTGTTGAGCATTTAACCTGTTGTTTATTTTTAGCTCTTGAGTTTTGAACTGTGGTCTCTCTGAACTTTGCTCCTTTGATAGTAACCAGAGTGCTCCATGCAAACAAAACAAGAGAATAAAGCAACTACAACTTTTAACTACTGCTGTAGGGGAAGCTGTGAGACATAGCAAAAGACACGTGAATTTTTACCAAAGAACTTAATTAGCTGATTGCTTATTTAGAAACTATAACAGCATGACCTAATAGCCCCAGCATTCAAAGATTCAGTAGCAGAGTCCTGGTTTGGATGTACAAATATAGTGCAGCACTATAAAACTAAACAGCACTTGTTTTACTACATTTCTGGAATATAATGTATTTTCCTTCTAAAACAGCAAAGTGGCAAATTCCAGGGACTGCAATTAGCTTCCCATCTTCATTTTGTGGCTTTTCCGTTTATTGGTTCTTGCCAAGGAAAAACTTGTTCAACCAGGGTTCAACTCTGCCTTGTAAATTTGATTAATTTCTACAGGAGACTCTTCATATAGCCTGTATAACCAAGGACAGATAGGGGGACATAACTGGAAGGGAACTGAAACCACAGAGAAAACAGCCATAAGGAAGAGCTGTTTGTACTGGGGAAGCACCATCCACACCTTGATCTTCAGATACCAGTTCCCTCCTTCTGCTGCAAACTGCAACCCCATCTCCTTACCTATGATTAATGCATCCGCACTTCTGAAAACCTGCAGCACACTCAGTGTCAAGTGAATTTTCAGGAGATTTACAACAATGCTTTTTGTTAAAAATAAAGACTTGGTCTCTGTGATGCCAGTCCTCTGTTCAACATTCTTGTACAGTTAAAAAGGAAACCCTTGTGTTCCCAGACTGTATTTGAAGATGTTCAGTCGTAACTAAGCTAAGCTGGTAATGATTTATAAAGGTTTACATAAATCTATATAAGGTTATAGATTACTGGGTCCACCCATCTGATCAGTTATTTCCACAGCTGCCTGATAGTTTGTGCCCAGCTACCAGCATCAACGCCGTCTTGGCAACAGTGGATGGTAACATGCCATGGCCTATGGTCAGAGCACGTGGCAACCCAAGAGCACTCTGAGTCCCTTGTGGATTACTAGCTCCACTTGTACCCAGTCTAAATTAGCTTCCAAAGTTTTCTCCAGGAGCAATGGAGGGAGAACACGATGCCATATGTTTATGTTGGAGTCACACTACCATACAAGAGGGGACTTGAACATTTATTCCTCCAGATCAGTTTTTTTACTTAAAAATTTAAATTTCTTTTGCAGGACAAAGTTAGGATTTTTTCAACAGGTTTAATCTGTATAATTTTTGCAGCAACATACAAAGATTTCTTTCAAATGTTCCCTAGAACGCTTTTCATCCTTGAATTGCTGAAATAAACACTCCACCTTAAACAACTCGATTCCTTGAGCTCAGAGGAGCTGAGCATTTATTCAGTGGTAGCAGTGCCATTGGCACTGCAATTAGAAGTTGTATTCAGTCTGTTAGATTATCAGAACAATGATATTCTGCACTATTTCAGATAAAGGTCTGCAATGGGCCCTAATTTCCAGGAAATTATTCGCTTTTTCATAAATATTTCCTTAGGTCAATATTCAAGACTTACAGAGTGGCTTTCCAGGAGCAATGTGTGCATTTTAATCTGTAAGGAGATTTAGCATCCCTCTTCCAATCAGCAATGTCTTGCTGCCTGACCTCTACCATGCCTGTAAATCCCATGTGTCTCTCCAGAGCTCACATGTTACCCTGTGAAGGGTGGGAACAATCAGTAGCGACAAACAAAAACTCAAAGGCCTCAGTCATGTACTCATATAGCTCATTATCACTCTCAGAGGAGAGGAAGGTACAAAGAGATGACCCCTTACATTTCGGAGTCCAGTACAACATGCTCTCTAAAGCATCCATTGAGAAAGACCTTCTCTAGCATCCTCATGAAGGGCTGCCCACGAACTCTGGAACTGGCGAGAGCCAGTCTTTTGCATTTTGGGTGCACCTGGAGAACCAGGTGAATACTGTTACCTTGCAGTGATCAAACTCTACCCATGGCTTCTGAGTCACAGATAAACATTAAGATCTAACAATTAAAGTTATCTTAGTCCCCATTCCTCCTGATCCTAACATCTGATAGAACACTCAGGAAAATAGGATCAGAACTCAGATAAACAATCCACATCATAACCAAGCACTCACCCTTTCTACTCCAGACTACTGAAGCTCCTAAGGCTTTCAGAAATCCTCAGCCATGCCATCTCAGCCAGAATCTCTAAATGAAAGGTTTGCATGCCATCCCATCCTGGTGCTAATAGATCCAGACTACTGCCTGGCAAGCAGAGAAGATGGCTTAAAACCTGAAGGCCAATCAGTCGGTCAATAGCCATTTTTCTAACCATTTGCTACTTTGAACATCCTGTTCAGCCTCTGTCAGCTTGGAGAGTCCTGCCTCCACCGCCTGAATGGTGAGTGAGGGGCTCTCCCCTTCTTCCCCCCAGGCATGGCAAGCCCTGACCCTGGGGAGCTGAGGCCTCCATCCCTGCCCATCTCCACCACACCACAAGTGCAGCACAGTTTTAGTTTTTTCTTTATTAGCCTCCTTTATACACACCACATCCTGGTGTGGCCCCCAGAGCAGAATGATGTGGGAGCACAAGCCACATCTCCTATCAGCCCCAGGAAGTGTTGGTGGGAAAGCTCATTGCATGGGGAACAGGTTAAAGAACTCCATCAAAAAAAGCAAAAGCAGCAGGAGAGAGGCAGTAAGGCAGAGAGGAAGGAGTGAGGGGGTATGGGTTGATATTGGCAGTGAATTGCATTTGGAAGTTGCAATACAGATCCTCCTATTGTGCAGGTGTTCACACTTGTCCTTTAAACCTCTACTTACTGTCTGCATATGCATTAAACACAGCCAAGCCATAGCAAACCTTGCCAGAAAGTGCAGTTTCGGGAAGACAAGAAGCATTGGGAAATTCAATCAAAATTTAATTGTTTCAAGTCCCACAAAGGGAGCTTTTTTTTTTCCCAGTGTTGAAACATTAATTTTCGACTTAAGAAGTATTTAATTCCTTTCAACACTTCTTTCCAAGATGGCATTTTTCATTTGAAAAGCATCCCAAGTTAGAAGCGAAAAGGCCAAGCACCCCAAAATAAATATTTTCCAAATAAAGTGCTACAGGTCAACCCAAAATTATTTTTCTGGTTTTGTATTTTCCCAGAGAGCCTAATAAAACCTCTGGGATTTGATTCAAGACTCAAATTCTTTTGGGCCAGCTGGTGCCCTGACAAGCCCTTTATTTTCCAAGCTCTATTTGCACAGGATGTTTTCACCACCAGATTTGTTCTTAGTGCTATCAGCTCCTCTGGATTTATCACATGTAAAGTATTTTATCCTGGAAGAACACAAGAAACTCCATCAATCATCTGGCTCCCTAACATGTACTGGCTTCACAAGAGCAGTGGGTCACAAGTACTATAGGATGTAGGGAGAACCAAGAGGAGATTTTGGACAGAACACGGAGCAGTGGAAATAACTGGCATTTTTACACGTTGGGAGGAAAAAGTGTCAGTCTGTGGCTGCTTTGTATCACCAGAAGCAGTGAAGGGTCCACTAGAAGCCTGCTGGACCTTCTAGTGGGGGCCAACGTGGCTCTGACTCTGCCACCACCTCAAGACAACCTTCTCCATTCACACTTCCCCATGTAACATGTGCCAGACTTTTCTACCTCGGTGCTGTTGGGGTTTTTTTACCGAGTTCTCAGATATCACATCCATGGGAGGAGAAAGGGGGGAATTAATTGCATTTCTTTAAAAATTAAGGAAGTTAAGCTAATCTCTTTGCCTGCATATGGGGAGCTGTGTGGCCTGGATGAGTGAGCTGACGCGAGATGGTTTCTAGGCAACTTCTGCAAGTCATGTTGGAACAGGAATACAAATTAAAATTAAAAACAAAACCCAAACAAGTCAAACAAAACAAGTAGCAGCTACTCCATGCAAAACCAGTTTTGACTGACTCATAGGGTTCGTGTAAGGCCTTTTGTGGGATTAATATTGCTTTACTCCTAAGGACAGAGAACCTGGCACCCCTGCGCCAGCATCTGTTGTGAGACACATGATAAGTGTGTTTCTGCAGACAACACACGTAGCTTGTGTATGATAAGAGGCTTGCCATGCCACGTCACTGTGATGATATTACTTGATTGCTGAAATGCCATAACGCAAGTGTTCCAGGAACCTCAGCCTGAGTACATCCAGAAGCTGGAAAACAGTGTCAATAATTCCAGTTCTTTCTTCTTTCCCAAAGAATTTTGCTTTGTATTTATCAATTCACCATATCCCTTCCTTTTTATAAGGGATTGGTAAAATTTAGGCAAAAAGCAGTGTTCCTGGGAGCTGCTTTTATTTGTTTCTTATCTATGTAGTACTGTAATGAGGAGGATGTCTCATCTTCTTAGATTTTTCTGCGGTATTAGGAATTGATCACTGTACCTTTGTCTCAGCCCACATTTCAGAATCAAGAGCTGATCCCCTTCCCCTCAAAAGTAATTTTTTCCCACATCTTCCCCAATTTATTCAACTACAAAGGTCTCAGACAGAACATAACCTCACTCATGTAAATCCTGAGTTGCACCATTTTTCCAGTGTCAAAGTAAAATTTAGTCCTTAGTGCCACAGACGAAAATTAATCGTTTCACAGCCTGCACTTTCTGAGACAGCATAACAAGGAGTTTAGGATGCAGTGTTTACAGCCTGTTCCCTTAAGTTATGGAGGGTAAGGAATGCCACACAGAGATTTTGATTATCAGCATCCCATTCTGCTCCAGCATTTGCCAGTGTGATTGAAAAGCAACTGCTGAAGTCTGAACTTGACTGAGACTGGGGAATTTGTGTTGTCAATAAAGTTCATAGCAGGTATTTTAAAAGCCAGAATCTCCACCATTATTTCAAAACATGTGTTCAGGTTTCAAGGAGGGGTGATGCCTCCTCCAGCCACCTAGAAACAGAGACTAGACAAGAGTAAGGGAATAAAGACAGGTATTTATTTGAAGGGCCTTCAAGGTACACCGTGGGGGAGCCAGAGGCTGCTTCCAAAATTGGACCCCAAGATGGACGACAGGTCACGAGTTCTTCACACTTTTATAGGTTTGGACCATTTGCATATCAGGGTTAATTCTCCAATTAAAGCCCCAGTTTTAGCGATGTAACGCCCCTCAGCTTGCCCCCCTTAGAATCTTTAGTTTACACATTTTGGGCCTAAAAACAGCCTGGTTGTCCTTGAAGGCAAAGCCTGGAGAGGCTTTGTTATGTCTCCCCAGTACGAGAGAGTAGGAATTACAGGCTACAAGGAACTTCAGAGTTACACTCTAAGCAGTACAGAATTTGAAAATAGAAAAGTTAAAACCTAAGGCATCAGGGGGGGATACCAAAATCAAGTGAAGTGTCTTATAACCAGGCCATCAAAGCAGTTTCATTTACAAATCAACCTTTTCTATCCTCAAAGTTTGTATGGCACTGTTTTTCTGACTCACCACCAAGTAAGTAGGTTATAAGAAGTGACACTTAACAGATTTTGTTGTTCATATGAAGTCAGAGCAAAAGTTATAGTTAGAAAACAAAACCTCTAAGCACAATTCAAGCTTTTCTCCTAGCCCTGAAGAAATGATCAACCAGCAAAACTGCAGGGATTTCCTCCAAAGCTAGGTTATATATGGACCCAACACTGACTTTAGCTGCTGTGTTTTCTGTTTTCAAGAACCCAGAGTAGCATTCCAGATGCTTCAAATCACTCCACGTGTATCCAGCTCCCAATCATTCACAGCTCCTGACAGACAGCTGGGGACTGAGCACTCCTGGGTCACTGATGGGAGTGGATTCGCCTCTAGGGACCAGGATGTGCTGGGTCAACAACTCTGGTGGTGTCACGCTCTGGCTCCATTACCTCTTGCTGGCAGGAGTGCTAGGCTGCCCCACCACGGACATCATGTGCAGCAGGACTCTGCTGGTTGTTTCCATGGCTGCCCCTGTCAGTGCTGGCTGGAGTTGGCAAACACAAATTTAATCACACCAGTATTCATTCCCGTGCATTTGGCCTCAGTATCTGGAGGGAGATAGACCCTATTACTTCTGAGTGACCATACACAGACTGACTTTCTTAATCCCTTCCAGATTTCTTCATGCCTGCTTTCTTCAGAGTCCCTGGGACTCACTCGGACTTCCAAGACTCCAGCCTGAGTGAACCTGAGGCAGATAGTGGAACTGGACTCCTTTTTTATTCAGTCTTCCCATGTGTTCCCAAACTGACAACTCTGCTCCCTTCAGTAAATACTGTGGCCTGCTGTCATCACTGAAAAGCTCGCTGCCTGACTTGCCTGCAGACAGAAAGGGAGCAGGCTTTATATAATAAAAGGAGGAGGGAAAATTAGGAATATGGCTGTGCTGTGACACAAATTATAGGCAGTAATGATAGCAGAGGCATCCATGGTCTAATTTGGAGTGACACAGCCTCTTCACTGTCAGGCTCTGGACCTTACAGAGGGGATAAACCCCTAGACCACATGAAGCCACTCACAGTGTTGGGTCTGAAGCACTTGACTTTTTCAGAGGCTCCTCCACTCATCACTACCTTTTACCAACTCTTGACCGCCCGGAAGATACGCCAAGGGCTACTTTAGGTAAGGCCTTGGATTAGTCAGAGAGATTGCTTCAGAACAAGGAAAGACAATTTCTCCTCTCAAGGATTCAGGCTACTGCCTCAGTAAGACTTACAAACAGCTCTTGGAAACCCAGAACAGGAAAAACACAAAAAACAGATGTCGCTTATTGTAGCTCTGACTCACAGTGAAGGACACCAGCTAGGTTTTCAGTGCATCATTATTATTACTATTATTATTATTGCTGGTTTTGTTGTCACTGTTATTGTTATTCTTATTACTACTACTATTAATGCAGAGTGAAAATGCAGGTGGTACCCAACACTGCTCACATATTAAAGAAGCTAAGTGCTGTTCTGCATTACTTTTTGAGATTTTAGTGTTTTCCAAGGGCACAAGCTTGGCCAAGATGAAGATTTAGCATCAGAGTCGATGGATCTATGGCTCTAGCCTGCACCCTTCCCCTGCTGTCTACCCCTATTGCTGGATGAAGGACTGAACCACAAGATCACCCAGCACGATGGGAGTCACGCAGTTATGGAGGTTCCCTCTGTCCTTTGTGGCTGCTCTCAGCCCTGCCAGCACAAGGGGAAATCAGACATGTGGTAACATTGGAAGATGCTCTTGAGAAAGTTCAAGTGGAAGATTAATGTTTTGAAAAATTAAACCTCAAGCCATGGATGACTCAAGTCCAGATCTGATCATATCTGTATCCCAACAGTCTGCCAGGGAAAGAGGACTCCAAAAAGAGGCCTTAGTTTACCTCTCAAAAAGGTCCTAGTTTACCTCTCCAATGTAAGCAAATACATGGACAAGTGTATCAGCAATGACTAGATTTGTTTCAGAAACCTTTGGTGTTTTTAGGAATTTAAAAGTCTGGTCATCCATGAAAGGCCTTCTCCATACTCTCCAAGAAGCTGCCCAGAGCTTTGTCAGTTCTGTTCCATGAAGAAGGAGTCTGACCCCAAGGCATGGTGGTGGTGCTGCATGGGTCTCACTGTTTCAAGGATTTCACAGAAGAAGATGGCTGAGGTTCACTTACTAGGTCTATTGGCCAACTGTAAAATTTTCAGGATTCTCTGTTATGATATAAGCAAGTGTAATTATATTGCAGATTAGAAACCACCAGGTAGCTTTTCAGAGCAAATATCTACTATTTGTTCATGCCTTCCTCAGGAATAATGGAGATCCACTTTTTAAGTAATTTCTCTTCTGGATGTTTGCAGTTTTTCTTTTTTAGAAATCTGAGGACATTGTAAGATACAGGCACATCTGTTTCCTGAATCCAAATTTACAGACAGCTTGCTCTGTCTCATTGTATGTATGAATCTGTGTGCAGTAAAAACATAATTGTGTTATGCATGCACACATACACACAGAATATACTGTTCATGGTTTAAGCTAAAGCCTTAAATCAAAACCATTAGAGGTATCAGGATCTCAGCTCTGCAGGCTCACCTTGCATGTGATTTCAGCATAATTTTACAACATTTTCGCTGGTGGGTTGCTCTTCATAGCATTTTTCTAAAGGGAATTTTTGAGCAAAGTAGAGTAGACAAGGGCTTGATTAGCTTCTGGAACATGGTGCCAAATTTTCAGCAGAGTCAGAATTAAAATAGCAGGAGAGGAAAGATGAATCATAGAATCATTTTATTTGGAAAAGACCTCTAAGATTGAGTCCAGCCATTAACCTAACACTGTCAGGTCCATCATGCCCCTATCTACACATCTTTTAAATACCTGCAGGGATGATGACTCATCCACTTCCCTGGGAAGCCTGTTCCAATACTTTACAACCCTTTCCATGGAGAAATTTTTCCAAATATCCAATTTGAACACCCCCTGGTACAACTTGGTTCTATTTCCTCTTGTCCTATTGCTTGGTACTTGGGAAAAGAGGCCAACTCCCCACTGGCTACACCCTCCTTTCAGGAAGTTGTAGAGAGCAATAAGTTCTCCTCTGAGCCTCCTTTTTTCCAGGCTAAACCCCAGCTTCCTCATCATACTTTTGCTCCAGACACTTCCCCAGCTTCATTGCCCATCTCTTGACGTGCTCCAGCACCTCAATGTCTGTCTTGTAGTGAGGGGCCCAAAACTGAATACAGGATTTGAGGTGTGGCCTCACCAGTGCCAGGTACAGGGGGATGATCACTCCTGTAAGAAGATGATTTTTCACCATGCTTGCTATTGCAGCTTAGTGATGGGATGCTCAGGGCTGTGCCATAGCACAAGCACTTCAGCACATGGTACAAGTAAAATTTCATGGAGCGATGGCAGTAACTGCCAGCAGAGTTTTCTGATCACCAGAATAAACACATAGCTGTGGTGTGAAGACTCTACCTAAGCCCGTGGTGCTCAGTGTACCCTGCTATATCCCAGCAAACAGCCAAGCCTGTGTCTGCATAAAACAGCTCAGTCCACGTGTAATGCCTGCAACAATTAACTTTTACATGTTAATTACCCATTTTTTCTGTCATCAGTCCACTTCATTAGGGCCTTTTGCTCTGATTTTCATTGCTCAAGTCTTAGTAAGCCACATCTCTCTTTGTGGATGAGAAGGTAAGCAGAATGTCTTGATCACTTAGAGCGTGCATTAGGTAAGGAGTCCCAGGGGGGATTACTGCTTCGCTACTGCCTTCTCCACTGAGAGATAAAGATGAGCAGAAGTTCAGGCAAAACACAGTTTTGTGATGTTTTAAGCAACTAAGCCTCAAAAGGTCTGCAAAACGCTTCCAGGCAAGATACAGGTGGGTGACCATACTGTCACCTCAGAGAGATTCTGAGCTGTTCAGTGTCATTTTCTGAGGTACATTGGACTGCAAGAAGGAAATTCCTTTAACAGTGTGAATACTGATTAGTTAGCTATCTTCCTGCCCTGACATATCAAACCAACAGGAGAACCCCAAACAATTTTTTTAGGCTGAAGGATGGGGCACTTAACCATTATAAAAATGTATTGCTTAAAAAATGTTTCATCTTCATTATACATGGATTTTTCTAGAGGAATCCCACTGAAATTCACTAAAATCTACTACTCCAGGTTTACACCACCGGGATCAAAATCTGGCCCCCCTCCATAGGGAGGGGTCTTTAAGGTGTCTATGATCCAGCAATATAAGGGGCCTCCATGTTAGCAATTCTTTTGTAGCAGCCTTTTGAAACCTTCCAGAGACCTAAAAGAAGATCAGAGCTGCCTAGAGCTGCACAGGAAGCCAAAGTCATGGTCCCATCTTATCTCAAAGTCTATTGCTTCTGCCTAGTAAAGCATCTGTGTTCTCATTTAGAGTAAAGGCATCTGCAGGTAAATTGCTCTCTGCTCGGTCTAATGGACCAATTTCAGTTTTCATTTCTGAGGATATAAATCTTAGGCTCCTTTTTCTGACAACACTGGGCATTTCCATGCAAAAAATGTCACCCAAAAAGCTCAAGACCCTGAATGGTTTCCTCATTTGGTTTCTTCTTTTAGAGTCCTAGGCTTTGATCTTTGTATGAAAGCAGTGTCCCAAGAGGCACAGCAAACTTACTGCAGATGTCAGCAGCTTACCCACACAAGACATTTCAAAATGAAAGGTGCAACACACCAGCATCATCTGTCTTCAACCTGGCTATGCCATTGGAATCATGCAGTCAGCTGAAGAGCAAGAATGGGCCCAAAGAGTAATGGCTGGGTGCGGGACACAAACGAGGAAGAAAAGTGAAGACTGAGAAACATCTATCATGTGAGGTGCTGCTTTTATCATCTGCAAGAGAATGTTCTTTTTCTAACAGCTGTTTTTTGCAAAAGGCTTTTGCTGCAAAGGTATTCTTAAAAAGCTTTTAATGAAGTGGTTTCACTAGCACAACAGATGACATCAGGAAGACGTAAAATAGATTAACATCATTGTTTCTGTCCCCCACTTCCGTCTCTCTGCTCTGGTGACTGACACAACCAGCATGCAGAAGGAGCACCACCATCCTGCTCTCGGCAGCACTAATGCTGAGCTTTCCGAGACACACAGACATTGTTGTTTTCCCCTGCATGAGGTCTATGTGTGTAGATATATGCAAAAAGGAAGGGTTTGTTTGCTACTGCTGATTCAGTAAGACAAATGTAGCACAAAAGAGAGACCACAAACAAAGCAGACAGGCAGTGCAGGGTGCACAACCCTGCTGATACCTGTGCAAAATCTTGCTGTTTATCCAGGTTGGATGGCTGGTCTTTGAAACTTCAATTCTGTGCCTTAAAAGGGGGGTTCACTTTGCTCTCTGTGTTTCTCTGTTTTCTGACCTTGATGCTGGAAGGAGGCAGAGCAATTAGCCACTTTTCCACACTTGTATTTGTCAAAATAAGCAAGACAAATAAGCGGCAAGTGAAAAGCTGTTCTTTACAAAGGCACCTGGGATGGGGCTGGGGGAAAAAAAAGGTACCTCAGCAGGATATTCAAGGGTCTTGAATCTGATAGATCAATTAAGGCTAATTTCAAAGACAGAAATTTAAAGACTAAAATAATTTCAGAGATTAAGGCCCTAATTGTTGGCACCTATCATAAGACACTTGCATGAAGACCACATACGAGCAATCAAGAAGTATTCATCATTGGAAAGTAAAGGGAGAGCTCCCTCCTCTCCACTGGCTGCCAAGGAGGTTCCAGGAGTATGGAACACTCTCAGCAGAATGTTTGAGGCTGCATGTTGGCAACAGAGGCAGCGATTAGTAAACTTGTCTGTAGTGTTCAGGCTAGAGATTAGACAAGAACTCAATTCTAGGCCTCACTGCACCAGTGATGGTGCAGCAGGAATCTAGTTGCTATGCAGATGTGGAGGCTCTCTCTGATGCTCTGGAATGTGCATGGGGAGTTATATGCAGAAGAAGGAGCCGGTCACCTTGATGAATGGAAATAAGAGAGAGGTAACCAGAAAGTACTGAAGAAAAGCCAGTAGAAGATAGAGGTCAGCATTTGGTAGCCCTCAAACTACATGATGAGTCTCAGTCCAGATCCCTGTGCCCAACTCTCATGGTCAGTGATGCTGAAATGGGAGGGCCATTCCCCGTTAGAGTGCCTCTTTCTTGATATGCTTTCTTTATATGCTTCAGGTCTATGGATCTGCCTGTACACACTGTTGTGGAGGAGAAGACCGTGAGTTCATAAAGGCACCCTGTGAACTGCAGAGAATGGTCTTGTCAACACCTGTCCTTCAAAACTCTCACTCCCACGGTGCTCTTTTTCAAGTATATTTAAAGCTCCCTTTCACGTAATTGGTGATTTCCCTTCCCTCCCTCCTACAGGTTAAGTTAAAAGGGGCAGGAGGTCCTTTTCCATATCGATTTGTTTTCCTGACCTTTCAGATACATGCAGAGAAGATCAGCAAAAAGGCACTGGACAATGAGAAAAACAAAAGCGCAGTGCTTGTGCTCATTCAAAGAAGTAAGACAAACATGAAATTTAGCATTGGGTAGAAAATAAACTGTCTTCTGAGGAAAAGAAAGAAGCTGCCTGTACGGAGAAGGGACTGCGAGGAGCACCACTTTGCACTGCAACACCAATGGAGTGACCTATGGCAACGGAGAATAAGCCTTCAGAGAGCAGTCCTCTTCTCAGAAGGCTTTTTATCACTTTTTATTTTAATTTTTTTTAAAGGAATGTAATGTAAATAGATAAACCCTCTCTACAAACAGAAGGAAATGAGATAAATTATCTTTGCATTTTTACAATTATTTTTACAATGTTTACACCCTGCTATTAAGCCGGTCCTCACCACAGTGCACTCTGTGTGTGGCACCCTTATGTGTGGATTTGGTTAGACATAAAGCAGGCCAAATCTGATCGCTAAAACTCCCCCAACATTTTCTCATGGTGGCTTGACCAAATTCTAAGCTGGGCAGTAACATTTTTTCCTTGCTTAATTCGTCCCATGTGTCCAATAAGATTTGTAGCACTCTCCCGTATCTTGTAGCACTGCTTTACCTTGCTGTATTCCATGCTAAAAGCAGACATAGCACAGCAATGAACAGAGAAGTTGCTACAAAGCCTCTACCAGCCTCACAGGGACATGGTGAGGATTAATTATTTGCTTTTCCAGAGATTTCATATCCTTATGTTATAAATAGTACAATCGTAATAAAAACGGATTCTTACATTATCAGAATCAGTTACTAAAATCCCCAGTAAAGACAACACAAGTTTCCTACTAAAAAAAATCTGGGACTGTATTCCAATCTCACCCCTACTGGGAGACACAAAAAAATTAACCCAGGCTAAGTTTTACGGTCAGTAAGTTATATCTCATTAAAGACCTGTATAACATTCATAATCATACTGAAGGAAATTAGGATAATTTTAATTCTGAAGAGAAGAATGTAAGGAATTCATCCATTTATATGGCATTGATAATCCACTTTCAATTCACATATTTTGTTAATTCAGATTAAGCTTTTCTCAGCCACTCTGCATAAGCAAATCCTCACTCTAAAGCCACCACCTGCTTTTACAGATACTCATCAGCAGCTTTCATAAGTTCAGTAACCTTGTGGATTTATGAGGCTGGGAATGGGTGATGGTTTCTTCAGATCCTCAGACCCCTGGGATTCAGATCTGAGCACCAGAGAAATGAAGGAATTGAAGAGGAGGTTCCCATATCCCCTTGCTCAAGATGTTATATAGCGTTGCTCCAAACTACACTCCAGAGGCAGTAACCCTTGATGGCTGTCAAGAACAGAACAGACAGGCTGCAGCTACCTCAGTGCCATTCCCTCTCACACCTCAGCCATGCACAGTGCTCAGAGGCAGCAGAGATCAAGCTCTCCCTGCAAAATCTACTTCTTCATGCACAACGTCCATCCTAAAGGAATCCTACACGAGCACTTGTGTTCATATGGTGAGATGAGATGTAGGATTGAGACTTCTGTCCAGTTTTTGTACCAAGAATACCTGCCAGGTCTTCAGGACCTCCCTGCAGGCGTAACTTCATTGTTTCAGAGAGAAATACTCTGTCAAGTTTTAAACCCTCTGAAAGTTGTTACTAATCCACTCCACTATTGCACTGCTGCCAGGGAGGTCTGCTGAAAGATGCCAGCATGGGGGCAGAGAGCCCACAAGTGGGAAACCTAAGCGGAGTACCCTAACATGCAAAGAGCCAACACTTAATTCAAAACAATAAAAACAATGCTTTCCTTTTGCCCCCAGGCACTGAAATTCTCTCTGAGAGTGACATTCTTTTAAAAGAAGAGTAATCAGATATAGATATTTTCAGTGCTGAAGCTGACACCTGGGCCCACGATGCACGGGGATGAATTCACCTGCAAAGAGAATGCCTCTGTTCCCTGTGGGCTCACATCTGGGCTGTGTGCTGTGGATGGCTGCAGCTCCTCTGGCTGAGTGTGGAGGCGGTGCCCTACAGAAGGAAAGCAGCATTGCTTCGTGTGCAGTTAAATCTGGCTTGCCACCAGGGATGTGTTTAAGATACAGGGGGTCCTGAGGCTACATGCCACTGATGTATTTTGAAGTTAGGGCAGATCTATTCATTGCTAAGCAAACCTTTACAAATATGTTGGAGTACCCTGCATTAGCCATGGGAGGTGTTCAGGAGGCTACAAAAGAGTGTTCATTAGAGACGCTCAGCGGTGAGGAACTGAAGCACCCGTGCATTCCGCTGAGAGAGGAACAAACACACTGCTCAGAGCAGGTTTGTAGATATATACACCACTATAAAGTGCTCTTAGCATGGTGTTGAGTCCTTTTCAGCTTCTTTGTTCTAGCTTTACTTGCATTTTCACCTTCCTTTATGTGTTCATTATTCCTAATCGCTCCTCTGTCTTTATCTCACTGTTTGCCCTTTTTCCTTCCCACCTTCAGCTGTGAGGTCATTCTTCTGCCCAGGTCTGAGCAGTCCTAGGAATACAACAGCAGCTACTCTGACACTTCACTAGCTCTACAGTCCTCTCTGGCAGGACCTGAACACTTTCAGACACACAGACCTTGGTACATGTCAAGTCAGCACATTACCTGTACTCTGTTTTACTGACTGGTCACCTAAGAGCTCTATTTCACTTCTCCCTAGATAGATAAAGAGGTCCTGTAGGGTGATACATCCCAATCTCATTGCCCTGTGGAGTGGTCTTGCTTACACTGGTTGTAGGTGTTGTAGCTCTGATGATGTTCCTGAATCAGGCACCTCAATTAGATTTCCCTTTATTTGAGGGTACCCAGAATAAATCTGGGCTTCACACCCTCCCACCCTGAGGTACCCTTTGTACTAGACTTGAGGTTGATGTATTTTTTGCTAACTCAGGCTAAGGATAAATATAAAATCTGGATTCAATAAAGCTGTACACATGCAGTCTGCACTGTTTTCAGTCTTCCTAGCTATGGAGAAGCTCAAAGCCACAGTCAGCTCCACAATCTATGAATTCATAACCTGTGAATTTTTGAGGATGGGGAACAATTACTGTAGAATGCTGCACATGTATTATGCAAGCTCCCGAAGCTATCCAACTGGCAAGACAATGAAAGAACAAACTTTTGCAATAAAGTTCATTATATTTGAAAGACCAAAGAGTCACATGTGCTCTCCTTTTAGCCTTAAGGACAGCAGTAAAACTAACGCCCTTTTCAGAGCCATTGCTACTAAAAGAGAAGTGAGGGAGGGCTTTGTTTTTTAACTGTCAGAAAGACATATTGACTTCTAATGCATGTCTATGCTACTCTACCATTGTATAGGGGAGTTTCATTTTGGTGAGACTATGGTGATGTACAATTTGCCTTTTATGTATTGCATGGCCTATCACCTCAACTGTTAATCTAGATATTACCAGAAAGGGGCTAAGCACAATAAAAATCTGTTTCTGTAAACTCGATCCACATTCATGACACCACTCTACAAAATCACTGCTTGGTGTGGAGCCCTTTGGTTTATTTTCCTTGGCATAAGAAATAGTCCAACAACTAAATTAACTTAGATTCTCTGATATAGAGACAAACATATATATGTCTGCCTTCAGGACAAACTCATGTACTGGGCAAGGTGCCAGGATGGTGACATACCTTTCTTTTTCTTTTCCTGGTTTAACAATAGCTAAAGACAGTTTTGTACTGTTCATGTCTGCAGTTTTGCACAACTTGAGGTTGAAGTCCCAAAGTGACTGAAACTGCTGGTACAGCCTGTTCCAAGTGTATTATATTCATGAGGACAAAGCTTGTGAGAGCAGAAAGAGAGACCTAGATGAAGTGAACTGCTGCATCCCTCAACATGCAAACCTGTATGCTATACCTATCACCCTCCTCGTGCATTCTCCTAGAGTGACCTGCTGATATTAATAGTCCACTACCATCAGGGCCCAGCATGGACTATCAGAGAAAAGGAATTTACTCCTTTTTGGAAAAGGCAGGCAGCTACGGCGTTCCCTGCCCAGCTTCTCTGAGCTTCTCGTAGTGCTACACTCTATCTGTGCAGGGCAAATTTTATGGCCCTCTTCATTGGTTTAAAAGGATGTGCAGCAGATGAATTAGGTAGAAATAAAATGTGGATTCACTGTGGTGGGATGGTTGCAGTAGATACTGACTTTCATGCATCCTGCAATTGGATATTCTCCTGGGCAGCCGCAGTTGCTGGGAGACTGCTCTTCTAAGGCAAGGGAACACTTCCTGAAGAAGTGAGCTTTGGCTTCGTGCCAGGACAACAGGATCTGCTTGATTAGACAGAGGTGTTTTGCCCATAACTTGCAGGACATTACATCTGCTTTGTTGAAAACCTAAGTCTTTTATTTAGGTCTGACCCTTGTTTGACCAAGTCAAAATTCCATTGTCTTCAAGTGGCATATGATAAGGGTTCTTAATCTTTTAACACATTCAGGAGCACAAAGTTCATTGAATATCACTCTTTTACAAAAAGCTCTGGATAGGGAACCACAGTTTCCTCCATTCTGAGCTCCCTGTAGTAATTTGTATCAGATCTTCAAAGACCTTTACCAAATTTAAAATTGCTCAGAATCCTTTTCCACCTTCCTTTGTAAACAGTGGAAGTTTTGCGCTTTTTTGGGTTGTTTATGAGTAGCAATTGCAGCATTGATTCCTCCCCTCCTATCATGCAGGGTGAACATAGACACCTTAATAATTCTTCAAGACTTATTACCAGAAACCTCTTCTTAATTTTGTTCTGCAAAATATTATATGTGTTGCTTGCTGTTTGTTGGCCTCTGGTCAAAGAAAATAATAAATGAGCACAATACATTCAAGAGATGAGAGAAGAGAGATCTTTTGGATGTGGAAGTATTAAATTGCTGGCAATTTCAAAACCTTGTTCCACTTGCCCCAGCCCCTCCAAACCACATCCCCCTCCTGTCTTCCAGGATATCATCAGTCCTGGAGGCTGGGAGAAGCCAAACATATGACAGCTGCTGAACTCCAGCTTCTGCAAACAGTCCAAGGACAATCTGCTCCTTTCCAGACCACTTCCAGGGGGAAAAAATGCCCTTCAACTTTTAAGCATACATTTGGTATTTGCTAAAAGACCACATACAGTCCAGAGCTTTAAAATTACACTGTGGGATTCAAAAGGGTATTTCCTGGCCATGATGATTTATGGTGCTGCATCAGAGCCCTCTTTGAAGAAACAAGGTGAAGCTAAGTGGCTTTGTCAGGAAGTGAAATGCTCTGCGGAGTTATCCCAGCCTGTGTGGATGAGTGCTGCTGGCTGCCAGGGCAAGGTCTCTCATCCACTGGATGTTCAAAGGTGTTCAGTGGACACTAAAGTCAGAGCAAGTGGAAGGACACGTCCTGCGCTGTGCTCACTCAGGAACAGAGCAGGTGTATGTACCCTAACCACACTCCCAAGAGGCTGATAGCTACAAGAAAATGGAATTCTTAGGTTTCCTTCAGGACTTTTGGAAAAAAATACACACCCCCCAGCAAAGTCTTAAACACTGAAGACAAACACTTCAGCGTAGTCAGCAGAAATCCCCTTCAGAAATCTGAAATACAGCCCAGGACTGAGAGTCTGGCAAAAATATCCTCACTTACTTGGGTGGAGAAAAGGCATTCAGAGAGCCTCCAAGATTGCAGCCCAGAGAGGGGAAGCTGTCCTGAGGAAAGAGCCTTCCCCCAGTCATTCCAGTGACATCCTCATGTCTCTGTACCTGTGTCTTGGGGTGACTTTATGATGTGTATCCCCTATCATCGCTCTGTGCCCGGATATGATTCCCGTGCCTTTCTGTGCCTTTAAACTGAGCCCAAGAGAGGGAAGAGAAAGAAAAAAAAAGGCCAGACAAACTTTTTCAAAGCAGTCTGTGCTCTAAGGTCACCACTCCTCTGTGTGTCTCTGCTGTGGGGAGAAGTGTGGAGGAAGCACCCTTCCTACTTTCCAGCCAGCTTCTTCGGCTCCGTTTCTTCAGGGAGAGACGGAGAGTTAAAACTTGCTTTTTCTGGGACTTTGGGTTCTTTTTTTCTTCTCTTCTGGACTGGTTCAGAACATCAGAACCTCACAGAGGGACCTTCCACCGGCCTGGAAGGGGGGCCCCCCAGCTCCAACGAGGAAAGAGACCACACCCACAGAAGGACTCTCAAATCTTTCAGGTTTTCTCTCCACAGCGAAAGATTTCATTATTTAGCATTATTATTCTTTTCCTGTGTGTCTGTTAAATAAATAGTTTTTATTTTCTCTTTCCCATTCCTCCGAGGAATATTTCTTTCCCGAACCTGGTGGGGGAGGAGCGGCTGTAACCTGCCTTCCTTTGAGGAGACGTTCCTTTTGGACGTTTCCCTGAATTTGGCCCAAACCAGCTCAACCTGACTGAAGAACCACCCAGACATGTTTTCAGAAGACATCAGACTTCAAAAGTATCCACTGGCTTCTGCAAAACAGAAACTCTAGCCTTGAGCAGCTCCTTGCATGATGCCAAGCACCTGGTGTTGGTGTAGACCCTGCCCTGATGTTACCAACGAGGCAAGAAGGGACATCTTCTTAAAGCCTATCCCCCTTCTTACGCAAAAAAACATTTGGAAATCAGGATTCTGGCTCCAAAAAATCCACTGACCAATCTCTGCATTTTAATAACATGGCATAACAGAATCTTTACGCATTTGGAGAAGCCAGGGGCTTTTTCCAAGCAAGTGTTCCCTCCCTAATACCTTATGCAAGCAGACTTTAATGCTGATTCTGTATAGCACCTGTAGGCCGTCTGGAAGATAAACAGCTACACAGACACAAGCAGCCTACCCCAAAGTTATGGCAATAAGAGATAATGATCCCAGCTGCAAAGGCAGAGGCAGAATACTGTTCTTAACACCATCTTTTTAAAGTCTTCTCTCAGCTATAAATCTTCTCCTGGCCCTGTCATGCCAAGCCCGGCCTCTTTCTCCTCATGTTTACACAGGTGTAAACCCAGGAATACATTCATTACAGTTGG
The DNA here is from genome assembly GCA_013398115.1 of Falcunculus frontatus. Lineage (NCBI taxonomy): Eukaryota > Metazoa > Chordata > Aves > Passeriformes > Falcunculus > Falcunculus frontatus. The sequence goes on from VZRV01009905.1 coordinate 947,212, forward strand.
TAATGGGAATTTTCCTCCTTTCTCAAACAGTGGAGTGGCATTTTACCAACTCGATGGCAGGGTCACGTTGTTAGCTGGAAAAAAAATAAAAGGTTCTCTCAGAACAATGTGAGATTGTGCTTTGGCCCACACATCTTCCAGCACTTAATGCCACCGCAGAAGGAAACAGCAGCGCACAGCCGGATGGTCCCCAAACCAGCACATTAATGTGGTGCCAGGGGCAAACAGCTGGAGCATGCCCAGCCCTCTCTCTCACTCCCTCCCTGATTCCTACAGCTTGTACCCAACCATAAAAACACCAGGCACTGCCTACGCATGAGACAACAAAGCCTTAAGAGAGGTGGGGTGCACAGTGGAAAAAAATTATGTGATGACTAAAAGAGGCACTGTGGACTCCAGCGATGTGGGTGCTGCGTGACAGCAGACGGTTCAGCCCCCAGTTTTGCACGACTTCCCACACCCCAGAGGTGGGAGGAGGCTCAGGAATCCTATAACTTTTTTTTTTGTAATTAAATCGTGCTGCACTGTGAGCTTTTGCTATAACAGGTCTGGCTGAGTTACCATGCACAACGATCTGCTCAGAAGCCACCTCAGCATGAAAAATGACTGGAAAAATACATCTTGACTTCATCTTAATGTGAATATTTTTTATCACCATCTTATTCTATCTCCTTCACCTTTTTCTATCCCTTCTCTCTCCTTTTATGCCAACACAGCCTGTAAAAGGCTGATCCGGATCTTTGACTTCTGCTTTCTGTGCTGTATGTCTTATATTGACATCCCCAAGTGAGAGCAGCAAGAGGGGTAGAAGCAGATGACTTCTTCAAATTTTTGGGGGATTTTAAAACAGATGTTGAACCATTTATGGATGGGATTATACGCTTTTTCTTCCAGTCCAAAGGACCTTTTAAAACCAAGAAGTAGCCGAAGGAGAGGAAAGACTTCTATTTAAATGAAGCAAAGTTTTAAATAAAGGATGGTTTCCTGAGGAAACAAGATTTGCGGACCACTTCCCACAACAACTTCTGGATTGGCTGGTCAGGCTCAGCCACCTTTGCCAAATGGGCAGACACCTCAGATTCTTGCGAGCTTTGAGGCAGCCATCAGAGGAGAAAAGGCTCATGTTAGTTCATCCACTGTGCTGACAATTATGAATCCTGTCACTATTTCTCCAGTCTTCCCCTCCAAGCAGAGATGTGAGTGGGAAGGAAGAGCAAAGAAGCACCTGTGAGCAGTGTGCTTCCCAGGAGGAATAAGGGGTGCAGTTAGGAATTTGAGGATGCTGCAGTGAGGCTTTAGCAGGCTCTGGGGAAATTTGCTACAGCTCCGATAGCCAGTTGGAGAGCACTGGGTCTGATTCTGTCTGTCAGGGGGCCAGAAAGCACTGTACTTGTGCTTCTTTTCCAGACAGTAATAGTAGGACCAGTAAGTGCTGGTAGGACTGTCAGAAAAAGGCTGCTACAGAGGCCAGGGACGGCCCCCATTCTCATAAAACCTACCCCAATTGGAGCAAGAAGGACTCTCTCACTATTCACATTACAATGCAAAAGTCTTTTGCTAAGATCCCATCTCTATAAAAAAGAGGAAGAACAACACAGTTTAGGGTTGAGGACAAGAAGGGGAAGACCCAAGACTATGTTAGTTTTGTGTATCCTGACTGTAATGGAAGCCGAGGGTCACTGTCGTAGAAATTTGGGATGGGCAAAACCTTCTTCAGGCGGGTAAGTCCCTCTAACATCTTTTCATTTGAACCTGTCATCCAAAAAGAAATTATACACCACCAAACAGGTGTTTTCAGCAGAGAGGGGATCCCAAACTCACTCAAAGCACTGCATCCTTAAATACAGAGAAGTGCTCTCCTGTGTCCACCACCAGCCAGTTCCTCACTAGGACCAAAATGAGTGACCATTCCTGAACGCCACTCCTGTGTGCCTGACTTAAACAACTCTTCAATAACTCCTTTGCACCAGTCATGAAGACACACTCTGGCCTTGGAGCCTGGGCTGTTCCAGATCTGGACCTACCACAGAGGATTGCAGGGGAGTGAACCGTGGGACCCCTCCAACACTCCTTGCCTCTCTGCTGCACTGGAGATGATGTGCAACTCACTTGAGTTTGGTGCCAGATCCCACCCTCTGAGAGCCCGACAGACACAACCCCGGAGAGACACCTCCACTGGAAAACACACAAGGAGGGGGATAAGCATGCCACAGATACTCCTTTTTTCTTTCCCCCCATGCCTTTCCAGCCTCTGTACATGACACGTACCACTAATCACAATTGCGTCCTTTGATAGCCAGTTAGTGATTTGCATTCTTTTGGTAATTATCCCATCACCTGCACAAAGCAGATAATTCCGTGGGCCTGCTGGTGCCATTCAGCAGCTATGTCCCCAGGTTATAAAGTGAAGTGCTGAGTGGAAAATTTTAATGACTAGGGGCTGGTAAAATCTTAAATTGATGGCAATATATGGTGAAGTCTCTTAAATAGTGTGAAATGCCCTTTTGGCTGGAAAGGGCTGGATGAAACTGTGGTTGATAAGTCATTAAATTACATCCCATGGCTGGCTGCTTGTCTTGGGAAGGTACCGAATGATAAGTGCGCAAATTATCATTACTGCACAGAGCGAAACTATTTCCAGCAGAGATGATTTGATAAAAGAGAAGTTATTTATCATGATTAAAACTGGTACATTTGTACTTCTACACATTGAACAGATCTCGAACTGGCAATCATCTTCCTAAAAGGTACCTGAGCCTGATTTAAAGGGTTTTATGACTGTTTTAATGGATGGGTTTTTGTCTCATGGAGAAAGAAGACTTCAATGTCTAAATTGCTGTGTTTCTCAGAATTATTTCCCCTTTCATTGCAAGCAGCCTGATTCCATCTTTTTTTTTTTCACACCCTTTTGTCATATTTGACTTTTCCTAAAAAAACTCCAAAGAAACACTCTTTCACAAATAAGGCGTAAACAGGCTTCTACGCACAATGGTAGCAGGAGAGACCTTTGCCTTCTGCACCTTCATTTTGGGCCCTGCAGAGACAGATAAGACTTAAATTAATGTTCAGTGGCTGGCTGCTCAGCGATGGAGGGGATTAGATGGTAAAGTCAGTTTTGGGGCAAGAGATAGAGTCAGTCAGCTCCAGCTACCACGGCTGGCAGATAACCATTAGCCACCACCCAGAAGTGGCTTTTTGAACCTCTCAGGAGGTAACTCAAATGGACTTGATACGAGCTCCTGTGAGCTACCATATGAAATACAAGCTTCCCATACAGCTCTACAGGGTATCACAGCTATGCTGGGCAAGGTGAAGCAAGCAGCATTCAGTGAGTCCAATGGATAAATGAAGGGTGCTATTCCCCAGTACCACCATTTCAGGATTTTTTAGATCAGGTCAGTTAGGTGGGACTATCTATGGAGCACTAGGACTGCCAACAGAAGGTGGTGAGAGCCATCTCTAGCACCATTATACAGTAGTCCTTTTATGGGGAAGAGCCCAATCATACTGCTAAACCATTCCCTTTCCCATCCCTGAAGCCACAAGGGACTAGGCCCTATTTTCTTCCTTGCAGGATAATGTTAAACTGATAGTCCATCAAGGTAGCTAAAGATGGCTCAGCCAGGAGACAAGAATAAATGCTACACCTTCCGTGGGATTGCCAAACAGGCACAGAGTACATGAAATCTAGTTTGCCAGACTAAAACCTCTTTCCAGTATTTCTGAGAAATCCTCTGAGGAACACATCATTATTGATATCTTGGCATTAACTTAGAAGTTTGCTGTCTCCTATTAGTTCAGCAGTAGCTGATTTAGGCTTGATTATCAAATCACCTAATCTAACTTCCCATCTAATATGGGCCAAGGAATAATATTGTTGACACATTTACCCTTCTGCAGTTCAGCCAAGCTCACCTGTAGCTGACTACCGTTCCCCTTTCAACACAGTCTCAGCCTTGCCCTGAAGTCTTCCAGAGAAGTGGTTCAGCAACAGCAAAGGCATCTCAAAAAAAGTACCATTTAAAAAGGAGAAAGAAATTCCATCCATAACTCTATCGTGATAAAGCGGCAATACTTACAGCATCAGTGCTTTCCAAAGCTCTGCTAGCACATCACCAAAGGGAAAAAAATGTCACCTTGCACTGACATGATCCCTTCCGGGAAGATCCACATCCGAGGACTTTGAAAAGTTTTTCTCCTCTTGTATTGCAGGAGTTGAAATGCTATTACAGATTATTCCTTTCAGCAATTTTTTCTTTCTTTCTCTGTTTGTTCATTTATTTCTATTTCAATCTAATTCTGTGCCTGTGAAAGTTAGACATTCTTTGAGATTTTCTAAAATCTCAGAACAGGTTAAGCCCCAAAACCAGTTTATTTGCAGGGAGTATGTTCAACAAGACAAGCTTAAAAGAGCTGAAAGTAAAGATCAATTAGAGAACCAAAACATTTTTCTTTAAATCTGCATGCCTGCCAGCCAAACAGGCACAGGGCAGCAGGAGGATTTCATAACTAGCATCTCACAGGGCTCCTCTCTCTGCCCTGACAGAAGACAGCATGGAATACCTGTCTTCAGCTGCACCTCAGTATCGAACTCAGCCCTATCATGCTTCAGCAGAGTTGTGTCTTCTCAAACCAGGAACAAATTCGGCCAAGACGCTTCAGTGAGAGTAGCACATAGATAGCCCTGAGCAAAATTCAGTCCTGTCAAAATGTCTGTTTTCCATCTCCATTAAAAAATCATGTCCCCGCGTATAATCACGCAACTGGCAGAATGTGGATCTGCTTTAGCATGCAATTCATCAGAGATGCGCTCCTTCTGTCCTGACCTCTTTTATTTACAGTGAAGACGATCTCTCAGCTAACCACTGGCACACCTGGGGCTTGTGCAGAAGCAGGATGCCATCACCAAGAGCCTTCAGTGTTACACGGACCAAAGGATAAAGTGGTACCTGGGCCCTTGCTGCCCTTACTGACATCACCAGGAAAAGGGATAGATCCTAAGAGCAGAAATCGCTGCAGAGACATTTTTGGTGATTTCTCTGCTTTGCTGAAGCCCAAATGCTTTAAGGCAAATTACCTTCCATAAGAAAAGTTAAATGACAGAGAAAATACTTGGGTGCTGTCACAGACTAGATTAAGTCCTTGTGTGCAACAAAGATTGCATGTAGTGGTGAATAAAAACAAGTGGGTGAGCTCACCTATTCAGTGTCTCTCAAAAGAGAGCACATTCAATATTGCCTAAATTAGGTTTGAACAGCACTGCTTACCTACTGCTATGCCCTTGGGAAGGAAAAGTCAGGGTCACCCACAAAGCTCCAGACAGAAGTCAATAACCCAATAATGCAGCTGTCTTTTGGTACTTCATCTGGGCACCTCCTCATCCACCACCATCACCATGATGGATGGGAAGAATGAAAACAAATGGCAAAACACAGAAGCTGCTCCAAAACTGTAATTATCCTACTCCAACTGGCTTAAATTAACCAATACTTTATCAGAGTATGGCTTCCTTACAAAGACAAGACTCGGAAATATTAAAATAACGCAAGCTTTTTAAATTCTAAATTGGAAAACACACCTAGGTCTGGTTGAGCAAAGGATTCCCCTGCTTACTCAGCTTGATGCGTGGCTAGAGGACTGGTCCTGGGCAAAAGCACATGCTTGAAATAACACATCTGTATAACTGGCTTACTCACTTGGCGTTTTAAAGTTGAAAGGGTCCTTTTATAAACTCATAAAGGAGATATGACTCTGGTTTTCAACAGTATTACTAAGTGTAATTGCTGTCAGGTATTTTTGTATGGTGAATATACATGCAGCAGATAACCTAAAACTGCAAACTATACACCATGAGTAGCAGTTTCAGTGTTCATGCACTAATGAAAAATCCTATGCTTCATTTATGGTCCTGGTCCAATGTGTCCCTCTTGTAGTAACTCAGAGCACAGATGGAAAACAAACACCTGCCCTAATCTGCTAAGATTGCCTTTTCAAGACCCTAGAAAAACAGGGCAATTCCTGGCTGCCCTCTGCATTAGTATTTCCGCCCTCATGCAGGATGAAAGTGACTTTTCATTGTCTTGACTCATGGAGATGGAGAGCAAGGCCTTGATCTCTGCCCAGGTGTCTGCAGTGCTGCCTGCAACAGAGGGAATGCCACAGAGCCAGAAGCACTGGGTATGCAACAGTACATCCTAAAATATACTAAGAAAGGCCATATTGCATCAAAAAAAGGGTTTGTTTGGCCCAGTAGCCTCTCTCTGACAGTGGTCAAGCAGATGTTTAGAAAGAACAGAAGCATGTTTTGTGTACAAAGATCTTTCCCTGATATGCCCTCACAGCTTCTGCTAGTCAGCAGTTTGGACACTCTCTGGGTCTCAGGTTGTATTTTAGTCACCAGTAGATCCATCATCCCCACTTCTATCCTGAATTTTGCTAAAACCATATACACTCAGGGCTGCCACAGCAATCACTGAGTGTAGCTCCATGAGCCATTTCTGCTGTCACTGAGTACTGGAATGCAAAACTGAGGACTATGTTCCACCATTTCAGGGAATCCAGAAAGACCAAATTTACAGGCTGAAGTAGCTGATCAAGAATGAGCCAAACAAAAGGTACTTGCTACTTATCCTGTCGATTTGTTACCTCTGCATTCTACCAACAGACCTTTGCTGAGCGCCCACTCTCTCATGCTGATGTCCATGTTCCTCTACGCCTTTCTGTTCCCCTACAGCATCTTGTGTCAGCCCGCAAGGTCCTGAGGGTAGAGAGAAATGTAGCTGTACTCTGAGGGTCTAAGAAGCTCTTGGTATCTGGAAAATGTAACTATACTGATAGGCCTATTTAGTCTGTGCTGTTAAAGTGTGCACAGCTGGCTAAAACTCAACTGTATCCTTCTAGGAAATTTACTTGAGATGGTTAACAACCAGCATGTAAATATCAGTTACTTTGTTGTACACGAAAAGCATGTGGGTACTTAAGATATTGATGAACTGGACTATAAGCAGATTATCCCAACGCTACGAGTAGAGACTAATTTCCCACTAGAAAAAGCCTTTTGAAATACAAAACAAAATGCCAATCCATTTACTTGTCACACACATTTAAAACATTTGGCTTATTTTGCTCCCCGCTACCAACTCTCAGCCTTCAAATGATACAGAACTAAGAGGAATGTCCAGCATTTAAACAACACATAACTTTCAGAGGATCTGCATCTCAAGATCTGGAAATCTGGGATTTGGTGTAAAGGTAAAAACTTTAATGCAGTTCCACGGTGTATTCAAATTTCCTCCAGAGTCTAAAAACACAGAGAGTTTTTCCTTGGAGATGACTGCTCCAGGGCAGAAGGATTTCTCCTGTAGACTAATGGAGTAATCCAGGACCCTCTAGCCATAGCTTGAGGGCCTCTTATTTTATTCACGTGCAAAATTCCCTTTGATTTTTGTGTGACAAAGAGAACATGTAGCATGAAACCCTTACTGGAGGGACCTTATTACTTTTGGTTGAAATACTATGGCCAAAAGAAAATATAAAATAAAACTGGAAGGAAGATGTGGAAAACCCCTGGTGCAATTGTAAACATGCAAAAATCTCTGTTAGAAGAGATCTCTCACAAATGCTCTGTGGAGAATTTATAGGGATTGCCTCTTCTTTGGGCAACTCACAGCTCACCCTTGACCAGCTGTAGAAGGATCACCCAGGCCGTGGATTCAGCACCTCCGTTCATGAGGTCACACACTGGCCACTCAGACCAGGCTCTACCCTTCCTGAAACCCTGCTGCTGGACAAAGAAAATTTCAGGGTTCGGGGCCAAAGAGACCACACAGCTCTGGCATCTCCAGTTACAATCTCTGCATGTGATGAGATGAAGTTTCTGGTGTTAGGACTGGTTCTGTGTTTTAGCAAGAGACACTTTAATTTAGAAGAATAGGTACAGGAGCAGGACCCATGTACTGTGCTCTACAATGGTACAGCCACTTTTGAGCAAGAGCCAGATGTCCCTGATCTGTCACAGGGCAAAAGCCAGGCGCTGCTAGAAAGGGGCTGAAATCACACCGGGAGGGATGAGCAGAGGAAAGTCTGACCTGGGAGATTTGATGGCAAAGCTCAAAGGGTCTGCTCCAAAATGAACTGAAGACATGGGGAATATTTCCACCCATGTCTTTGGGTTAAGATTTGGGAGACATTTCAGGAAAATGCATCAGCACATAGAAAATCCAATTGAAGTTGATGGCATTTAATCACATCCTTAATTCTGACCTCACGCTTACATACATACTTGTATAGGAGGCCAATAGAAGCATTCTCACTAACTTTCACTTTTCAAACTTTCCAGATGATCAGATCCGTACACTGCCAGGATTGCCTAATGGGACTGAACAACACACACTTTGGCTGTCTAGACATAAATCTATTCAATGAAAAAAAAAGGGAAAAAAAAGAGGGGGAGAGAGGCAAAAAAATTAAATTCTTTTAAGTAATTTTCTCATCTCTTTCATACCCTCAAATAATGGAATTTCACAGCTGATTTCAGGTTCTGGTTTTGGTTTTGCCAACAAAAGCAGATACATGACATTTAAAGCCATTTAAAGGGCCCCTCTGAGGCCAAAACTCGAACTGCCATGCTGGGCTGCCATCCTGGAGGATCGGGCTCGCCAGCAGAGCAGGTGGTGTGTGGGTCATCCACGTCTGTGTGACAAACTGTGATAATTGGATTGTTTGAGGAGCGGGGGAGGGATGTGACCGCTATGTACAAACCTCAGAAGGGAATTAAAAGCAAGTCTGCATCCCAGTTAATAGCGCTCTATAAAAATGCAAAGTGGCTAATGATAAGCAAAGGAAGTTCCATTAAGCCATGTGCCTGGCGCAAAGGGGCATCATTGACCCCTCGAAGGATATTTGCTGGGAACAGTCAGGCAGCAGAAACAGGTGCAGAAATAAAAGCAAACTAATGGCTTGTTTTAAACTCCCCAGTCTGCAATGTTAATGAATGTGCAGTCCAGGGACAGCCAAAGAGTCTAAAGTGGCCAAAGCGTGATTTTTCGCACCCATTAAAGTCACAGGCATGCTCAAAACCAGAGGAGAACTGGGAAATGGCTTTCCTAGCACTAGCCATTCATTAGTCTTCCACAGCAGTATGCTGTACCAAGGGCTTGCTGAGGTTATTCAGGGTGGAGTGGGGTGGAGGGTTGGGAAGGAACACAGGGACAAAAGTTCCCCTCAGCCCCAAGCACCGTCAAGCTGCAATGTGGTCAGTGGGGAAAGGAACTCTCGTTGGGCTGATAATGAGCTGTCCTCATTATAAGCTTAGATGCCAGAGTGAACAACACCCTCTTAATAATGCACACATCACTATGACAACCACAGAGTTTGATACCTGAGGACAACTTTATTGTGCTTGTGAAATTTCCTTATTTTAAAAACAGTATTTATAGTTATCAGACGTCGAGTCACCATATAGAGCCTCCTCCTCATCTCTTTGCCTTCCTTGTTTCCAAGGCAGGATCGGCCAAAGTGTTTATGTGCAGCTCCTAAGGTTAGCAAACTGCTGTCAAGCATCAGCGCGGGAGTCTGCTGACATAATTATCCTGCTAGCCCATACATAATTAGTAAAGCTAAGCCCAAACTATATTAATACCAGGATTAATTACAGTGGAAGCATAAACAAGGATATTAATGCTATGGAAGTAGCAGTACGGCTATTCGACAGCCCATATGCTTGTCTGTAGGACCACTAGGGATTGTGTTGAATCGGGAGCTGTGCGGTGCCCTGACTGTAATGAGAAATGAGAAAACTGCTGAAAAATTGATGCCGCCTGCAGATTGCACAATCCGCTGAACAGCAGGGGGTCGGCTTCTTACATCTCCCACTCTCGGTACAATATGCTAATTTCTGCATGCATACGAGTGTAAAAGGAAAGAAGAAAAGATTTCACAAAAGGAAAAAAATGCAAATGACAACCACAAAGATCACTGCAGAGAAATCCATGAGCTTTATATGGATTAACTGTGTTGGAGCTAGTGCTTGTCTGAGTTTAACTCTTTCTGTCCTAGAACCATTGGCAGGTCTTTTTTGTGGTGCAGTGGAATACTTGCAGCTCCTTTGTGGGAAGGGGGGTGGGGGGGAAGGCAGCAGGGAGCTGAAAGGATGGAAAGGATATTTTTTGCTCTTTTCCATGCTCTTTTCCACTCCTCTTGCTTTAGCATTGACAAGGAGATAAGGGTCTGGAAGCGGAGAAAAGTGGACTGGGAGGGGAGTTGAGACAAGGAGACTAATGAAATATTGGTAATGTTTGAGAGGAGACCACTACAGCCCAGTCTTGCCCAGTTTTGAGTGTGGGGAATGACTGGTAACAGACCCTCTCTAGTCCTTCAAGAGCTCCTCTAAATCCTAGTGCCCCTCAGAGTGTGACTTTGCAGCACGTGGCCAGGAAGGTCTTCCTAAAAACATGCTACAAAATCCTTGTCAAGAAAATAATTTCCCCGTGATTATTTTCTACTCTGGATTCACCACCTCTTCCTCCCAAGCAAAAGAAGCAGATGTGCTCTCTGCACGACAAGCCCATCTCTCCACTGGAGACAGCCGATGTGCTGGTGGTCCTGTGGTTCCCCGGCGTGCCCAGAACATGCAGCACGCCTGCAGACACGCGGGCTCCAGCTGTGCCCAGACAATCCTGCTGCCATTTGCATTTGCCTTGCTCCTAGACAGAGCCTAACCCTGCCCTCAGCCTGTCCCCTTTGCTGCCCATGGGACCCCAAGGAACTGCCTCTACCACAGTTCCAGGGAGCAAACTGGCCCCTCTGTCTTGCATGTAGTGCTGACATTGTGGGATAAAAGCCATGGGTTCCAATCCTCATAGAGATAATGGAGTGGTGGGTCTCCATACAGTCCTACTCTTCCTTTGGGTGCTGCCCATGGAGGTCACCCACCCAATGGTTTAATCCCCTCACTCATGCAGCAGAACAGGAAGAGCATCTTCTTCCCTGCCTGCAGGGGGGAAAAATATCTATGTTTCTGCAATAAGATAAATCAAAGCCTTAATTCTTTTCCAATAATTAAAGAGATTAGTTGCTCTCTCTTTAGTAGCAGCAGGAGCAGCAGCAGGTACTGTTACGTTCGGTCCCATGTGTGCATAATGCGGCTTCTGTATGCAATTGCTGCGTCCAAGCATGAACAGAAACCTCAGGAAATATTTGTCATTAAAAAGTTGCCACTGGGCCTGTGTAATACAGTAAGAGCTTGGCAAAAAGAAATTGTTTGTTTATTTGTTTTAAATAGTTCTTGAAAGAATTTAGCACTCCTGGAAAAAATATTACTGCTCTGGCAGCCCAGAGCACAAAGACTGAAACGCCCATCCCACATCCAGCAGGAAGAGAGATGTGTATCTTAGGATGCTCTGACCTGGACAGACATTTGTAGTGAAAAGGAGAGGTGACAGAGGAGAAAAATATGAAGAAGTCCATCCTCCCTCTCCAGATGAACGTGGCAGAAACTGTGAGACAGGAGGACAAATATTCTGGGGGCTTTTTTGTGGCATAAATTTACCACCTGAAAGTGGGACAACAACCATTGAACACCCTGCAGATTTCAGTACCTATCTGGATCTTCAACCCACAAGTGAAAAATATTTCTATCCCACTGGAAAGTCTCCAATCACCTTCTGCTTCCATCCACTAACCTCCTGTCTCAATATATCAACTCCCCTCCTCCTCCTCCAAGCCCCTTTTAACCCCAGCACTGCTTACATTAATTGCTGATTTGTTTTCCCCATTGAGACTTATCAGCTTGATTTTAGCATTTGTATCTGTGATTGCTTGTACATGCTCTTCTTCCTGTACTGAGTATTCCTGTCACCAAATGATACCGAGTCTCTTTACTGGTCTGATGCTGGAACCTGTAAAAGCAGGGGAGTTCTCACCTGGGAGAACTTCACAGCAGATCCTTGCTCCCAGAGGGTTGTACAATGCCTTGTAGATCCTGCTGCTGACCTGCAGAGTTAGATCACCTAACTCAGCAAGTCAGAACAGCTCTCACCCAGGTCACACAGTAATTGTACCCTATCCGAGACCTTCTGACTCTGTAGCAATCAGAGTAATAGCAATAATGGATGAAGAAGAGCAGTTGGAAAGCTATAAGGAATATGCATTTCTTGTCTTTTCTCAAATACTTTTGCTTGAAGCTGAACAGGGGCATGGGTACAAAGAACAGCCATTCCCCTAGTATTTGTGCAAGAAAAGTCTCTTTAGGTAGATGTTCAACTAGCAAACAAATAAGTAAATAAAGTTGAGTTGTTGTTGAGTAGTCATCAGTTGGAATAGCAATAAATATTTTAAAACAACATTTCTACTGTATTTGATCAGCTCTGCCATTACAATAACCAAGTCACACAGAAAATCTAGGATGGCACTAAAATTTCTTCTTTTTCTATTGCTCTGTTTGCAGCAGCCTGACAGACTGAGAATATGAATGCCAGGCTTTAACCTTGTTGGAGTTAAAAGGTGTTTGGGGAAAGAAGGAAGCAGTGTGTTTACAGCAGAAAGACTGTCCCCCTAAATGACAGAGCAGCATAAGAAGACACTACTGTGAATATCACAGGAGGGAAATCCCACGACAAAAAACCCAGGTTGGCAGTAATTTAGAGCTGCTACGTTTCAGGAAACAAAAGTTACCCATTCCTGAGACCCCCCCAGTCAAAGCTGTTAGCCAGACGGAGCCAGCTGAAGAAGATGTAGGGAGTGGAAAGAGCAGAGAAGAATACCAAGTCAAATGAGGCAAGTGAGAAGCTAGCAGCCAGGTGTGCTTGCAACATCCGTGGGGCACACACCCACACAAGACATCAGCACCAGGGGCACACGGGTTCTGCTGGGGCCAACAGCACACAGCAGATCTCATCCCCCACACAGCACAGCAGCGCCTGTGCCAAAGCCACCACAATCAGTTGAACTACGTCAGATTAAAACAGCTCATTAAAGCGGCCTCCCAGATTTATAATGAAGGTTTCTCCTTTATATGAGCTAAACTGGCACTCCTGGACTATACAGCCATTTGATTTGAAACAGAAACAATGCCTAATTCTCCTATCTGCACTGGTGTGGCTGAAAAGCAGTTTAATTTCGGCTCCTACTGCAATTTATTACTGTGGGGGCAAATTTCATTTAAAATAATTTTTAACCCTCCTGCTATTTTCCATCCCTGCATCATCTATGACTAAAATAGTCTGCCCTGTAAAACCAACCCTGCCTTTTTTTGTTATTTCAACTTGGATCAGGTCATTAACATAGTTAAAAGCTCAGCACCACAAGCAATCAGGTTGAAGGAGAAGCACAGATGCAGGGACAGAAGGCCTGAAACTAAACATCACTTAAACAGGGACTGAGAAGAAAGTAGGAGGAGCCACACATCATCAGAGCGTTCTAGAAACACCAAATACTGTTTCCACTGGGGAAACCACTATTCTAAAATCTGCGGCAGGGCAATGCAGGACTTATTTTTATGAGGGCATGTCCATTTGAATTTGTGCTGAGCTCAGGAGGACCAGGTGAGTTTGCATAATTAACAACCTGACTGTGCAACCTGAATGCAAATGCAGATCCCGATGAAGTCAACAGGAAATTGCTGTGTGTGAAGAAACCAAGGATTGTATATGAGCTTCATACATGGCAGAGATGAATTCTGCCATAAAAATATTCATAGGATGGTGATAGTTCTTTCTTTTCTTTCTTTTTTTAAAGCTTCTGAGAAACTTGCGATGGTAATCAAGTACAGAAAGTCAGTGGCCATTCCTACGACAACACCTTGCTGCTGGTGCAAAAAATACTCATAACAAAGATTTTGAAGAGCATTTGTGCTGCCACAAGACCCACTGAAGGCTTCGAAGGAGAAAAAGAGTGAGAAAATGGCAAGATCCCCTTCTGGAGGCTGTGGAAAACAACTTGAGCCATGTGGAGACACGAGCCCTACCTCAGATGTGCTAATGTTCTGGCTGCCATCCAGGGAAGCTATGGTACCACCGAGCCTCCGCTGCCCTCCCTCTAGCCCGGAAAGTTGTGTAGTGCTGCTGCACGCACTGTCAGACAGACGCCCCTTGCTGCTCCAGCCCAGGGAAGCCTTGCATGGCATGGGGATGCAGGGATGTGCACAATATGCTTCTGCCTGTCGCTTGGCTGTGGTGGTGCTTTGAGTTGTGGAGGGCTTTTTTCTGGATAAAAGGAGCTCCGTGAACATAAGTCCTGGTTGCTACCCTGGGTTGCGTGCAAGCCCTCTGAGCGGGACTGATCTGTCACGGTGGGCAGTTCTCTGTCTGATGTGACCCAAAGTAATTAAAAGTGGCCCAGCAGGCTGGTGCTTCCCTCCCCCATCTCCCTTCTCTCTCCTCTCGCTCTGTTTGCTGGCATTTACCCAAAACAACAGTGACTGATGGCTCTGAGAGGGCTGTCGCTGTTTTTCCTGCCATGATAGGGCCACTGATCAGGCAGCATCTGCCAACTCATCAGTGCTTACTCTAATTCCCTACCTCCAGGTTTGGGGGTTTGTTTCCTCCACCCCCCTCCCCTCTCCCAGACAATAGTTGGTGAGAAGGAAGTAGAACTCCCTTTTGACCAGCCCAGTGAGATTCAATTACCACCATGTCAGCGCTCAACCTTGGGAGTGCTTGTAACCACACACTGACCTGAATAGAGGATGTTCAGCAGAGGGGCAGTCATTCAGCTCAACCCCTGACTGCCCCTCCACTTTGGGTCCAACACCAAGAACCTGCCTCGATGTTAATTCATGGTGTGACCCTAAATGTCTCATGTCTCCCCACATATGATGCAAGGGGGAGAACCACATCAACCACCAAGATGGAGTTATACTCTGGCATTGCAACAGTTGCACCAAAGTCTATTATCTAGAGACTGGGCATGACCTTTTTTCAATGCATGAATGAATGCCAGGGCAAAAATTGCCTGCTGTAGCTTCAGAGATGTGAAGTGGGTTTGCCCTGAGTCAGCTCAGGGTGAGAAAACAAGTATGATCCACTGCCCGCAAATTTCCCTGGTAGCAAAGCAATCGTCATCACTGAAGCCAAAAGAACAACCACCACCATGGACATGCTGCTTTTCACATGGTCAGTTTCTTATAAATGAAACTTTAGACCTGCAAGTTACATAAGCAGTATGAAAAATGTGATATGAATTGGCCTGGCACCAAAGGACTCATTACAGCTCCATGGGAAGCATTGTGGACCAAGAGCATCCAGGGGCTGCAGAACACACAGACAACACCAGTAGGGATGCCAGCCTGTTTTTGAATGCCCAAGAGTACCTTTTTTCCTCTCTTCTCTATTAATGCATGATATAAATATTACTGCCCACAAATAATGAATATTTCACTATGGTTTTGAATTCATCACTGGGCCAGACTAACCAGAATCCTCCTAATATTTTCGGTTTTCCTTTTTTCCTTCCTATTATTTTTATTCCTCTTGGCTCCTATTTTCAGGCGGAGGCATGTGCGCACCAAGTGATATCACTTTCGTGTCATGGAAGTGCATGGGTGACTGCTCCAGCAGGCACCTCACTGGCTCCTTGTGCTTCCTGGGATGTAACCTACAGGCCTTCGAGCAGCCTGATGCTCTCCCACATTGCAGCACGCCTGGCTGCCCAGACTAGGCTCACACACTGCCATGCATCCACCACTGGAAATCACATCCATAAGCTGCTCTGCCCTAGGGAGAGGGAATGACTTTTATCTTCTCACTAAATATCTAGAAAACTATTTTGGTCCAGGTCTTCCTTTTTCAGTCTCCATTCATCCATATGACCAGCCTATCAACTTCAGCTGAAAATATCCAACCTTCCCGATGACAGGCATTTAAATATCATCAACTGGATACTCAACTATCTTGAGAGCATCTTAAACATGCTGGGATTTGGGAGGAATACTGTGGCAGGAGTTTTCTGCCAATAGGAAGCTCTCTTTTTCCAGTAGGGAGGAGAATCAAGGCACTTGGTGATGTGTCCTCTGCTGCTTTTGGCTCTTCCTCCTGCGCCATGATGCCGTATGGAGTAGAGGGAAGGAGGTGAGGACACATCTGGCTGTCACACTTCAGCCTGGCTGGGGGTTTTCACCAAGCACCACGTGCAGCAGCAGCAGATGCACTCAGGAGCCGCATGTGGCCCATCAGCTGCACTTTTGTCACCCTGCATGGCAGCTCGTGTTGAAAGGAACAGTCAGCCATGCCGTTTTCTTTGGGCTGAGAGTGCTCCATGAAATCTGAAACTCATGTTTCCTCCAGATGCTCCACTGCTGCTGCTGAGGCAGGCGTGGCGGATGTGGCCCCAGGAGGCTGGCGCAGCCCCACAGGCGTCCTGCAGGCTCCAGGCTGGGAGACCTGAACTGCAGCTCACCCTCTGAGGCCAGGGAGTGGGCTGAGCACTGATGAGCTGGAAACGCAGACTGTCTTGCCTTTAAGGGCCACATGGAGGTCTTGGCAGCAGTCAGAAGGACTCCTGATCAGCACCACTCTCTGATGAGCTTTTAGATGAAAATGTGAATTTTGAAGCAAGTATATAGAGATATACTTAGAGGAGATGCATGAGAGAAATGGATTTTCTTGCCCTGTCCTCACAGAGTGTTTTGGCTCTTAGACTAAGCTGACCCACGTGCAGAGAGCCCCCAAAAGAGGTGGAGGGTCCTGCCCTTAGCCCAGCATCTGTATTGCCTCCCTTCTACTAGTGTGTGTGCCAGTGAGGTCACACAAAGCAAGGATCTAATCCAGCTGGACATTACTCCTACCATAAAGTAGTGATGGCTTTTCAAGTGGGTCAGTCCTGACAGCAACATGTGTCCCTCGTCCCAAATGAATGTTGCTGTAGAGGTGTAGAGACAGGGAGAGGCAAGCAAAATCTTCTACATGCATAACTTGGAAGAAGAGAAAGAAAAGAGCTTTTAAAGAAATCTAGCCGTACTTATCCAAATATTTCCTTTTTTAGTTACCACCCTTTCACAATCTAACAACTCAAGTGGTAAATGTTTCTTAGGATTGCTTGTGTGATCCCCTTATCTAGGGATCACAAGTGTCCTAAGATGGTATGAGTTTCACCTGAGGGGAAAAAAACCCTTCAATTTATTATCTATAGCTGAGGCAGCGGCTGCATTTTTTATAAAATTCCCAAAGAGTATTTGGAGCATCCTCGGTCTGGTTAGATTACAAGACAAACACTTTGTTCAGAGCCGAAGAACTCTGCTGACTCCCAAAAAATAATACAGTAATAATGAATAGCAAATGTGGGTCAGATGCTCAGCTAAGAAAAATGATCATTGCTTGTCAGCCCTTTGCAGAGCTCAAGTGGTTTACACCAGAAAGGACCAGGGTTTCTCACGCTATCTGAGGATATCTATAGAGGATTTCTTATTTGCCAGGGTGGCATAAAGCTGTTATTGACATGAATTTGGGATGCCTGCTCCACTCATGATTAATGAGGCCACAAGTGAGTTATATTAGTCACCCTGGCATGACTGACACTTGGATTTTTACTGTGCCATACCACTGCCTCTTGTTTATGCCAAGGAATTTACAGGCACAAACCCTAAATCCGAGACTTTATTAAAGTTTGCTTTTTTAATGTCTTGACCTATACTGCTAATTTGTCTTAGCAGAGACCTGGAAGGGAAAATAAATACAAATGGTGCATTTTAAAATGTCTAAGCAACTCCCTAAAACAGTAGTTCTGTCAGTCATTATGACCTTAAAATCTTGGTTTTTCCAACCTGCTACAATTGGAAACACTTGCTGTGTTCCTCTGGAAATCCTCTGCCACCCAGTAGCAGAAAGCCTTCTTTTCAAGCACTCATAATGATGTATATTGATAATTGTTTCTTACAAATGTCACTTTTCAGGGGATTTAGTATTGTACATACAGCAAAACCAGCAGACAAACTAACTGATTGATTGGATGGTTGATTTTTGAGTGGAAGCAGGATTTTGTATGTGAAAAGGAAATTTTTGCTCTTAGCCACTGTGCAGAAGCTTAAAGGAAATTGTCTGAGGTATGAAATCTCAGATATACGTTCACATTTACAAGTAGATAAATTTGTTCTAATTAGAGTTGAGATTTCCAGCTATGTAATCCCAGGGGAATTCACAAACAAAAAGTTGTTCTCGAAGAAAAGTCTTCTCAGGCAACCAGGGCTGAGGACTGAGGTGATCAAAGGTGAACAGTCAGATTAAGCACAAGGCAGCACTTGCTTGGGCAGTTTACCACATGGGTATATGAGGGTATAAATACGCACATGTGTGCATATCAAATACAGATATAAATCTGAGAATCAATTCAACTGAACGTTTAAAAGCTTGGCTCTACAGGAAAATTCCACTGCTATAAACGTAAGTGTGAATCTAAACACTTACAAGCACTCAGGCACTGTTCTCTGCAGATATCCTTGCTTGGGGTTTGGCCATGTACCGTGGTGTGAGTAGCTGCTAAGATTTTGCTGCCACAGTCAGTTCTTAACTCTCTACCTCAACTCTAAAAGACAGTTTAAGTGATCTAAACCGCAGGCACGAAACATCTATTTATTTACACTGGCTGCTTCATTTCCACCGTGACATGGGAATATGGTGGAATTCAGTTAGGGCTGAATTGAAAAAGTGACCACAGGTATCTCTGGAGATAGCTCAATAACTGTATATCACACTCACAGCCACAAACTCGTTTTCACTCAGGAGGTGAATGTGCCCAGGAGAGTGGGTCTGAACACTCTTGACATTTTCATTCTGTTGGCTAAAGGGAGAGGCTGAAAAGCAAGGTTGAAAAGCCTGAGGAGATGGAAGTCATGTAAAAGCTGCTTCCAACTGTGTGTAAAATGTTTAGCGATTCTGGTGTCATAACAATTTGACACTGAGCTGGCAGTGTATGCCTGTGTGCCAGTTTCACAAGAGGTAAAGGACAGTTTTCCTTCAATTGCCAAGCCTGCTCCAGTGATCAGATATTATTGAAGAGTTGACAGGGGCTGGGATGGCAGGGCTGGTTTGTTTTTGGAGGTAGTAGAGCTGTTTTACTCAGTTCCAAGTTAGTGACATCTGCTTGGACTCGGATCCTCATGAGGCTCTTACTTCTGTATATTATTCACAGTGTTCTTCTTTTCCGGGGGCAAATGTCTAAAGATTTTGTAGTTGGTTTTTTTAACAGAGAAACAGCTCTAGCATGTAGAATAATCTCAGTGAAATGAAGGATGGAAATAGAGGCAAGAAGGGTTAGAAGAAGAGCAGATAGGAAAATATCATACATAGCTAATAATAAAGCAAAGTGTCCAGATGATTTATTTTCTTTCTTTCACTGATGCCTTTTGACAACAGTTAAATATCAAAAAAGGAGATAGACCAAAACTTCTGATATAAACAGTTCCTTCCTGCTCCTCTACTAAACTTCAGGGAAGTTCAGCTCCAAATTTTGCGGCTTTCTCCTTTTTGATATTAAATAAAAAATCCTAGCATTTGCCAACAGTTACATTCCTCAGCTGCTGTGCTGTTTCCATGGAGGTTGAGCTCATCATCTTTTTCACGATTTTGATGCCCATGCACGTTTCCAGCAACTTGAAGGCAAACCTGAGAAACTACAATGACCCTCTCTTCAGAAAATCTTTTGCAGCTTGGTATCTGCACCCTACAAGGCTCACTGCAAGGCTGAGTCTCAAATCAGTCACTTCAGCTAAAGAAGGGCCATAGCAAGGTGAAAGGAGTTTAGCTAATGACTTAGCCTTTGTTAATATTCAAGCACATAATGAATTTAGAATGAACTTCTAAATCTGTATACTTCCCACCTACTCTTGTTATTAGGAGAGGACAAAAGCCTCAAGATGCTAAAAAGCTGGTGTGGGCTGTCCCTCTTCCCCAGGTTTGTTTATTGTGTGCTTTAGGGAATGGCCAGCCTGCTGTCATGGCCGCTGGCACCCCTGTCCTGCTCCGCTCAGCCCCCTCCAGCGCTCACTTCCCCCTCAGTTTTGTCAGCATAACTGCACATGAAAGGGCTCTCTAACCCAACTGCTGAAGTGATGAGAGTTACAAAAATAAACATAGTACTGGAAGTGTTGAGGCTGACCCAGATTACTGTGACAGAACTGGGTTAGGGAGCACCTCCAACCTGCAGCTATGGCGGCAGATACAAAGCAGGGATGATGTTTAGCAGGAAAGGAAAAGGACAGCTGGGACACAGGAGTGCCCTGAAACCGGGTTCATCTGAGGCCAGAAAAGCACATTAACCCCTGCTTTAAACAGCACCTGCTGTCAAGACAGCATCTCATTCCTTAGCTCTGTGAACACTTCCCTATGGTACAAGCGTTCAAGGAGGCTTTTCAGTGATAATGGCGGCGAAGCTAAAACAAGCAACAAAGAGAAAGAGGGACAGTGAGAAGCTGGTTAGAAGTGAAGGTTGTCCTTGTTTTACTACCTAGTCAAAAGACTCTTCTGAATTATTTACAAGTAAGAGAAAAGCCCTCTTCTTCTGCCAAAACTTTAGAAGGAGATGAGTTGTTTTTTTCAAACCAACAGAAGCTCCAGGCTAGTGATGAACTCTGCCATCTCAGCAAACACCTCTGAACTTAAGTCCATCCCTCACTCCACATTAGCATTTTCCCCTCTCCTTGCACTTGTTATAGCAGACACTTGAGTCAGTGAATGTTAGACCGTTTCACATCTCTGGGCCTGACTCTGGTCATGTGTTAAAATAGATTATTACGAAGATAGGAACAATTATTACAAAGAAAATAAGCTTTCAGTTTCTTGGAAACCCTCTTCTGTGACAGGTTGTAAATCAAATGGTATCAGAAGTAAATGGTTTTTTACAGAAAGGAAGAAAAAGACAAAGCCTCTGCACTTTCTTATTTGGGTTAGGGCTGGGTGGAAAAGCAGGAAAACTGGGACTGGAAAGTAAACAGCCACCCACCAAGGGGAAACTATATGTCTTCGTGGAGAGAGGGCATATGTCAGATCCATCCCAGAGGTCAAGCTTGGGAGAGGAAGAGAAGATATGGAAGACGATGCCGAAAGACTAGGTCTGTTTTTCAAGAGTATTTGGAGCTTTCCTGGAAGGGTGCCTCTGATGAGAGAAGGGTCCTGCTCAGACAGCCCCATTCAAGGGAAGTTGCCACAGGCAGGAAATGTGGTCAGGAAAAAATCTTCATCAGCACTGCAACACAATCAAGACATGATATTAAGGGGAAGCTATTTGCATTTGGTAAACAGGTTGCATTAGTGTAACAAAACCCTGCAATTAGGCTAAATGTTCTGGGCATCACCCACTGTTGACCTCTCTGCTGTTCCTCATGAATAATGAGTACATATGGTCATACAAAGCACTCATTTAATAGCAACTTCAGACCAGTTTGAGGGTGTTGGTCTTGTAGTCACCCCTGGAAAGACTGGGCTCTGAGTCATACCATAACAGGGTCACTACGCTGTAACTGGTTAAAAGCACCTCTCATTCTTAGCAGCACTCCCTCAGGTCTCGACTTTATGATTCAGGTCACGAGAGCAAGGTGATCAGAGATATTAATAGACATCACGTCCAGCTGGAAGATGGAAAGCTGACTGCCGCATGAACATCTCCCTTGAGTAAGTTTTGTCTGTGAGCTTGGTAGAAGGAGTGAAGTGCAAGGGAGAGAAAGTCATTCTCATTCCCAGTAATATTTTATTGATTTACTTCAAATAATGCAGTTCAATAACTCATCCCCAAACAGATGAAACTCCATCTCCATATAAATAGGTATTAATCTCATGTAAATTACTGACAAGTCTTAATTAAGCAGTAAGATGGAACAGCCCATATAGTCTGATTAATGGCACACCTAAGGACATGCACCAGGGTACAGGGAGGCTCAGGGCAAAATAAAGGGCTTCCGGTCCGCTTGTGGCATGAAATCAATCAGCAGAACAGTAAACCCAAACACATCCTCGGGGTATTGTCATAGTCAAGGGCTTGACTGTTGCTCCAGCCTTGACCATGCAACTTCCAGCAGTTTGTTTAAAAGAAAACTTGTCAGAAACTGAGTCTCTCAGATTCTTCCGAAGCAGCAGGCTATGTGATTTCATTGTTGTTTGTATCTTTCCTACCCATCCAAACAAAACATGCCAGTAATAGCAGCAGAAGCATGGGAGAAGTTCTATAATGCAAGAAACTCACCGAGCAGAGAGATGCCTTTGCAAATCCCTGGAATAGGCCATGCTCCTCAGTGCAAGCTGAAAACAATTCTGCCCATTTTAGGAGGCATCGTTCCGATTTTGTTTATGGCGCTGTAAATTAGGAGGGACTCCATGGAGGTCAACAGAACTAAAAGACTGTGAAATTGATGTGAGGGAAAGAAAGCGGGGAAAAAAGCTCCATATGTTTCTCCCCCTGCACACTAGTGTCAGAGTCTGCTTCCTGGTTTATCAAAGCATGCTATAGCCCTTTCTATTTCCCACTAGAGAAGTAGACTATTAGCATACAGCTGCACCTCTTAGGAGAGCAAAACCAGAAAGAACCAGAGTTTTGGTGGAGTGGGGGCTTTCTGTTGTTTTGTGAGGTTTTTTTCACAACAGGCAATACAAAGTACACAGAAGAGGGAGACGTGACAAAGCCAGTTCTCAGCTACAGTAATTCAGTTCATTTAGTCAGTGGAATTACACTGACTTACTGTAGATGATCAATTCACCTCAGTCTGCCCCCAGTCCTCTTTCTCTCTGGGGCCAGAGAGGTTGAAAGCAAGCATTGAAAACAACATACAAGGCAAAAGAAACTCAAGTGGCAGACAATTTTGTGGAAAGAGAATGCACCAATATTTAACAATGACTGTGTGCCAGAAAGGGAAAAGGAAGACAGAGGACATTCCCATAAAACTGGGAAAAGTTTCCAGTAAAAAGGCATTGCAGCTGAATGGTCCTGAACTGCTGAGCTCACCTCTGAGCTTTGCTGAGAAGGGGGAAAAACAGGTTTAAGTAAGTAAATGAGGGAATCCCACTCTACTCCACATGCTGAGATTATGGGTTCATAATTATGTGAACCTATTGATCCCAGGTTCCCATTCTCTCCTTGCTCAGTGTCTTCCTAGTCTCCTGCATCCTGGGGCTCTGCATGCCTCCATTCCCACTGTAGTCCTTCTGGCTCAACAGGATCCCTCCCTTCACCACCACAGGGGCTGCCTGACATCTCCTTTTGGATTTTTTCCTTTCTTCCTATGTCCCTTCACCACTGATTTTGTGGGCTGTGCTTTACTAAGGCGGGAGGAAGAAAAGAGCCATTGGCCATTGATTATTGTCACTAAGGACTTCAGCCCCAAGGATAACTCTCCTTGCTGATTAAAGTACTGACTGTGGCCATCAAATCACTTTCTAGCTTAATAGTACTCTTCCTGTGTGCTCTGTCCACCCTTCTAATACATTTGAAAAAGTCCAGAGCAGGCAGGAAGCTTTGACATTGAAAATCAGATCTTTCACAGGACTGATAATGAAAAAAGCATTTGTTGAGAACAATTTCTGTGAATCAAATATGGTTGGTTGTTACTTGGGGCAGCTGAAGGAACAACCAGGTCAGTTGTTCCATCACAGCCTGCCTCGGAGAGCAGTAAGGTCTGGCTGAGGTGAGGTGAGCAGGCAGAAGTCAGCAACCTCTTCAGACACCTCCACCAAATCCAACAGACAGCATGAGACAGTGGATCTTGGACATGTCAGGATGCCCTGCTAATTTTTCTCCTAACTTCAGCACTTTGGGGGTTTTCACCCAAATGCCAGAATAATTAGACCTATTTTTTCTTTCACTATTCACTCTGCACTTTAGCTACCCTCCCTGCATACATGCACAGACATCCCCACTCCCCATCTGAGCTACTGGCAGCCCAGCTACATCCATTCTAGCAAAGCCCTCTAGGGCAGATGTAAGTAAAACCAGCCAAAAGTGCTTTGGGTAGTGCACCTTTTAGTCTGGTTCACTGATGTAAATGAACTCTGTCAGGAAAAAAAAAGTGTTTGTTTTTACGCTTCATGTTGGTTTAACCACAGCTACCATAAAAATATAGCTGAAAATGTCACAGCAGAATCACACCCTGACTGACTGACAATGAAATACCAGCCAATGTCTCTAGCATAAATTTTGCATAAAGTACCAAGGTTTAATTTCCAGGGCAAAGGGAGGCAGGCGGACCTTGCAGGCAAGAATTTAAAGGAAAAGAAAGAAGAAAGGCACCTTAAAGAGAACAATTCTGTTACTAAATAGATATTCATTCATGTACATTAGCAGATAGTGCTGCATCCCATTAGCAGTCACTCTTAAAACAGTAAGAATTTTTCTGTTTAAGGCCTCCGGATAAAGCTGCCAATTGTTGAATGGAAAAAGCTCCAATGAAAATATTTCGTTTTGGCAGAGACAAGGCCACCTACGAGGCTTTCCATTTCCCTTTTTTCTCCTCCTTCTCCCTCTTCCAACCCCCTTGCAGCCATTAATTTACTAGCAGCAGCTGTGATTGTCTGAGATATGCAGAGAAGCATAAGACCATCCTGTGCCTCATGCCAATGCTGTTAGTTCAGGAATATTACGGGATTATTTTTTAAGATGTTCCTCCTCCTGTATGCAAGGCTGGAATTGAAAAAAAAAAGGAACTTAAGAGGATTTTCATGCAGTGTGTTTGTTATTCATTTTGTTGTTGCCACAGCATGTGGGATTTGTGTGCATTTAAGATATCAACTTAACTGTGTTCCCTTCATTTCATTACTTGTGTTTGCCAGCTGATGGGATGCCAAGGTGAAGCGAATCAAAGAAGATTTAAAGTAAATACCATTTAGAATTTGGGGCAAACAGTGTAATACTAGTGAGGTGGCTAGGGAAGGGGGAGAGGAGAGGAAGAAAAGGGTATAATGTGCTGTTTTAATAGAGGGTGCCTCTACAAAACACTAATGCTGGGAGAAACCAGATGTCCTAACAAAAATCATCACAAATGTTGCCAGAGACTTCTGTTGTCATCAGTCTCTCCTTTCAAAGGACTGCTGCACTCAGGTTTTATTTGGTTACATCTTTTACTGTGCTCTGAAAGACATTCCAATCATTAGTTTTCCTTAGGAGGATTACTAAATAAACTACTGCATTGTGCCATAGATTTGTTTTTGTTCCATTTGCTTTGTCTCTTTACCAGATAGGCCTTATCAGTGCATGACCTTGAGATTTTGCCTTTCATCCTCTCAGATTTTTCTCTTTACAGGTACAAGGAATGTAAAGACTAAAACCTGGACTCTTGGTGTATAAGCACTGGCTGCATACTCTGTGCTCTCACTTCCTTGTTTTGGAGAGCCCTAGTAAGAGCATTTGTTATTCACAAGGGGCAGGCATGTGACATTACCGTCACTGTTTTCTAGCCAGGTAGGTAAAACCAACTATCGCAGACCTATCTAAAACTTCATTATTTGAGGAGAATGCTCAGTAGTAAAAGTTTTAGAGAAAGGAATGAGATACCCTGTTCGAGAAAATATTGAAATAATTTGGATCTTGAAGAGCTGACTTCTATCAGGAATTGTCACTAAGTGCATTTTAGGCACTTCAAGGCTACAGTCAATTATTTTCACTCTTTTAAATAATAAAACAATATTTTGTCTGGGAAACACACTATTGTGGAGAATTCAGAAAAATTCTCTCTTTATAGCTCCCTCCTTCCTCCATCCAGATTTTGGAAATGAGAATATTTATTAACAGTGGCAAATTGGAAAAGATACGGCCCGGTGAAGGGGAAAAGTCATTGCTACTCCTTGCAAAAATCTTTTCCGAGCAGTTTCATGGACCTGCCCAGACAGCCTTAATTTGAAGGGAAAGGAGCTGCAGCTTCTGGAATCAGATAGATGTCCTGTAAAGCATGAAGAGCTGAGTTACCATGCAAAGGCCTGATTTCAAAATGGCTTGCCCTCCAAACCTTGCTGCCTTCCAAGTCGCTGCTTCTAATACCGGGGTTAGCCTCAAAATGCCATCAGAGAGCTGTGACTCCCATTTTACAGCTGGGGGGGGGCGCAGCACAAAGGCTGAGAGCAGGGAGGAGATGGATGCAGATCTCCCAAGTGCTACGCTGGTGTCTCAACCGCGAGCAAAACCCCACCTCCAAGACCCCTCTGAGTGGCATGTGCCACCCGACAGTCCCAGCTGTCACCGTGCCAGCGTGCCACCGGCTGTGCCAGGACTGCAGCTGTGCCACTGTAGCTGCCCCTCAGCCAGCAAGGGAAACCACAGCAGGGAAAACGGGGGCAGCAGGGGCTTCGGCACATCGTAGGAGTCAAACCACATAACCAGGATCCCCGGAGTGTTTGTATGTTGGTTGCTAGCAAATGTTTGAGTCCCAGCAGCGACACAGGCACAGCTGCTGACACCCACACCACTCAGAGTAATGTAGGCCATGACACAACCACACCTGTGCTCTTCTCTGAGGCTTCTGGCCATCGCTCCTGAGTCACAGCCCAGGGGCACTGGACAGCATGTTGGGAGACCTGGCTGCACGTGGCTTGAGACAGGTCATCCCACTTCTGTGCTTCTATTTTTCAAGCTTTTACATCTCTAATAATTATTCGTACATTATCACTGAATCTTTTTTTCTCCTGTTTACAGTACAGCTTACAAGGATGCTCTGTATTGCTCTCAAGTAGTTTTACTTTTTTAACCTCTACTGTTTACAAAATCCCGCTTAAAAGGCTGAAAATAAAATTTCTTTATCGATTTCTTTTCTTTTTCTATTTGGTGAACATTGATTTTTTTTTCCTTGTGTTTTTAATGGAGCTTGAAATTAACATGAATCTGTTTGTTCAGATCCCTGTTCGAATTAGTGCAGTTTTAGTAATAAAGTTAGGTAGCTGTTACCTTGGAAACAGAGCTCTCTTTTAGCAAACACTTTAACTAGCATTAGGCCCTACACAAACAGAAGTAGTAAAACCAAATTCCTCAGTAAGAGATTGCTGGATGCTGGTATCAGTATTTACCTTCAGTCCAGAACATGCCACCTGCCTGATGGTGATTGTATAAAGAAAGCATTAACTCAGGGGCTTTGGCTGTTTCACAATGTTCAAGTTTTTGCAAGTGCTTCTTTTCCCTTCCCATCGACTAGTGCCATGTTGTCAGTCAGCATTAAGGATTCCCTGCTTCTCACTATCCCTTAATTGCCAAGCTAATCTGAGCTACTTGGCTTAGCTGTGTGATCCTGTAAAGGTGCAGGCACACTGTGTGTACCTCTGATTCCACAGCAGTACCATATCCAAGATACTGGGCATGACTGTCACGGCAAGACGGCCACAGGGAGCCAATGATTAGTTGCAGGGATATACTGTGCTACTACAAATACGCAGGTTTGAACAGTAGCCCACATCCTCAGAAGTGTATTAGGCCTTATCTTCTGCAGAAGTGCAGGAGGGAGCCTCAAGACAAAGATATGTGATAGATCAGAGAGCAGTAGTACAAACTGCAAACAGAGGAAGAATATGTCCCACAGACAAAACCCAAAAGCAGTTGTCCATATACAACAACTTCATTGGACAAGAGATAGAGCAGACTGAGCCAGCTGTGTTAGGCTTTATCACCTGAAAATTGCTATTTACACCAATTAGATAACCATCAGTTTCTCCATTTCTTCAGTTTCCAGTAACATCCAATTGGTGCACCAGGATAGGACTACTCCTCTTCCTTCTCTCTCCCAAAAGAAGAATTATTTAACAAAGACTAAAAATCCTCCGGAAGAGAAGAATTGTTTCAACACCTCCTTCAGAGGTATGATTTATGTACATGTGACTTTCTTTGACCATAAGGCTAAAGGTGTCTCAGCCATGCTTGCTCAGATTCCAATTAAAAATAAATAAAAATAAAATGCTGAATGAGAGATAACATGCTGTTCTGCTGAGGTTTGTTGTTTTATGATTGTTTCTGGCTTCCAGTATCACCTTCAAAAAACCCAAAACTTGTAGCTTTGCAAAAACACCAACTGGCAGGTTGCTTATTTAACTCCATGTATCTCTCGTGGACAGGCAGCAGAACAATGAATAAGAAAAGATAATGCTTAGTGTAACCTCAGCATTAACATATGCAGCACAATAGATGAGTAGCCACCACATTTGAAGAGCAGTTCATGAAGCAAAGTAGAAATGATGTGTGTGCAGGATATAATTACAGCAGTAATGTAATAACATTCCATGTTAGATTATTAGGGGTCTATTCTGCCCTTGACATGCCTACATAACTTTCATTAATGTTAATTGAGGTTATGCACGTGAATCAGCAACTGAGCAAATCACTAAATTAATTACATGTAAAGTACCTGTTTCATTTTTTTTAAACCTCCTGATATGTTTGGTTGGTGCAAATGCTTATAGTCCATAAATGAACTACCGTTGTGTGGAGGAGAAGGGATCTGGGAAAGACTACCCAGATTTTAAAACCCCATTAAATAAAATTAAGTTTTGAAAAATAGGCAAGGGATAGTGGGAATATTAATTCCTAGACAGGACTTCTTGTACATTCTTCAGAAACCCTGGGACTCTGAATAAGCTAGGAGAGACTCGCTTTTCTGTAGCACATCCTGTAGAGGACTGGAGCTCTGGTTATCTGGAGCTCTGGTAAACAAAGGTGTTAAACACTGGCTCTGCAGGCAAAGGCGGCAGCTTTTGTGAGCGCAGCCATAAGAGCAATGACAGGCTTGGATAAGGCATACAGCTACTATTTTTTTTTCTGCTTGGCAGTCACAACCCCCACTTTCTGTCCAGGAACGCTTTGATCAAACAGATGTGATGACAAGGATCTGTGTGATGACAAAGTCTTTGCATATGGTGGGAGAAGTTTGGGCTTGAAATTCAAAGCGGGTGTTTCACTGAAGGGTCTCATTCTGCAAACATTTATCCCAGAGTTTGAAGGGTGGAGATTGTTATACAAGAAATTGAATCAACCTTCTCTCATTCTTTCTTTGTTTCATTTCTGGTTTAAGCACCAGGAGCTCTTGAGATTTCAGTACTCCTGAGCTGCTAAAACTGGGTGCAAAGAACAGAAGGGGCTTCCTGGAGAAAGACAGGGGGAGTAGTAAATACCCCCCAGCATCTGCACCTCTAGTACTGCCACCTTCTGATACTGCAATTAGAGCAGAGCTGGGTTGTAAGCCTTTTCCACAGCAGGAACCCCCTGGAATCCCCTTCTCAGCTGGGCAGGATCTAGAAGGGATTCCCCCACCCATTTAGCAACCTGAGAAGGCCCAGATGGTCATAAAACTCTGCCACCTGTTTGTGGTCCCCCACTGGGAGGGGGGGCAACTGCCCCACACTCAGACTTCGTGAAATAGAGCAAAATCCACAGCACAAACAGAGCCTCCCTCGCTCTAGATTAGAAAGGATGCCTGAGCTTTTAAACCTCTATTTCACATGAAGTAAACAGCCTCTCTGGTTTCATCTGGACCTCTCTGAAAGAGCAACTTCTGGAGTGGCTTTAGTTACTGGGAGCTCCGCTGCCCCCACAGATGGTTTGTGGCCCAGCTCCCTGTGTGTCCAGGGTGGCACTGGAGCATGTTGGACGTGCTTAGCCATGTAAAGAGGCCTGCCTTCAAAGAGTTACGCTTTACAGGATCACTGCCTGCCAGACAGGCAAAGAGGAACTTAAGTTTCACCTCAAGACAGTGTGGATGCAGCTGCTGAAGTAAAGTGAAGCTAACCCTGGTCAGCTGCACAGCAGATGGGGTTGCCAGTTTAATTATCAGTAGCATTACTTTCTGTAATTCTTAATAGATATTTATGCCCATTTATTTGCAATAATTTGCACTTAGGAGTACCTTGTCATCACAAGGAGTATAAAGAGGGCCAGTCAGAGGAATATGTGAGGTGAGCAGTCGCCCAAGGAGAGCAGTCACCTTGGCAGAGAAAGCAGAGTGGTAAAATTCCAGCTTTAAGTGAGATCTCACCTCAGTGGCCGTGGCATCATCCCTGGCCTGCACTGGTTCAGTGGCAATGGCATAGCGATTGCCACAAGTCTGATTCTTTGTGAGCTGTGAGGAGCAGTGATGGCTCTGCTGTCTTGGTGTCTGGCTGACCACCGTCTCCCCCACTCACAGATGGAGACAGCCTATACAGAAATTATGCTTCCCAGTGGCGGGGAAATAAAGGTGGAACAGAAAAAAGGTGTCTAGAGACAAGATCATGTTTCCTCTCTCCCTGCTCTTTGGTATGTGTCTCAATGCTGTCTGGGTGAAACCCCATCAGCGGGACTGTAGCAGCCAACTGTGGGGCTGGGGAAGCTGTGCTCAATGCCTCAAAACACTCAAGAGACATGGTGCTTAAAGAAAGTGCTCTGCTGAAGCAATTGGAGGCTGTCATGGAGAAAGGGCTGGTCTTTGCCACAGAAAGCTAAAAAGCTAGCACCTAAAAAACCAATGAGAGTACAGAGAACAGATACTCAGATGCCAACAAAAAGATTTTTGATGCTTAACTTCAGATATTCATGTTTAATAATACAGATGTATTTATTTGCTTGAGAAACAAAATGGCTTGTTCATCCCTTGCTTTCATTCAGTTAAGTCTACAGATATCTCCAAAAAGCATTCAGGGTTATGGGATTGATATTTTAAGAAGGAAAGGTGAACCTTGTGGACAAAGGACTGGCTTTCCACCTATGTCTACATTCCTAAGTGCTCGGCTCAAAATCTCACTGCTCACTTCTATTTAAAAATACAATTACAAAACAAAGAGAAAACAGCATGTGAAAATGCTCTTTGGCAGGTTTCATCACGTTTTGCAAAGGACAGCTATCTTACTGTTCTCATTTCAAAAAGGAGAGGACTCGCACTCAAGAGAAGCTGTGAGTAGTCAGGCAGCCACCAAATGGCAGATTCATTTAAACGAGCTCCCGTTCCATATCATTTTGTGCAAGTTTCATCACCTGATTCCCATAAGAGGTCAGATTCAGAGATATCAGAAAACCTTATCACCTCCAGAATGATTTTATGTCTCCAGCATGACTTTGTGTCTCCAGCAAGACTTAATGTCTCCAGCACATAATGCCTTTTTAAGACAGCGCCTATGCATACAGGCTCAGTAAATATACATGGTCTAATTATTAAATATCCAGGTATCAAACATCCAGTGGTTGGAAATTTTACTCTGCAGTTCCACAAATATTGATTAATTGACCTGAACTCTTCTGCACTTTATAGCGTATTAGAAATCACACTGTACTAGGGCCACTGCTTTTGCATTACCAATTGCACTTCAGCCTAAATATTCAACTACAGTTTATTCTGCTTAATAAAATTCTGGGCACATCTGTGCTGGGAGATAAGTGATAAATAATGTGTACAGATAACAGGTCAAGGCACTGCAAACAGAGCCAGCCAAATCAAAGAGAACTTGCAAGATTCAGATATTGATGATACTCAAGTTTCAGCAGTAGCACACAGAATTGTGCTATGCCTCCCTCACACCCTTGAGGCTGTTACGGAGGCTCCCACTGAAGCCAATGGAGACTTTTCACTTAACTTTCCAACTGTGTGTATAATAATTGCAAGATACAGCCCATAACCAATACCCTACATCAGAAAGGAGTCTCTTTTCCACTATGGCTTTTCTTCATTGAATTTTAAGGCTGTCTTGCTCAGCTCCATTTTTGGTCTTTTTACTGGGTGCTCCACAGACAGTCCCCATACTCTTTGCAGTTAATCTCCCACCCATCCCTAACCAACACAAGGGGCCTGACTCTGCCTTACCCATCAGTTAGGTCACTAATCCTGAGTTATGGTGGTCAGTGGCTAGAGAAGTGTGCAAGCCCTGGTGTGCCTCATCCCCGTCCCCATCCTCACCCTGGGGCTTGCCAGCCTTGAGGCCCTGACACACTCAGCTGGGCACCCTGGGCTTCAGCTCCTAATCACCTGTGGTGGCACAGTGCACATTAAGAGCCAACAAAAGTAGAACAGTGGGAACTGGGAGTGCAGCAGGTGTCCCACGGTGCAGCCCTCAACAAGCAGGCACTGCTGGCAACCAGTGACAGGACCCGAGGGAATGGCCTGAAGTTGTCAGGATATTAGAAAAAGGTTCCTCACCCAGAGGGTGGTCAAGCATCGAACAGGCTCCCCAGGAAAGTGGTCACAGCACCAAACCTGGCAGAGCTCAAGAAATGTTTGGACAATGCTCTTGGGCACATGGTGTGATTCTCGGGGTGTCCTGTGCAGGGCCAGGAGTTGGACTCGATGATCCTTCCAACTCAGAATGTTCTGTGCTTCTGTGATTCTGTGCACCCAAGAACACAGCTTTCTCACCAGAGGAAAGCATCGCTCTATTTTGCCCCTCGCAGCACTTCGCTCCTCACTCATCCCAAATCAAATACAAACCCGAGCAGCAGGTGTTACCCTAGATATGTAGGAGAGAGAGGAGGGAAGGAGAAAAAGAGAAGGCAGGGGGAAATAGAGAAACCCAAAAGAATAACCCTGCCAACCCCAGCCCCACGCCGTGTGCTGGCAGGGCAGGGTAGGCCAGGGCAGGCCAAGGCAGTGCGGAGCAGGGCAGGGCAGCGCGGGCCAGGGCAGTGCGGGCCAGGGCAGGGCAGGGCAGTGCGGCGGGCGCGGTACCGCGGGCGGGCAGCGCCGCCGAGCGCTCCCGGATCCGCCACAGCCCCGCCGGACCGGCCCGGCCCCGCTCCCGAGCCTGAGGCGCGGCCGCCACCTGCTGCCGGCCGGAGGGAGCGCCGCGAAGGAGCGGCCCGGCTGTGTGGGAAGCCGGGCTCGCCCGGGGCGGCTGCGCGGCCTCCTGCCTCGCAATGCGGCGTGGCCTTCGGGAACCCTCGGGAAGGGTTTGCAAAATCCGTCTCTGACGCTCTGTTCGCCCCCGACTCATTTTAGGCTTAAATGAAGGCAGAACCTGGCTACAAGGGAGCGCAAATCTTCTGGGTATCTCTGGGCAAAGAAAACCTGAAACACCCCAAAGGGCACCAACGATATGTCACGAGCAGCTGGAACTGGCCACTGGAATAGGCCAGGAATAGGGCAAACTCCCTGTTTTTTGCTATTCTTTCCCCTTCCCTTTGCTTTTTACATGCTAATAATATTCGTTCTGCAGAACAGATCCCAGGCTAAAGCAAATAACACCACATCACATGGTGTAATATGCCATCACATGTTCTCTCTTAAACACTGTAGTTGCAGACTACTGTCTGCCATTCTCAAGGAGACATCAAGGCTCTTCAAGAAGGGATTTCTTTCTTCTCCACTGTGTTGGGGGTAATAAACTGATGACAAACAAATAATTATCCCCATTGCAGTCAAAGAGTAAACAGGCTGTTACGAGTGAGTGACTGATGAGCTGGAGTATGGGAAGAGCCAAGACCAGGAGAGAAATTTCTCTCTCCTGATCCTCCTTTGGTAACAAGATGTAAATGCTATGGCCCCTCACTGCTTTGTTCACAGGATACAGTCCTGTGGGGTTTAGAAAAATGAAATAAGGCCGGAGAGGATGCTTACTTGGTTAGAAAATATTTATTCCTCTGTACCAGTATTGATTACCTTTAGGTATGAATAGCAATGGCATTCTTATCTTACAAATGTTCATTCTAGTCAATAACAAAATTAATTTGTATACCAACAAATCCACAGCTGTCCGGGAGGCAAATGAGCTCAGTACATAATAGAGGGGAGAGTTTTGGCAAAAGGGAGAGGGTAGAAATAAGACTGCTCATAAGAATTATTGATAAAAGAATTATATGTTTAGAGAATCCAATTCTCTATCTTGAAGCACTTTATATGTTCAGTTCTCAGCGATAACTGCAACCATTTCAATAATCGGTGTTTGCTGAAGAAAATTGGTTTTAAAATCTCCCTGATTCATTTACAAATTACTATTATATTTTTGTACTAAAGTAGCACCCCAGAGTCTGTGGCTCAGATTAGGACTCCGCTAGGGTAGGTGCCACGCAAACCCGTGATGCATCACCAAGAAACTGGCCTTCTAAACCTCACAGTTCATCAAGATTCATGGGTATGTATATGTGCATGTGGTACTGAATGACTGCACTACAGTCAACACCTGAGACAAAAGCATTTATTTATGAGAACCTGCACAGGCTCTTAAGCACTGAAAAGTGCCTTAAAAAAAGCTTGCACCCAAACATAAAAGTCTCTAACTCACTCAAACCCCAAATTCAGCTGTGTTGCAGCCCCCATGGACTCTCTGAACTCCCTAGAGGGGCCCAGGAGCTGGGGAAATTGGTAGAGTGCAATTCACAGGCACATTTGGCCTCTCTGTGCTAACCCAAAGCTGAGGGCAAAGAGGGCAACACAGGAGGTTTGCAGAGGTACAACAGGGTGTAAACACCTTAGATCCGTGAGTTAGAGAAGCAGTCTCACATTGCAAATGCTCACTGACGCTGGTTCTGCTCAGGAGGTGCAGTGAACAGACCCCTTCACTCCTTGCAAGGCAGATTTGCTGGAATGATATGTTAGCCTCTGTGCTGGGGCTGTAGGAGGTAAGAAGAACTAACGAGCAAACAGCCCAAGTGGTACATGAAAAAATACATTGGGGCACTCACAATTCAAATACGTTGCTGCCAAAATGTGCCAATATGGAAAAACAAGACATTAAGAAGCACTATTGCACAGGAAACATCTGATAGGAGCAGGAAATTATCACAGTTGCTGTGTCTAAGCAACAAGATGTACCTTTCTCTCAATTTCAATATTATCTAGTGGGCAAAATGAGTGAAACTGCATTTCAGGGTCAAGTGATCCCTTGCCACAGACTGTACCCACAGGGAAGAGAAAAGGAGAGTTTTGAGCAATGCAAAGCACAAAGTAGAGGCAAGTGATGTGGGGGAAATCTGCCCTCAGGCAAAAGCCTTTGCTGAGCCAATGCACCTCAAGTTGGAACTCTGGGGGTACATGGGTTCTGGAGCACTGACCTGGAGGTGCACTTTATCCCCTGCAAATACAACCACAGCAGAAGCTGGGGAATACACACTCAGAATGCACAACAAGGACAAGGAACACAGCCATGTGACCTGGATGCACCGGAGTATCTGTATTGTTTGTCCATCTACCTCCTAAACATGTGAAGGACAAGTCTTGAGCAAAAGAGATGAACAAACGTGGCAAAAGTTACTCTGGACTCTGATTCAAAGCCCGAGGCAATCAAGAGAAGTCCTCTAGGGCAAACCACACGCAGTACCCACAGCTACAGTGCATATGATTGTCTGTAACAAGGAAATATCAAAGATACATAGAGTAATGGGTGTCTTAAAGCATCCTGACAAGCATTTCACCATTACAAAAAACAACTGATAGCATCTTTCTCTCTGAAGAATGCAGTAAAACAATTTAACAGCCAAATATCCAGTTATAGCACTACCAGATTTCATGGTATAAGCTGAATTTTGTCACATTTCAGCTTCTGAAAGCATTGTGTGAGTATGCAAAAAGCCCAGTTTTATTCTGGTTTTGTTTTTATTTTTACTTCAGTTTTTAATCTCCATATGGCTGTAGAGGAAAACTCAAAAGCCATGAATTCTGAAATGCCAAATTCAAACTCAAATATATAGTATATGCACGCATATATATCTATATATTTATATCACACATGCATGTATACATGCCACTTCATGGTTTGACAGTGAATTTTTTAGAATCCAAGGGCTTGGCAATACTGTGATCATCAATGGCCAGGCATGGCCTTTGGGGATAAAAAGACATATGGTTATTTAGCTGAACACGAAGGTACTACCAGTCACAAAAGTGACAGCAAAAAATTCTTGGCTGCCAGAAACTGGCATGGTTCCACAGAGTTTCATAGATCAGCAGCTGGGTCATGAACTAAATCCAGAAATCAGGGAAAATAGAAAATCCTGGGAATGCAGACTTTTCAGCTTGCTTCACACCCCTCCATCTTTTGTTAAGCTTTTTTTTTTTTTTTTTTGGCATTTGCACAGAAAACATGTCAGTGTGTCTTTTACAGCACTCCAAGGAAGAAAATTCAAGCTGCTCTGCCTGATATTAAAAGATGTGGCATTTGGTAATATTTGGATGCAATCCAACTGCTAAACTGCTGAACTGCAGTTTGTAACGCAAGCACATCTTGAAGGGAAAGCAGCAAAAGAGATGAAAATGAAATTTATCAACAGGAATAAAAGACCATGTGAGCAGAAAGCAGCAGGAGGGATATCAAGTGTCTGATGTATGGAAAGGATACCAGGCACATTAACAGTGGCATTAGCTTATTTAAACACAGCTGCATAATGAAGCTGAGCATTAGCGTCATGATAAATTGGAGCAGAGGAATGAGCTTTGGAGTGAGTGAGTGAGTGAGTGAGTGAGTGAGTGAGTGAGTGAGTGGAAACATAGGATGTGGCCAAATGTGTCATGGCATGTGGAATGAGAGTGACCCACCTGGAACATGTTAGATGCTGAATAGCATTGCCTGCTACTTACTCAAGTGACAAAAAGGAAGTTGCAATATATAAGATTAATACGCTTTACAAGCAAAAAATTCTCACGCTACTAAAAAGATCATAGTCTGGTCACAAAAAACTCATAGTAGTGTAACCCACAAGTATTTAGTTGTTGAACAAGTCCATCTGCATTTCATATATTCAAGTGTTAGTAATTTAGGGTGGGATATCAACCTTAAGCTGATACCTTTTCCTGGATACTGTCAGTTTAAATCTGACTCTTGCCATCACTATAGCATGTTTTTGCTTTTGAAAGGAATGGTGAGGTCCTAGGAATATGACATCAGCCTTCCTAATGAGAGAACCATAGAAAGTAGGGCTGGAAGGGACCTTGCAAGGTCATCTAGTCCAGCCCTCTGCCCTAAGGCAGGATCAATTATACCCAAATCATTCCTGACAGAAGTTTGTCTAACCTGTTCTTAAAAATGTCTGGCAATGATGATCCCACAACCTCCCCAGGCAATCTGTTTTAATATTTCACTACTGTTACAGATGGAAAGCTTGTCCTAATGTCTTCCTTAAATCTCCTTGGCTACAATTTAAATCCATTAGTTCTTTTTGTATTCCTAGTGGACACAGAGAACAATTTACAACTTCCCTCTTTGCAGCAAGCTTCATATGTCTGAACACTGGTATCACATTCCTATTCCTTTCCCTGCATCTCCTTTCTCTAGATGTAGTACCTACTTCTTTCAGTCTTACAGTTCGAGTTTTCTAGACTCCTGATCAATACCACTACTTTCTGTGGGAATTTCCAATTGGACGGTATCTTTCTTTTTTGAAGTATAGTGCACAAAAGTAGACACATCACTCCAGATAAGGTCTGAAGCAGAGAATAATTAGGGTAAGATTATTTCACATTTCTTCTCCATGACACATTAATTTATAGAGCTGAAATTGCATTAGCTTTCCTCACACTGTGGACTATGTTCAGTGTTTAATTCACAGCAGTCAAAAATCCCCTCCTGCAGAATAATGACCACTGAGCAAGAAGATCCCATTATTTATGTATATTGTTGGCTATAGGAATTCAGGGGCAAGATCCTGGAGTGTCCCACACTTCTTTGAATTTAAACCCACTCGTCTCAGACTACCTTGTTCAGGTTTAGTGACAAGCTCACGTATCTGTCAGTGTCATTTCACTTAGAGCGATGCAGTAATATCAGTAAATAATTTATCCCAAGTTGCCCATCAAGTGTAGAGGAATTCAGCAATGGATCTTCCCTTTAGTACCATGTTTCATATATTCAGTGTGAAATAATCTGAAACAGAAGGCTGTCAGTGTAGAGGAATTGGAGCAGCTTTAAATATGGAAAATTATACAAGAAACATTATAGCTCAGAGATGTCCCAATTAGATGAAAGGTCTCCAGCCTACCTGTATCCTGATGACCATAATGCCCAGGAAGTGGAAGGCTGTTTCATTCACCAATAATACCCAAATTAGGATGAAATGGGAATTGCATCCTATCAGCTCTTCAGTTACTTGTCCAGAAGAGAAGTTCAATCTCTATTCATATCTGTAATGTATGGGATTATATCTGTCCTATTATATAATCTTGAAATGTGCTAAAGGAACCAGCTAGTTTCTCTTTCTGCTCTACAGGCAGATCCTTCTCTTTAGCAGCTGGAGTAACTTGCAGATACAGTGTGAAGCAGACAGAAAAAGGTTCCTCAGTAAATGGGGCCTAACCAACAACCCAAAAATACACTGTCATAAGAAAAGGCTTACTCTACAAGTGCCAAATTGGTTTGTCACTTGAAGTGGAATTACAGGTTACCCATCCACTGTTTAAAAGCATATGAAGCATTTAAATGAAATTTCAAAATTGCTCTGAATTTGACCCTCCTCTAATTTTGATTTTTACCAAGTATTTT
This sequence comes from Falcunculus frontatus, assembly GCA_013398115.1. Classification (NCBI taxonomy): domain Eukaryota; kingdom Metazoa; phylum Chordata; class Aves; order Passeriformes; genus Falcunculus; species Falcunculus frontatus. The sequence goes on from VZRV01009905.1 coordinate 985,518, forward strand.
AGGCAATTTGGAATGATTAAAAATTTATATTAGAATACTAAGTAGCTCAAAGGAACAAGTCTTCTAACTGCCATCAAACTTAGATACATAATTCCCACAGGTGCCTTTGAAAATCCCTATTTTCAATGTTGTTGTCCATTGGATAAACAGCTCAAACATCACTGGCGTTTTGCACAAACTTCATCTGCCTGAAATAATTTATGAAAATCATAAAATTGATTTAAGCTCTTCTCAGTGCTTCATAAATTTTATGTGGCCTTTAAATTATAAAGCTGCTGCTGCTGCTGTGGCACTGATCAGAACAATGCTTAATCTCTTCTCTCAAGATAGTTGGCATGTCAGAGGAGAAAAGAAGGGACTCGGGCAGCTGAATTGTTTGTTTCAATTTAACAGGGCAGAATAAAACAGCCTGGATGCCAGGGCTCTAGTCCCAGTGAGACTGTGTGCATCAAGGTTTTATTGCAAAAATAAGTTGTTCTAACCTTCCCCTGCCTTTCCTTGGTTTTAAACCAGAAAATAGCTTTCATTGATTTCACAGGGATTCTTTTTGCACACATCATCAGGTTTGTGATACTTGAGATGTTCCCTGCCTAATTTATAATCAGTGTGTTCTTGTTCTGATATACGACAATAAAATTCTGCATCTGTCCAATTACACATAGGTGTGAAAATGCTATGCAAACCTCACTTCATCCTTATCAGATAGTCCCTCTCTCTCAGCCCAAAGCTGTATCAGAACAGGTAGGGTTTTTTCTTTTACTAAAATCAGAGGTTTTAGGACTGTTCAATTTCTTTTTTTTAATCTCTTACCTTCTTCAGCAAAGACTGAAAGCATTTTTGGAACTGTATATTACACAAGGTGAAAATAAAGTCCGAGCATAGAGTAATTATAATTGAATGGACTCCTTTACTCTTAAATTTGGCCTGGTAACATATTAAAGATGCAGACTGCTTTATTAAGATTTTGGCTTGTGCTAGCTAACTCGGATTAACAGTATGCTGCTTCTTCTGGTTAAGTCTCATCTGGAGTGGCCCGGTCTTCAGAGGCAGAGTGGTCTGGACTTTATTAGACTCATTCTTTTCAGCGTTTCATCCTGGGGATCCAAAGTCAGCAGCTGCTATAGTCTTTTCCTTAGCACTGACTTTCCAGCTCTCTCCACTCTTCTGGTAACACTCCCTAGTCTGTCATTCAGACAGTCGTCATCTTTAAGGGATGCGTTTCAACCTTTCTCTACTCACGCTTTTCTCCCACGTAACCCTGTGAGTTTCATCCTTCCTCATAGGCTGTTTTTGCTCAGAGGTATACAAACCATCTGTGCCTCTAATACAATGTTCTTAAATAGCCTCCAGGCAGATCTCTATGGTTTTTAAGTACTTCTCTTTGCCCTTCAGCCTGCTGTTAACCATTTTCCTCATAGTTTTATAATCTGCCCTTTTAAAGTTCGTCGTTACTGTGCTGTCCCTAAGGGAACAACTCTTTCATGATATCAAAACTAGAAGTGTGCAGTGATCACCGTTATCCTACAGAGGCTTGACAACACCTTCCTCTAATAACTTCTGCCTCTTACAAGGTAGCTCCCTCTTGCCCATGGCCTTAACTAATCAGGCATGACACTGAGGACTGCCACCAGAGTCAAGGAAAAGGAATCCTTTGCCATATGGATTGGAATGGCACCAAAGCCACTTCTGATAAGAGGGAAAGAACTGCTTTTACCAGCTGTTGCTTTACCTTCCACAAAAAATATGTTAACAGCGAGGTAAATAACAGTAAAATTCAATCTTTTGTAGTTTTCCTGACTGGTTTCATTCCTTTTCCCCAGGAGGAAGTTACTTCCCAGAGGCTGGCTCTGAGATTTTATAGGTTCTCAAAATCTTGAGGAAGTCTACAGGAGGTTGCAGTCACATAAAACCCTGTGGTGTGTCTCCCCTGGTTTTAATGGCTATCTTTGTGACTGCTGCCTGTGAAATGCTCTCAAGGAAGTGGAGTAGAAGGGAAGGTCTACAACATGAAAAATGGCTTTGCAGATTAGTACCTTGCTCTAGGAATGGGAATAAAGGGATGACACTGAAGAGGCAGCTGATACACCGGCCTTTCTGTTCGCTGAATGCACAAAGGATTGATTTATGGCATCTTGCCACAGGAGAGGCCTATAGGTCATTAACCAACTTCAATGGACAAACACTTGCTGAGACTGCACATCATACCTCTGGTGCTGCACAAAAGGTAATGACTCATCGGCAGGCAAGCCTGATGTCCTTGAGAACGCAGTTGGCTCTGCACAGCCAAGTGAAGCATTACTTAGTTAATACACTACAGCACGAGGGAAACAATCAGCTGAAAGGATGACATTGCTGCTTCCTGCTTCATTTTAAATCTGCAGCTTCCTAACAGGATTATATACTGAAGCACTGTAAAAAAGGACATTAAGTCCTGTGATGAAATTTAAAAAATGTGTAATTAAAACCGCTAAATACGGGCTTCTTGTGCTCAGTGTCTGCAAAACACAGCTTTTGATCCTCCAAATGATATTTCTTGGAAAAGTGCTGGACAAAAAAAAAATCAGCATAGAATTCTGACTCATCCCTCCCTCTTTAGGCCAATGAAATGAACATTTGCAGTACAACAAATCTGCATTTATTTCAGAAATATAACCAAAGGTATGAACTCCTGGGCCATTGTCCACGTGTGCATTTTCTTGCTCATTCTATCAAGAATGCAGCATTCTTGATGATTTACCTTGATTCCTATCATTTAGAGAAAGATCCTGGCTCTTCAAAAGAAATTAAGGTGACAGAGCAGCTCACCTCTCCTACTGAAATCCAAGCATCTTTGCAGTATAAAAAGCCTCCATTATAAGCATCTATTGCTGCAATGCTACTGCAGTTCACCAGATTTGTTGTATCTCACTGCTCAGATAACACCATCAATAAATGTTTTAGTCTTAATGAACTGGGAAATTTCAAGTATTTTATTAATAACTGTACAAGATTCCCGTATGAGGTAACAGGCCACATCTGACAAAGATTCCTATACTGGGTAACAAGCCTCAGCTACTCTCACCTTGCTCCTCCAGCACTTCACTCACATTTAACTGGGCAAACTCCAAGAGAAAATAAATGCATATACATTCTCTACTGCAGGAGGGGAAAAGGACTGGGAATGGAGGCAAAGAAGAGCAAGAGAGAAGGAAAACCCAGGAAAATTGTCCTTTCCTGTCCTAGCCTCATGTTCCAAGTACTTAGCTTTGGCTTCCCCTTTGTAAGAAAGTTGTGATTATTATTTTCCCATGGCCCATTAAGACAGGTGATTGCTTAAGAGTTTCACATTTCATTCCTAAATGAACAAGTAATTGTTCTCTTTAGTCACAGATTTCATGGGGAGTTGATAGTGTGTGTGATTTTCCCGGTGTGTCATGGTAAAAACACTGAATTTTCACATGACTACCCGATTACAATACTTTTGTGCATCACTCACACCTCTTAATAAATCTATTCAATTAGTTATTGTTAGGTGAACTGGGAGTGAAATACAATGAATACAAAGGTCTCTTCCTGGTCAGAGCACTACAAATCAGTTGGAATAAAGGAAAGAAACTGGGTTTCCGTATCCACCGTTCTTTCCCCTGCTGTGTTGCCTAAAGAACAACATACTTTTTAATTTATTATTTCCAAGTAAACTCAATCAATTTATTTATATTCCAGATATCTGTCATAAAGTTGTAGGGCAAGAAGCACGATTAAGCAAAAGTACTGCACTCAATACTTTAAGGTAATCCTCTTTTTACTGGACTTCAGTCTCCCAAGTCTTTCACTAAAAATTGTAACTTTTGTTTAAATGCAATTACTAACCAGACCCAAATAAGATCTCAACCTTATTTTGAACAGGCCAGATCAACAACATATTTGTGAGGGTTTCTCTAATTTTAAGGTAAAACCAAATTCCCTCTGGTCCTTGGCAAGCACTTATCTCAATAGCCATGTCTCCTGAACAGTCTCACAGCTCAAGTCAAGAGCTTCCAGGTTGTCCAAGAAAAATTTAAGCAAATATATTTCTGTGCTGACAAACAGAATCAGAAAAGTTTAAGTAAGCAGCCAATGGTTAATTCATTCTTTCAGATGAGTCTCAGCAAGTCAGAGTATTTACTCCATTGTTCCTTTTGTATGCTGGAATGCTACAAGATTACTCATGGGTGTGTCTATACATATATATATATTTAATGGATTAAATCAGTTTTAAGTATACAAAATAAATGGAAATACTAATCCCTGGGAACCTTTGGTTCTGTACTTCTTTTTTAAATTTGTTCTTCTTTTATATAGAGAGAATACAGACAAATTATGTATTTACAAATGTAGCATGTCCTCATGAGAATAATCAGGTTGCCACACAGCACCTCTCTCACAATTCTAATATGAGACCAGTGCAATAAGACTTTAATATCCATTTACAGGTCTGGTTTCAGTTCTCTGAAAGGACAACAGATCTATTCATTTTCAAAATCAGGATAACATGTACTCACACAGTGTGAAACAGTGCGCAGACTTGCATCTGATGTTATGCTGCGGGAAACTGGTATGTATGGAGACAGGCAGCAGGTACAGGAGACTCCAACATCAGGTGGCAAAAAAAATCTCCTTTCATGGACTAAAATTTTTATTAAAATATCTTTGGACCACTTAAAAGAAAACATAATTTATTGTTTAATACCAGATGAACAAACTAAAACCAGCTGTTTCACACAGCAACTTGAAATTTGCTCCTCAATGAAGCTTTACAGGCCAAATAATTTTGACTGTCCTGTCACACAGCAGAACTGGTTTCCTATGGTTACAGAACACACCATACATCCAAATAATTTCAAAGTCACTAGTCACATTTCCACCACCTTGTTCTCCCAAATCCCATCAGCTCTCAGCGTCGTTTTGAATTTTAGCACATCCTGTTACAGAAAACGTGCTGAAATGGTAATTTTCTTTCTACACCCATCTGCCCTAGATTTTACTCTCTCTTTAAGACCTGGGGGTCAGAAGCAGAACCTGAGGGTCTTGCGCCAAGTTCATGGAGGCAGGAGATGCCAGGATCCCTTTAAAAGTGGGGCAACACTCACACAGGCCTCTCTTTTGTTCCGCTAGCTACTGAGAAGATGAGGCAGTGCAAGGCAGAAGCTCCCCTTTGTTTTGGTCTCTGGGCCAGCAAGGACGTTTTCTTCACACCTTTTTCCTTCCTTTCTTTTTCATTGCTGTCACCCAGGATGGCCAGCCACAGCACCCCAATGGGAAAAACAGAACAGCTCCTGCTCCAGCCCACGAGCAGCGCTCAGCTGAAGCGGGAGGGTGCAGAGCCCAGGTTGCCCCAGCCATCTGCCTGTCATCTTCTGCAGAGGAGGAGCCCAAGTCCCTCCATGAGTTCCAGCTACTGACCAGTTCCAGCTGCCACTGTTGATGGAGCTGCTGCCGCTGCTGGGTGATGTGGAGCAAACGGATCAGCAGCATTTGATTAGTTTTGGAGTCCAGGTTTCTTTTTGTTTTGCCCTTGTTCCCCATTGGTTGTTGTTTGGGGGAAAGAGGGACTTTTATAATCACAGAGTTTCAGATGCTATGGGGAATTTTTTCCCTTTGTTCTCTCTCCACCACAGGGTCAGGAGAAGGGACTTCTCTAGCAGCTTCTCTTTGTCCCCTGGACCACGTGGTCTTCTACGGAGGCCAACGTTTTTGGGGACAGGCTTCTCTGCCATCTTGTTTTCTTTGTTCATGGGTAGTCCATGGGATTCAGCACCTTTGTATCTAGTGGTGATTACTGTTATTCTGCCTGTTGCTAATTCATTTTTTAATAAACTGTTATTTTTTCACTTATATGTTCTTGCTTTCATCTCTGCTTATTGGTGAAAGGGGAGCAGTTAAAACTAAAAGGGACAGCAACTCATTTTGGAGTGTCTGCCCCAGAAACTGTCTTAAACCAAGACACACACAGCTGTAGTGTTTCTTGACTTAAAATCCCTACAACTTCCCCCCTACTTTAAGAGAACTAAGTTAATGCTTTTCCACAGCTCAAAGATGAAATACATTTTTTTTAACAAGCTGTCTGAGATCCCAAATAATTATGAACACATAAGTAGCCAACTGGAACAAATATAATTTTAAAAAAACCACCAAACCACTGAGCCTATCAGGGTCAAAATGAAAGTACATAATCTCCAATGGTTTAGGCTTCTTTTGCATTAGTTGATACCATCAACTAGAACCAAAATCTTTATACCTTGCTAACACAACCAATTCAAATGAATTTGATGGTTCTTAGACTGCATTCATCAGAGACAGGATCAAGACTACACAACTTTAGCAACTGCAGCCTCATTTACTGCAAGGCTCTGCAAAGAGCTAATCTTGCAAATCACAAATGCAAAGGTTGTGCAAACTTTTCTTAAGCTATGAGACAGAACACTTCAGTCTCTGTTCCACAGCAATGAAGTGTCTCTCTTTTGAATGCCAATAATAACAGGTAAAAACCACACAACTGTCAACTAAGGCTATTCAATATAGAGGAAATACATTTTAGTAATGGAGGGCATTTTAAAATGGATTGATTGAAAATTTACAAGCTGAATATATACAGGTATATTTTGCTACTCATTTGTGACCTCAAATAGCTTTTACATACATGGTTAAATTCTCTTTTAAAATAAAGACATTACATACAGTTCCAACTAACTGCAAAGACTTAGCTCTTGCTAATTTTATACTATATTTCTCTAGTTGGACTATAACAAAGTAAGAGAAAACTCAGACACCATGCTTCAATTTCTGTCACAGCCCTCCGTGTTATTCAGGTCTCTGGAAGGGCAAGTAAAATATAAAAAAATACAACTCCTAATCATCATTTTCCTCATCATCAAATGAGAGAAGACTGCTGTTTTTTACTTGCTTAGCTGTACTCTGAGAAGTAGTTGCTTCCCTCTTAGTTTTCTTTGCTTCTTTCATCTTCTTACTTGAGCTAACATTGAAGTCCAAACACTTCTCTGATGAACGTTTGGCTGGTTTCCTGAACATAATTTTTCCATCAGCAGGTTCTGGTTCATCATCTGTAATAAAGAGAGTAAAGTCAGAACTCATCTGCACACGTTCACAAACAGACCTTCACTATTATCCTGAACCACCATGATCTTGAACCAAGATCAATGAGACCTCTGAGAGAATACAACTACCATGAAAATGTACTTTTTGGCCATAAACTCTGTATCAATGAATGTCCTTTATAAATACACACCTCCTCCATGGCAGCCAGCCCTTGAAGACAATCCTCCTGCAGTTCCTATTAGAAATGGGCTTTCACTAACCAGAGCTTTAACTTGAGACTGTGAGCAGTACAGCTCTTCCTACACATTCCATTCATATCCACTTACCAAAATGGAGAGGACAACTTCATAGGATCCTCTCACTCTGATTCAGTATTTGTAAAACTCATGACAACAAATGCACTTATTTCAGAATTATGGCATCTCTTTAAATAACAAAATATACAAGAAAAACCTTTCTTTCCCTAATATATTCTGTTCTGCTGAGACAGCTGAAAAGATCACGTGGTAATAAACCTCCCCTTTATTACCATAATGGATGAAAGTTTCAGGGTTTCTTTGTATCTGCAAAATCACACTATTCCAACTGACTAATTTTGCTCTAGTACATGCAGAGGAGCAGACAACAATCTTGAAAACAGGAGAAGTCCTTTCCATGATTATCAGGCAGAGTGGGAAAGCTACTGCATAAGTAACAGCACCAGGGCAGTATTTCTGGAAGATAAAGTGTAATTGTAAAGTCGTGAATCAGACACAAAGGTTCATGCTGCAGTAGTTTGCAATTTTTATAATGTATATGTGACAGAATGTTAAGGAGCCATAGGTTCTGTGCAAGATATTTTTCCTAAATTACTTTTGTGAAATTCATTACTCAACAGAAATGTGTTTGACAAGATTATGTGCTATTTAATTATAACCAATAAATAACTTTTCTCTTTAGCACAAATTCTTTCCTCAGTATATCAGCACTATGGCAGAAGACTTAACATTTCAGTGTTATCCACACAGCACTGGCTGAAACTCTTTTCAGTGCATTCTCAAAACAATACAACTAATAAATCTGGTATCTTAAGGGCTGTGTGGTACAAATAAAGACATCAACTTCAGCAGGAAATTTCGCTTAGAATTCCTTACGTTTCAGAGACCCTTTTTAAGAAGAAACCTAGCTTGAAAAACTAAGCATCAATTCTGTCAACGGTTCCTACAGAACTAATACTTCCAAAAGGTGCATATGGTGATGAGCTGGAGCACAAGTCTTATTGAGGAGCAGCTGAGGGACCTGGGGTTGTCCAGTCTGGAGAAAAGGAGCCCGAGGAAGATGTTATCTCTCTCTCTCTGCAACTACCTGAAAGGAGGTTGCAGTGAGGTAGGCATCAGTCTCTTCTCCCAACTACCAAGCAATAGGACAAGAAATGGCCACATGGGGAAATTTAGATTGCATACCAGGAAAAATTTCTTCACTGTGAGGGTGGTCAGGCATTTGAACAAGTTGTTCAGGGAAGCAGTGGAAGCATCCCTTGCAGTGTTCAAAAAACATGTGGCACCTGGGGACATGGTCTAGTGGCAACAAAGTAGTGCAAGGTTAATAAGGGGAACTCAATGGATCTTAGAGGTCTTTTCCAAACCAAACAATTCCTTGATTCTATGATTCTACACTAGTTTATGAGAAAATACTACAATGCAGAAAATAACTAACCAGGTTTGAGGAAAAATATTTCAGTCTTGGTGTATTAGAAAAGCATTGCAGTTACAAGGAACTACCAGCAATAATAAATTGTAGATATGAAAAGCATCGTTCTCAATGGATCCATTGTGAACTCTGCATGGAGAGCTTAGGTGTTTAGATGCTGTACATGTGATACTGAAGTTCAGGAAATGACTACAGTAAATTCTGGGAGGGAAACAGAACTCCTGAAAGCATATCACACCTAATGAATCAGAATACACTATGCATTATTTTTCTCAGAAGTTGGGCCTCCATTTTTGGGCTCAGAAGTTTAATAGCAAATAATTCCCCTTACTAATTGTTGCGTAACTGCAATATTTATTTGGAAACACAGATCTTCTAATTTAAACAAGGTCTGAGGCACAATATAAGCCAAATTCTTAGGAAAAAAAAAATCTATCTTTAAGAAAAACTTCCCTTATGTGCAGACACAACTGTCTATGTACTGGAGCCAGTCAGAGTGCCAACTGTATACAGTACCCATACTTCTGTGGAAATGACACAACCAGCTACTGGATAAGCATGAGGAGCAAAAAAATCAAACTTCACTGGACACTCTTTAACAAATGGATTACTACATTTTCTTAGAGTGGTAAATTTAAAAACCTAACCCCTAAAAATGTAGTTCAAAGCATATCCATAAAAGGAAATAGATTAACAGCTCTGTATTTAGAATCCATGGAAAAATAAGAGGACAGAAATATTAATTTTACTCACAACTGCCCTGCTGCCCACATCGTGAACTGCGCAAAGTAATTTCATTTTGCCAAGCAGATGGAGAAACTGGTAAGTATCTTTGCAATATGAATTTAATGTAATGTAATAAGCTACGGGCACAAACAGCAAAGCTCAAAAACTCCACCAAAATGGCAACTAGCTCAGCTCTGACCTCCAGGCCACAATACTATTCACAGGTCATTCTGCATCAAAAGAAATTATTTTAGCTCTTGGCCTGGTTAAACACTGTCAAAATTTCATTATATGCTCAAGGACATTCCCTTCAGCAGGAAGCCCAGGCCAGCTTCAGAGAGCATTGTGTGTTGGCAGTGCTTGACAAACAATGAAGCAGATGAGGAACCACAGTAGGCCTGGCCTTACCTTACCAACATGTGGAGAGAGTGAGGACAGACTACACTTTTGGAAAGAATTTGATGTAGCAGTTCAAGAAATTTGTGTTGAGTTGTTAAGATTGTCTTTTCCAGCTGGTAAAATGACTTCACTTTATCCTTTGTAATTTCACCAGGTTCTTATCTGTCAGCTATCTTTTTTGTTTGCATCAAAGACCTACAAAAAAACTGATTTGTATTAAGCAATGCGAAAAAAAAAGAAAGAAAAGAAAAAAAAGACTAAAGAAACAATCTCAGTGTTGGTAGCTTTTAAAACAGAGTCCCAGTAAAAGATTCTGTTAGATTACAAATTATGGAAAGCGAGATTTCTGGTAAGCACACTGAAACACACAAAGTAAAATACATAAAAGCACTACAGGAGAAATAATAAAATTCACTTCAAATGAGTCAAAAACTACACTAGCAGTTCAAATTCCCACTGTTCTTAGTCATCGCTGCTTTTTACTTGGGTCACAAACTTTTACACTGGTTGACCAACACGAGCACAGTCAGACATTGAGCTGAAAACTCACTTCACAAGTGACATCAATTTAAGAAGACACAAAGTCGGAAATTTCTTCTTTTCTTTTAATTTCAAGTTATATATTACAATATAAGTAGAAATGAGAGTCTGAAAAAGAAATACTGCTCTTCAGTTTACAGTGGTTTTTTTTTATTTAATAGTCATTTGTGTAGTTAGCAACACCACTTTTCAGCAGTTTCTGTCCACATGGGTCAATGAGGCATCAACAGGAAACACAAATACCACTAAACTGTCAGGAACAACAGGAGGAACAGTGGAAACCATATACATCTATCCAGAAATAAGGGATTGGGATAAAATTTACATTTATTTGCTTTCTGGCCACCCAGTCTCTCTGCATGCCTTTGGAAGCATTTACTCCAGGAATTCAGCACACTTGAAGAGAAGAAGGCCACTCTTGCTCCAGTAGTCAGTCTCAACTGTTTATGAGAACATTTGGGAAAGTTTTCCTTACTTAAATACTGCAAAGTTAGCTTTGATTCAGGTTCCCGCTATTTCACATGATGAACAGCAGCATTAACTCTGTGAGATGTATCTGATATAACAGCTGCTTAATCAGAACAGCCTGTGCTTATTCAAGAAGAGCTCCAATAGCCAAAACAGCATGGACTGTATTCTCCTCGTCTCTTCCCTCTACTGCCTTTCCCCAGAACCCAGCATACAGAATGCAACAAGAAAAGTATTGTAAGGCTCTGAACAAGAAAGGACACCTTTTGCCAAATCTGGTCATCTGCATATGTCAGAGTGCCCCAGAGGCCATATGAAGTAGAAAAGCAGTAGAAAAAAAATTGGTTTCATAGACGATAACAAATGCTGGGATAAACTATCTTGCAGTAATTGACATATTTTCTTTTGTGCAAATTTAATTTTTCATAAGACCATTTTTCTTTGTCTCCAAACCAAGAGTGACAATTTATAAAATGATGCATAAAACATTAAGCAAAATCACTGTTGATAAACAAACTATTTCTTTTTAAAAAGCCGCTAAGTCTCTGCTCCATGGAGAAAAATATTTCAATACAGAAGGGCGTTTCCTCACATAAGAAAGATTTAGTCCTAAATAAAAAAGATCCCTGTGACTCTACTTGCAAAAGATGACAGAAAAGCTTCCCTAGGATTTGTTCTGCCTTAGAAGGCAACTAATTGCAGCTAGGACATTAATCAGCAGTTTTACCAAATTAATGCAAAAGTCTTATTCATCTATAAAAGAAAATATAAGTCATGGGAACATCTGGTGTCTAAAATTTAAAAAAAGCCCAAACCCACCAAAAACTGCAGCCATGTCAAAATGGTCATAGAAGGAAACAAAGGAGAAAGTATGTAAATGAGATAAGGAAAATTCTAGAGTAATATCACAATCCTAAACCTGAAGACAAGGTCCTTCAAATGAAGACCATCACTATAGATATAAAAGAGGAGAGGGCAGAGTGGGAATTAACAGCAGGTCTGCAAGCCTGTCTGGTTCCAACACTGATCTTAGCACAATCCGTTTGTACCGGGGAGAAACAGAAGTAAGAAACCAAAACAGCAGAGAGAGAAAACAGCAACAATGCTGCACCTGGGGTTTTTCTAAATGCTTAGAATTCTTAGAATGCTTATGCTATAGATAACCAGTAATAGTATGTTGTAGTTAAATAATAGCCAGTGAACCTATTGTAGTAGTTAAGCAACCAACGGACAAGTAACATGACTGTTAAACACATAAAAGTGTATAAAAGACACTAGCTTTTTGGAATAAACAGCGCCTTTGACTTTGCCTGGAGCAGAGTGTGTGCATGTCGTGTCCATCTCAACAGTGACAGGCCAGAACCTCAAATCTGAGTACTTCCCATGTTTTGAAAAACTGTTTGTATCCACAATGGATAGTTAGTAGCACATTTCTTAGGATCTATCAAAGTGCCTCAGCATTGATGCATCCTGGAAAGGAAGATTATCAGTTGGGGAATTTACTTTCCTAACACCTTTTCAGCTTCATGTAATTTCACTAATGATCAGATTTGGGACTATATAGTATGGTCCAGCAGCCATTACATTAATTTGACTTTCATCTCTGGGAGAGAAATCAAAGCAACATGAAATGCAACCAAGTCATGCGGCAACAAATTTTCTTTATACTTCCCATTTTCATTCCCACGCTACTCAAAAACTCTATTAAACTGGAGGTAAACAGCTGTCTAAATACCTGCCTCAGACTAGAAATCAGAATTTAAACCTAGAGGTCAGACTGACAGCGCAAAAATGGCCCAAAACACAAAAATGCCTTCAGGAAGCTGTAGCATAGTCACATACACCTTCCTTCACCGAAAATTTCGCACTGGGTTCTCTCCATAGCAGAGGAACACAGCAGCACTTACCCTGTTTATTCCCATAAGCCATAAAAAGGAAAAGGACTCGAAGACCTCATACTAACTGCAAAGGCAGATGAATGAGTAGTAACACAATAATGCAGAACAGAGGGCAGCAGTCCCCAACACTCCTGCTACCTACTTCTGTGCATTTTTTCCTCCAAATGCAAGTTATTACTGAAGGGCTGAAGGGGTAATAAGCAGAGGTGACAAAGTCCTACAGGGACTCAATACTGCCATCCTCACTACATACAATTATGTCTTAGGAATGTCTTTTTCCACCAAATAAGTTCCGTCACTCTATTCAAATACACTTCCATTTCACACTGTGTATTCAGCTTGGTGGCTCTTTTGGACTTTTTTCACAGCATGGACTCCACCTCAATAGATTCTCATGGACAACTACTTCTTTTTGCCCAGCCTTACAAAATCATTTTTCCTCCTACTGTGATCATTCAAAGTTCAAGTTGCTCATATGAAAAGAAAGCCAATGCTCAGAAAGAACCATGACATTTCTTTCCAGTAAGTTGAAACTTCTCCCAATAGTAGTAGGGTGAAAAGAAATGTAGTGATGACTTTAGAAACTGCAACACCAAGCACCTATATGCATTGCACTTCAATAACAAGACACCAGGAAGTAAGCCCAAAACTGAACATATATTGTCAGAGGAGTTCAAGTCATATACCTGCTTACACCTAATTAATACATACCTATCTGCAGAAACAAATACGATGCAGTTTTATTTAGTTTCAAGCTAACCTACTTTATTAAAAATTAAGATTTCGCATCAATCTGCTTTTCAAAAAATATAAGATTCTCAACATATTTTCTTCCACTACTGTTACTGACTTCTCCATTTATACCATTTAAATTTTAACACATACATCTACACAGAGCACAAACCCGAATTTTCAAATCCAAATGGCAGACAGAGAAGCTAAGGATGTCATATTGATAGCCAGGTGCTAGGCCTCACAGTGGGCTCTAAATTCAATTGGCAGCTTTTGTAAATAGCCATAATGGCTAACCACAGAAGACATCCAGTTTCTATGATTCACCTATCTATTTTATGCTTGTGAGGTTCCAGTCCTATATTCTTAATTGTCAAGACATCTCCACTAGAGATAGTAGTAGCTACATTCAATCTGTCAAGTCTTCTGTCAGAAAAAGATAAAGCTACATTTCATCACACCCTGTGTGATGACTGAAGTTTCTGGACACTCAAAGCATTTATGTCAATCATATCTGAATGATGAATACTGAGAGAAATTCTTAATATAACTGTATCCATCAGCTGTAGTTTCACATCGTTATTGTCAAACTATAGCAGCCCTTCCCACACGGCTTCCATCTTTCCACTCTGTAATTCTTTGTGGCAAAGAAACATTTTTTTCTGGACCTTGCTGGGTTTTGGCACTATTGTACCATGTATAGTTTTGCTTAATATATTTGCAAGTCATAACACATACTGGGGTTGATTTTAAGCAAGTAATAACATGGACCAGTCAGCTAAGCGAACATGTTTCCAAGTCACACATATGCCATTCTTTCCACTGAAGCACAGACCTGAACCCCTCTGCCCTGACACTCTCTTTCATGAAATCACACTATTACCTTTAAAACATCCACTCCACTGTCAATTTTGGCTGAACTAGTCAATGAGTTCAAAAATTATCACAGGTGATGTCAAAAGACTGTGCACTGGAATAATACAACAAAAAAAAATTTAGGGGGGTATTTAGAGGGAGGATGGTGCACAATCAGGAAGTACAGAATTACTTCATTATAAAAAGCCAGCCTGAATATGTCCTTAATGACATGAGATTAGGAGCCACAAGTGCAAATTATTTAGGTGAAAAATTCAGAAATAATCAAAGGTAGTGTTAAATGGTAGAAAACTGAGCTAATATCAGGCCCCCTTTCATGCGTTATCTCTTTGACCATACAAAGCAAGAAATTAGTAGTTTGAAATTCACCTGATTCATTTGACTTTAAGGCCTCTTTGATTTGCTGTTTAATTTTCATTGCTTCTTCTGCGGTCAAGTCCCCTTTTTTCAGCGTCACCACTTGAGGCTGCTCATCTTCCCTGTCACTGCCGTTGTCACTGTCATCATCCGCAAGGGGCAGCTGCTCTCTCTGGACAAGAGAGAAATAAAAGCCATTCTGATCATCACTCCAGTCACGGGCCAGTCCTCTTTGGTTTCACTTTCACAGAAGGGTTATTGAGGAGACTTGGGAGACTTGGTTGCCAGCGCCGGGCCCTCCCAACACAGGTTTTCCAAAGGACGCTCCAATTCTATCACTGAGACATGGCTTTCCATTGAAAAAAACAGCATGGGAATACGGGAGACCAGAACAGCAAGAACTTGTAAGAAATTAATACCTTTTGTTCACCATCTTGACCATACAAGCACTGTCTGCCACGCAGCACTAAGAAAAACTTTAAATGCATGGGTCCAAATTTGAACCCTCTACGCTGCACTCAAAACAGCGCAAAGGGAAATGTGGGTCCATGGTGGCTGGGTTATTAAACCTGCCTAAACAAATCACTGTAAGCAGCACTGACACAAGGAGGATCATACGCCTGTTTCTACTCTCTCAAACTTGTGCACTGAGACAGAAGAATCATTTGGGATAATTTTTTTTTTTAAATAAACCTTCTGGCATGGAAACCTCAGTGCAGCAACCTGAAGTTTGGCAATATTAGAGGAACTGAGAACTTCATTTTGTAAGGAGACATATAGGCAGTATTATTGTAGTCCACTGAATTTACCAGGAGATAGACAAAATGCAGTCTTTCTTACGACGTGAAATTAGATTTATTAAAGGCATACTTTATCTGAAATTCCAGCTCGTGAAGTATTTTTTGTTTAACAAATCATCGTGACTATTATTTTACCGACCACCCTGGAGAGGTCAGGTGGTCATGGCTTCTTTAGCTCAAGATCCACAATATACTCCAAATGAACCTTAAAAGGCAATACAGGCAAATGGAGCTAGTGGTGAAAGTCAATACATTGTTTGCAATAAAAAGTATTTTCTTAAGTAACTTGTAAATCCACAGTGGCACAAGTACAACTCAAATCCCTCCACATTGGGAAAGGGGGAGCTTTTTTCACTAAGTTAATTTTTGGCAACACACAGGTAGGGGTGGGATCATCCAAACGTTTGTTCAAATAAAACTAGGTAACACTTAGCTGCACAATCAGTGCTACCATAGCTTAAGTTTAAATTTTCGTAGTCCTCAAAAAGAACAGTTTTACATGTGCTATACCACAATAAAGATGGACTCACTCCTTAAGGTACCCTGTAAAACCCTACTTAGAGGAAAACACATGCAAAAGCATATTGGAAGCAGAAAAAAACTGTGCCTCTGGAAAGGCTGCTTTTAATAAGCTAGTTCTGACCGTACTGCCCCTGCCCTGCCCTTCCGGCCAACACACCACAGATCGTGACCCCGGACCTACAGCAAGATGGTTTGGGTTGGGAGGGACCTTAAGAATCACCCAGTTCCAACCCCCCTGCCGCGGCCAGGGACACCTCCCACTAGACCAGGTTGCTCAGAGCCCTATCCAGCCTGGCCTTGAACAGTTCCAGGGATGGGGCATCCACCATTTCCCTGGGCAACCTGTCTCACCACCCTCACAGTCAGGAATTTTTTTCCATATATCTAACCTAAATTCCCCCTCTTTCAGTTCGAACCCATGTCAACTCCTTTCAAAAAAAAATTTTACTGTATTTTTAAAACACTTTTTCCACATCGCCCCCCTCCTGCCTGGGCTTCTTAAATCAGCTCAACGTCGGACACCACCGCTGTTTCCCCCAGTGCCTCCACAGCCCCGTCGGGCACTGAGAGGCTGAAGCGGCTGCTCCGCAAGGCCACCACAGCAGCCTTGCTCAGACCTGTCGCAGTTGTTTTGATCCGCCAACACAGAAGCAAAAGCAAGTTACACAGATGATTTCAGTCAGATTTAAGCGGGTAACTACGGCTCCCTCTTGCATTACAAAACCCTGGAATGCTGCTTCCCCACCGCCCGCTACGGGAGAAGGAAGGGGGCGGGGATGGGTTGGCATCAAAGTTCCGGAAGCGCCACGACGCGGGCGCTGCCCCTTCCCACCCCCGGGCCAGGGCGTTACCTTGGTGTCCACCGTGGGGCCCTCCCGATACCCGACCCGCCGCTTGAAGCGGCTGAGGAAGGCGGGCTCGGCCGGCCGCACGTAGGAGACCTGGTTCCTCTTGCTCATGGCGGCCGCCCCCGCGCCCCTCGCCGCGCGCGCTTCCGGGCGGGACGCGACCGGCCCGCCCCTCCCTTCCGGAAGGCCCCCTGCACGTGACGGGGGTGCGGGCGCTCCCGGCCAATGGCGGGGAAGGGCGGTGCGAAGGGAAATGGCGGCGCCCGCGCTGGCCGCGGGCAGGGGGCGGGGCCGCGCCGCTGAGCGCCAAATTCAAAGGCGCCGCCATTTTGGAGTCGCTGGGCGGGCGGGAGTCGCTGGGGCTGGAGTGACCATGGCTCCTGGCGTGAGAGGTGAGCGGGGGCGGCCGGGAAGGGGCTCGGGGATGTGCCCGCCGTTCGGGGGGCAGGGGGGGACCGGGGCAGCTCGGGGACCGAGGGACGGCTCTGCCCCGGGGGATGGCTTTGCCCGGGGGGGCCTCCCCGTCCCGTCCCCGGGCGGGGCATCAGCCGTGTGTGAGAGCCAACGGGGCCAGGTCCGACCGTGCAGGGAGGGTCGGTGCCCCGCGGGCGGCTGATGCCCTGGGGATTCTGCCCTTCGGCCCGTGGGGCCGAGCGCTGCCCCCTGTGGTGTCGGGGTACCTGGGAGTCGGCCTTTTCCCAGAAACACAGAATAAGATGAGTCCGAGGGGACCCACAAGGATCATCGAGTCCAGCTCCTGGCCCTGCACAGCACCATCCCCGAGAGTCACACCATGTGCCCGAGAGCACTGTCTTCTTGACAACACTTCTTGAGCTCTGTCAGACTCGGTGCTGTGACCACTTCCCTGGGGAGCCTGTTCCAGTGCCCAGGCACCCTCTGGGTGAAGAACCTTCTAATATCCAACCTAAACCTCCCCTGACACACCTTCAGGCTGTTCCCAGGGCTGTTCAAGTACCTATCGGTCTGATTTCAGTTTTAAAATGCACTCCTTTCGTTGATAACTTATGCAGTTGAAAAATAATGTACTGAATTAGAAGCTAAAATACTTCTCAGATGCTGAGTGAGTCAAAACAGCACATAAAAAGTTCATGCAGTAGCAGGATATTTAGGTAGTATGAATGTCAGAGACACTCATGCACCTTTGCACGTCATTGTTCATTCTGCTTTTAAAGGCAATCCTCCTACAAAAAAACCTGTGTGCTTTTAAAGATTTTATAAAGACTTTATTATTGGAATATTTTGAAACATTATCTTTCGTTATTACTTTGCTTATCTTCTAAATGCAATTTTGTTACTTAGTTAATATGTTGGCTATATTATTTTTTGCATAAGGGTGAATCTGACATGAAAGTCGACATCTGTCATAAGTCACTTTTACCTAGGGGGTAGTATGCGCCATCTCCTTGAAATCCGAAGCTTTGCAAAATGAGGCTCATATCACAGAATCGGTGAGGTTGAAAGAGACCTCTGAGATCATGGAGTCCTTCCTATGGCTGATCAACACCTGGTCAACCAGGCCATGGCCCCTGGGTGCCACTCCAAACACCTCCAAGCATGGCGACTCCAGCACATCCCTAGGCAGCCCATTCCAAAGTCTAATCATCCTTTCAGTGAAGACATTCCTCCTGATGTCCAAGCTACACTCCCCTGGCACAGCTTGAGCCTACATCCTCTTGTCCTGTCACCTGGGAGAAGAGTCCAACCCCAATCTGACTGCAACCTCCTTCCAGGCAGTTGTAGAGTGATAAGGTCCACCCAGGGCCTCCTTTTCTCCCAGCTAAACAACCCCAGCTCCCTCAGGTGCTCCTCATAAGACTTGTGCTCCAGATACGTACAGGCCATCTTTATGCATTGCAGGGTGATTAATATTACTTCACAGAAGTAAAAGTAATACAGCTACTCAGTTGTGCTGGTTTAGGATAGTGAGGTTTTGCAGTCACATCAGGAAAGTTAAGTCATGCTGTAATGGTTTATCTGCATTAAGTTTGGCATTTTTAAAGTATAATAGAATATTTAATACTATCAACATTTATGTTTCTAATTCTCCAAAACACTTGCAAAACCTTATATACATTAACTTAGGAGCCTACCTGTTGCACACACATTGACAAGTGTGTGCATATTCACATTACAGGACTGGAGCTTTCTCTACCTCTGTAACAAACTGAAATCTTTCTGCCAAAGGAAGATAATTACCAAATATATTCATGCAGTTCTGGTTCATGCACAAAACAGATATTTATAAGGCTCTCCATTTATTTCCCTCTGTACTGCTTACAGTGTTTTGTATTTAAGTGGGGGGTTTTGAGCAGTAATTTTATTTTAATTTTTGTGTGTCTCTCTTTTCTTTTATAGGAGATTTGCGTGACTCTTCAATATCTTTGTTGAACTCACCTAGGTAAAATCATATTGGCCAGTTCCCATATATTATCAATCACATTGCACAGAAAGTGCAAACAAAACCTAGCATAACTTCGTGAGATAATGTAGATGTTTTTCTTTCAATCTTTTCCTGCCTAAGATTGCTGCCTTTCTCTCCTAATGTCTTTACATGTTTTAAAAAAAAATGTTCTCATAATGAAATTGTTGTGCTGACATGTTGGGTTCCTCTTGGAATTCTGCCATGCAATAAATTCTCATTTGTCCACTAATTCTGCAGCTGGACTCTAGAATTTATCTGAAGAAATATTCCACTAGGAAATTCAATCCTGTGAGGAAGCCCTACACTAAAACAAAAACTAAAAAGCCCTCCTCCAAGTGTAAACTGTGCCACAACTCAGAATAATGTTACACAATGAAAGCACATTCAGCAAATTAATTTGGTGTGTCTTAATCCAGTGTAACATCTTCCCTTTCTCAGCTGCCTCTTGTGTTCTTAGCCCTTTCCTCTGCCACTACACAGCTGCACATTTCATTCATGAAGACCCTTCTCCACTTCTAAAACTGTTCTCTTCCTCACTCTTGTATACCAAAAGTAAAAATAGCAGTTATAACACCCTCCTGCTAAAACTTCTGGAAAAGAATGAAGTAAAATAAATCCAAGTTTGCTACCACTTCATGTAAGAATTTAATTCTTTAATATTTTACGGGTATATTGGTATTTATGGCAGAACTCTGAGGAGTCTTAATGTAAGTCACGTATAGTTACTTATTAAAGCTGATACATGTGATGAAATTAGTTAGGGATGTTTTAGATGCAGGCACTTGCTATGCTTTATTGGATTAATTGATCAAGAACTGATTCTTCTTTCCCTTCTTGTGAGCACCAAAGAAAAATGCTAACAACTTTTTTCCTGGACTCTAGCATTACCTGCTCCGTTTGTCCATTAGAACTTCCAGGAGTAACAAGAGTATCTCAAGTTCACTGTGCAATGTGTTCTTTTAGAGCTAAAGTTAGGTGCCACAGCAATAAATTGCATGTAACTGAACGATCTTTGTTTTTTACATCTGCCACATATCTTGTAGTGAATTGATGTTCATGTACAAGTAGTATGATTTCAGGACAGGCCTTTGTAAGACTTCACATGCTTAACCTGATAGTTGTGATTTAATTTTATCAGACAGCTGATAGATCTATTTGGAAGTAATCTAATGCATAAATATTTCTTTAGTGTTGAAGGTGATGCTATCAAAGTTTTTGTAAGGGTACGTCCCCCTTCAGACAGACCCGCTTTAACCGACGGAGATCAAGGCCTGTGTTTATCTGTTCTTTCATCAAATACCATCCGCCTACATTCGAAGCCTGAGCCGAAAATCTTCACTTTTGATTATGTTGCAAATATGGAAACAACACAGGTAATCGTTTCCAGAATCTCGTAACTACTGCAATTTTCACCCAAGTTTTGGCAACTGCTATGCTAAGCCTTTCTAAAGATGTGCATTAGGTCTAATTTTCTGCAGTGGTCAGATTGAAAATATGTAGTTATAGTACAGAAATGCTGCACTAAATTCTGCTCTCTAACAGTTTTGTTGTAATTTTTTTTAGCTGTTAACTTCTTTAATTGGAGTTTGAATTAAAATTGAAGTTTTTGTTTGTAAACATTACGGTAACACCACAGACGGAAAATAAGTCTGCCTATTGAGACAAACATATAAAAATAACTGGCAGTCAGTAGCTGATATTAAGATGTGATTTCACAGAATCACCGTGTATGTTGAGTTGGAAGGGGCTCCCAAGTTCAACTCCTGACCCTGCACATTCGTATTTAAGGAACTTAGGAGTTTATATTCTGTTTACTATATTTCCTTTTTGTACTTTTGCCTTTTAAATGGATGCAGTGCTCATCTGGGGCAAGTAATACTGGAAAGAAAATCCTTCAATTTAATTTCTGTAATATTGTGTTTGACATTCTGAACATAATGTTAATTCTTCTAAGACTTCAATTCCATTTAATTTCTGTTAAAAAACCAAAACAAAACCTCCCAAAAAACCTTACCTGCTGTAGGCTGTTATTTGTAGCTAGGCTCTTCTTGCAGATCTAAGACAAAAAAGTGAAAATAGATGAGACAAAGTTGTGCAGGTGTGTTGAATGTGCCATTGTGCAGTGGCAAATGTTGAAAGGTAACTAGATTTGATAACTGTCACAGGCATCTGATCTACTGATGGTATAAACTGCATAACGTAATCAAAACCACTGCATCAAAATTAATATTATATATTTGGAAGCTCTTACTAGGATGCTGAATTTGATTATTTCTGTTTGAGTTTATCAAGGAATACAATTTTTTCAGAGGGAGTGATTTATGCCACAAAGACTTAGGATGTATTGTTTTGCTGTGAGAATTCCAGGGGTCATGGTACATGTCTAACCTTAAGGAATGCATCTATTATGTACTGTAAAGTGATGGCACAAGAAACACTGATACAAAAGATCCTTAAACAGGTGGTGCCAAGTGCCTTCTCTTTCCCTTGTCCCCAGGAGTCAGTGTTCTCAAGTGTGGCTAAAAACATTGTTGAATCTTGTATGAATGGCTACAATGGAACCATCTTTGCATAGTAAGTAATCTCATAGCAATTACAGTCATTTCATAGCAATGGCAACATTTAAGGAGATTGTGCTAATAAGCAGTTGTGGTTTTAAGAGCCAGAGCCTGCCTAATGTTACAGTAAACTTTAAAAGTGCTTCCTTACTGCAGCACAGCATAAGGAATGTTCTTGTGATATTGGAT
This sequence comes from Falcunculus frontatus, assembly GCA_013398115.1. Classification (NCBI taxonomy): domain Eukaryota; kingdom Metazoa; phylum Chordata; class Aves; order Passeriformes; genus Falcunculus; species Falcunculus frontatus. The sequence goes on from VZRV01009905.1 coordinate 1,007,637, forward strand.
GGTACTCCTTGCTCCTCTTTTGGAGGAATCTATATGTAGGTGTTACGCTTTTAACAATGCATATGTAAATTCATTTCAATCTTACTATTATTTGCTTAAAAAGTAGGACTTTCATTGTACTTTTAAAGAGAAAACTAGTGGTTTTCAGTATGTCCATAGTAAAATGGAATGAAAATTGCTTTAACTTGATATTTGGCTACCTCAACTCTTCAGTGACTCTTGGCTGCCTGTGGGAAAACTCATGAATGATAATTTTAACTTTTAGAATATTTTCAAGGTAGAAATGTATCCACAAGTAGTAGTATGAATATCATTATATTAACTCAATATTTTTTCATTTTGAAAACTGAGGAAGCACTTTGGTCAGAAAATGCTGACTTAAAGGGCTAATCTAATCAAAATCTTACTGGGGATTTTTTAGTGTAGCACAGCTTTTGCAAAACTATGAAGTCCACTTTTTTACAATATACTGATGTAGAAAAATGAAATTAAATTGTTCTGAAGTTCCTCTAGCATGATTAATAACTGCATTTAAAAAAACTGTAAAAGAAAAAGATACTTTTAAGTCAAATATATCCTTATGTGCACTACTGAGGGACATAAAACTCAAAAGATTGACCCAAAAATTAGTTTTATGTACATATTTGAAAGCTTTCATTTTAATGCTAACTTCCCTTTCCAACAGAAATGAGGAAGAAAATGGTGGGTGGTAGGGGAGACAAAAGGATTTATCTAATGGGATTTCTTGGCAAAATTTGCTGTTCTGTTTTTATACCTTTTTAGCTGACTGATTTCTCAGCTCGCTTCTATCTCCTTATCTTCAGTTTTGAAAATTTTTTGTTTGTTTTAAGCTTTGACTTCTTAAGAGAAGCAGATTAATGAAAAATTCAGAGCCAGAATAAAGTTTAATCTCACTTTTTTTTCTTTTTGTTAGTGGCCAGACTGGGTCAGGAAAAACCTTTACTATGATGGGTAAGTGCATGAGAGATTAATCTTTCAGTGGTTTCTTAATTTTTTTTTTTTTTGTTTTTTTTTTTTTTTTTTTTTTTTTTTTTTTTTTTTTTTTTTTTTTTTTGGTCTTGAGATGTAGTCCTCATGTCAACCGCTAATCTTGAGTAGTACTAATTAATTTTTTTTTAATTAAAAAATCTCTTTAGGACCATCTGATTCTGATAATTTCACTCACAGTCTGAGAGGTGTAATTCCACGGAGCTTTGAATACTTATTTTTTCTAATTGAACGGGAGAAGGAAAAGGTACATTTATTTTATAATTACTATTGCAGTGAAAGTAATGTCTCACAGTAAAGATTAGCTAAGGCTGGTAAACTGAGTGTGCAGCCATTAAGTTACCAAGATTATTGCCATCTTGCATCAAATTTATTAATGAGAAATGCTTGCATCTAGTACTCTACCAAATTATTCATTGTACCATTTCTTCAGACACCAGTGTGCTTATATTTTGAGCCTAAAAATGCATCTAGGTTTCTGGATGTTGGTTGTCACCTGGTCATCAGAAATGTATAGTATGCAGAATATATATGCAATCTAATAGCTTTAGATACATATGAAAAGAGACTTGCTGCCATACAATGACAGACTTAATAAAACCAATCTGTTTATAGTGTAAATTACTGTGTTTTGCAGGCTGGCAGTGGAAAGAGTTTTCTCTGCAAATGCTCATTTATTGAAATCTACAATGAACAGATATTTGACTTGCTAGATTCTGCTTCAGCTGGACTCTTTCTCAGAGAACACATCAAGAAAGGAGTCTTTGTTGATGGTGCTGTTGAACAGGTGTTGTCATCTGCTGCTGAAGCATACCAGGTAGTTTTTTGGCACTTCTTAATGTTTAGGCTATTCATCTTAAAGCTTATTTGGTAAATTTTCCTCTTGGATTAAAGCACTTTTTTTTTGCCTATTTTTTGTCTGTGATGCCTTTTCCCCCCATCTCCACACTCCAAAACACAGTGTAAAAAAAGCTGGTTTAAGGCAATGCTTCCTGACTATCCCATATCTGTAAGAAACCAAAAAAGTTCTGGAGTTTGGAACACCTAAATGGCAATTACAGTAATCATTCCCTAATACTTGCCCTACACATCTCTGAAATAGCAACAGAAAACTACATTTCCTGCTAAGTGGGTACCATGTGTTCCAGAATTGTCAGGTTTATTTCTTCATGAATGATACACGTACACATAGTACTTGTGTGACTTTAATTTTTTGGGGGGTTTTTTTTGTGTACTGCTAACAAACACTGGTATGGAGTATGTTATGCTTTCAAACAGCAATGGCACTTTTGGAGAAAAGAAGTGACTATTATAACAAGTTCTGCTACTAAGCTTGACTTGTAGCTATATCTTTTTCACTTTTAAAATACTTCTATTGGAAAACAGTAAAAAAAGTCCTTATCCTTGAGATTTTTAAAAGCCGTTGCATGGAATTGTGCCTACGGCTGCCTATGTCACCTGTATGTAAAGTACAGTCTGACACAGCTGAAATTGTGATGTCTTTTTCATGCTTAGGTATTAACTACGGGCTGGAGAAACCGTCGTGTAGCATCGACCTCAATGAACAGAGAATCCTCCAGATCACATGCAGTTTTCACTATCACAGTGGAATCCATGGAGAAAAAGAACGAGGGTGTTAACATTCGATCTTCCCTGCTCAACCTGGTAGACTTGGCAGGATCTGAGAGACAGAAAGACACCCATACAGAAGGACTGAGGTTAAAGGTTAGTTCTGTAGTATCTGTAGCATCTTTCTCCTTTCAGATGCAGTGCCCCTTTCCATCCACCAAATGCATTCACTTTTGTTCCCTCCTCTTTTTTAGGAAGCAGGTAACATAAATCGATCACTAAGCTGCCTGGGCCAAGTAATCACAGCACTTGTTGATGTGGGCAATGGCAAACAGAGACACATTTGTTACCGGGATTCCAAGCTCACTTTTCTGCTAAGGGTAAGATATATCTTCTCGGTTTTATCTGCTACCTGGGATGTAGAAAAAAATATTTGGTTAGGCTTTTTTACTATAAAAAGCTGAACTCCAGTACATTAAAGTTGTTTCAATATTGGGCAAGTAGAAGAAAGATTGAAAAGTATCTTTTTAACCTAAACAAATTTCTATCAATCTACTGCTGTTAAGTGAAGACAAATCTATTTATTCTCATAAGCTCCTAAGTTTTAATGAAACAAAGCACACATTTTCATCCTTATAATTTGGGAAATAATGTGTGTCAAAGCGTATTAATTAGAGATGTGTTAAAACATTTGACATGCTTTCCAGAATTAGCTTATGTGTGCTTAGTGTTGGTCTGATGCTAAGGATTAGATAAATTTACAGTCTCCTACCTGAGAGCTTATAGGCTCTTTTCAAGATGAACAGAAAACAAAGACAGAAGCAGTCAAAGATTTGTTGGATGTCAGCACTCACCAAAATTCTGTGAAGAGTACATGAATATCCGTGGTATATTTTTGTATTACAGTATTTGTACACAATACAGTATTTGTATTACAGCACAATATTGTGATCATAGCAAAATTTCTCAATGTTCCATCCCAATTCTATGTAGATTGATGAAATTCTCAGGAATTATGTTTTTCCAGTGCAACCAAAAATACATAGAAATTGGAAGAGAATTACAACTTTGTGAGCTGTTACTTTAAATGGTTATTTTTTTGAGGTGTCTGTACTGCAAAGAAGTCCACAAAGATGACCTTCACTACTAGAGAGCGAGAGAATGCCGTTGAGGCTTGTGGACTATTTTGTAGTACCAGACTTTCAGTCTTTAGGTATAACTGCTGCCTTCTCCTGAGATTTGAGAGCTACTTATTTAACAGCACAGAAATACCTGAAGATGTGCATGTAAAAGGGAGATGATCCTTTATATCCTTGGTCAAGAATCTATTTGTGATTTGACAGTTCATTTGACAGTTGAAACCAGAAGGAAGATAGGTTGGAACAATCAACAGATAATGTTGAAAGTAGTGTGAACACTAATCTGCTATTACCAAAATTATTTTTGGTTTAGAATTTTTTCCTCTTTCTGCTATTCAGGTGAAGAAAGGATCTCAAATTGTTCAGTAATATAGTCAGGGTTTTTGAAGCCCTAAATAGAGTCTTTATTTACAGTCACATCATTTTTACCCACATTTGAAATAAAATTTGAGACACTTACATTCTGTGTGGGTATTTGCTACATGAAATTCTTTGCAGTGTGTTCAAAGTAATACACAGTATCTTTTAGGTAATGGCTTCCTATTGTCAGCAAAAACATGCAAATAAAACTAACTTCCATGTTTTTAAATAGGATTCTCTTGGTGGTAATGCAAAAACGTGTATAATTGCAAATGTTCACCCAGGATCCAAGTGTTTTGGTGAAACACTGTCCACTCTTAATTTTGCTCAGCGAGCAAAGTTGATTAAAAACAAGGTAAGGCTTAATAGCATGTATTCATTGCTTGTTCTCAGAGCGCTTCATTAGAAAAGTAAAAAGTAAATCTGTACTAAAAGTTTAAGTTGTCATAAAAATTTCTGATTTAATGTTATTTCTGTTAAACTAGTTCTATATAAATCCTAGTGCCCAAGATGTAATTTCTTGTGAGTGGGTTTTTAAAAGCATGTTGGTATTTAGCTGAAGCTGTCTCTGATGTATATTGCTTCGTTGGTGAAAAGGGTCCAGACAAAATTCTGCAGAAAACATTATGTTTTGTAACCTCTAATTCCATCTGAAGTGCAACTTGCTGGTTTCTCAGTGAATGGAACTCTGCTTTTCCCATGAGTTCTTCTTTTCCTATGATGGAAAGAGTTCTCAATAATTTTAGGGGTTTGTATTTTTTGAGTTTCCTCTTATCATGTAAGATTTTTATTTATACCTTTTCCTAATTTTCTCCTATTTATAAAAGGCTGTAGTAAATGAAGACACACAAGGAAATGTGAGCCAGCTGCAAGCTGAGGTCAAGAAGCTGAAAGAGCAGCTTGCTCAACTTACTTCAGTGCCATCTGTGCGCAGTATTCCTGTATCACAAGGTAAGAGCCGGAGGTGAGGGAGAGAGAATTTGCTACATCTGTAGCCAAGAAGGTTGGGGGCCTTCATTAAGTTTCTGAACAATTAATATTTTTGTAGGAACTGACCTACAGGGGTCGCATTTTCCTTATGCATCCCATTTCCTGTACTTGTATATGATACCTTGCAGAAATGGTTAATGTGGTTTTATTTTCTTCCTCATAAGTTTGGGTACTGGACTATGGTTTTATTATATAATACCTAGATATTCTTCCACTTCAAAAGAGATATGCTGCCTAATCCTTTAAGTAACCAAAAGTTTGCATGTGATTCCTTGTCCATTTAGGTCAGAGGGAAGGCACAATGTTGCGTTCTTTTTAAGCTTGGATTTGGATTTTTTTTCCACCCCTTCCCTTTTTTGCCCCTTCCAGAAGAACCTGAGGGATGCTTGCTTTCAGTAGATGTTTGATTTCAGTGTAAGATGGAAATAGAGCTTTTAGGTAATTTTCCATAAGCTTCTCACTGGGCCATTTTATCTGCAATACAAATCCCATCAGAGCTTCCTAGTATGTATGTTTCTCACTGAAATGTGCTACCTGATAACGTTTGATTGCAAGGTGGTAAACTTTATCTTGTAACCCTTACTATTTTTGCGAGTCAACTCTTTCCCGATCTTGCCAAGAAACAGAAGATACAGCAAGTTATGACACAAGTTAGAAAGCCTTCTCTAATATAAAGCATCTGGGGTTCAGTTTTCCTAAGGAAAAAGTACTTCTCTGTTAGCATACATGTTTAACCAGTAAAAACAAGTCACTGATGAGGTAGGACACTGAATTATGGTTCATAAATATATGAATATTGACAGAGGGCTCAATGTTTAGACCTATGATAGAGTTCTGAGGGAGAACAAGTAATGATGCTTGAACACTAAAGAGTAGTTTTGAGCAGAACCTAATATATCAGAGCTGTGTTTGTTCTGTGCAGTTAAGTTATATTTGTAATATTCAATCACACAAATATAAAATCTGCTTTCTAGATACTACAGAAACATGATGGCATTTTAAAATATATTAAATTACAGTTATGTAGTTATCATGCACCTAGACACTATGGTGATTAGTATTCCATAAATAAGTAGACTTGTCTGTGTTAGAATATTCAGAAGAGCTATTTTGAATTAATTTCTAAGTGGATTATTAAACCCTTTTAATCCCTCGTGTGGACACTTTCCTTCCAGATTAAGCCACTAATTGTCCACATAATTCAAGCTTATTTTCCTAAATTTCCTTCTCATAAACCACTTTTAATATGTACAAACTGTACTAATAATGCTAATAATGGCTTAGTGTTATCAAATTAATTTCAGAGGGATTTTGCATTTTATAGATATGCTTAGCTGAACAGACTGGTTCTTTTATTTTAATAAAAGTTCACTGCAAGTCCATTTAATGCTTGAACAACTTTGTTAATTATGTAGTCATGTATATTAGCTCTGTTCTGTATCAGCACTTGCAGGTGACAAGGAATTACTGTCTAAACAGAGTCTGGGTATGCCACATGGTCTTTGTGGAAGAATTACATTGTTCAAACAACTTATTTAAATTTTCTTTACGCAATTGTCATGTTATATATGTAGAAAAACCTGGATAAGTGGTATTTTACTAAATATGGCATTTGTTTCTTTGACTTCCCCTACAGATGCTGTTGAAAAAGGCAAGAACAACATAAATTACATGAACAACTTTCTCGAAGCAATGTTGTTCTGGGAGAAATCAGAAGGTGAAAAGAAGGTAAGAAAGCACTGATATTTCTAAGTGCATTCAGTGTACTTTCTGGTAAGAGACCAGTAAGCATAGTGAAACTGACTCTCTTAATGATTTTCCTCAGTTTTGAATAAAAATACTCTGTCAAAAGATAACAAGGTTTGCTAACAAGGGAACCTAATCAAGTGACATTTAAGATAAAATCTATAGTGCTCAGGAGGACTAGAAGAAAACTAACAGGGCCAAAGCCTAAATCGAACTTAATCTGGCCACTGCCATAAAATGTTTCTATAAATACATCAGCAACAAAAGGAGGGCTAAAGAGAAGCTCCATCCTTAACTGGATCCAGGGGAAAGATAGTGACAAAGAATGAGAAAAAGGCTGACATACTTCATGCTGCCTTTGCCTTAGTCTTTAATAGAATAAAGAGCAGTGATTCTTGGAGTACCCAGCCCCCTGAGCTGTAAGATTGGGATGGGAAGCAGAATGAAACCCCCACAAAGGGGTAATAGTCAGTGTTCTGGCATACCACTTAGACACAAAGGTCTGGATAGTAGGGAAAAACTCTTCACTGAAAAGGTTGTTAAGCACTGGAACAGGCTGCTGAGGGAAAAGTGGTTGAGTTGCCATCCCTGAAGGTATTTTAAAGACATGTATATGTGGCACTTCAAGACATGGTTTAGTGGTGGACTTGGCAGTGCTGGATTAATGGTTGGACTTGATGATCATAACAGTCTTTTCAACCAACATAACTCTATGTTTCTGTTCTGTCTTTCAAATTCTGACAAGCCATAGGATAGCTTTCATAGTATGTTTAATTTTAGGGGGTGGGGGGTTTTATTGGGCTTTTTGAATTTAAAAAATTGAACAGAACAACAGACTTCTGTTTTCCTTAACTTTGAGTGTGGTTTTGAGTGTTTGGATCAACAATGTGTTTTTTGAAGCAAATGTCCCAGTCATTCTCATTTTATTGTTCTTTGGTCATGGTGTAGTACTGAAACAGCCAAAATGGATTTTTTTTTTCTAAAGAAAATTAACTGAAACAGGCACTTACTCCAGTGATGTGCATCTGAGGTGCTTAACTGAATACTTGCTCTAGCAGATTATATTGGAGTTTCTAAGTACAATTTTTGCAGCATGTTGTGTAATTTGGGTTCTTGGTATGAGCTGTTGCTCTCTACAAATCCGCTGCAAATGATAGTCTTTATATTCACAAAATTACCGTTAACTGAGATTTTGCATGATTTATCTGCCTGTGCATATGTATGTTAGATGTGCACCTTAAAAATTCACTAATCTCTACATGTACTTTCTAAGAATTTATTAGAAAAAGTTGCTCAGCTAGAAGAACTCTGTGCCAAGAAGGAAAAATTTGTTCAGTCCAATAAAATGATAGTTAAATTCCGGGAAGACCATATTGTTCGTTTGGAGAGATTACATAAAGAGGCTGGTGGAATTTTATTGCCAAAAGAGCAAGATGATCTCCTCAGTGACTTGAGGGAGGAAGTGCAGATACTCAGAGAACAGGTAAAATCTTTGGTTTTTCTTTTCTGGAACAATTTTGTTTTGTGAGAATAGCTCATGGGTTGTAGTCCTATGCTGGATGAATACAGGCTTTTTAGGAAAGAGAGGCAGAAAAGAGGATGGGTGGTGGGTTCCCTTATAGAAGCATCTCAAATGCATGGGGTTTCCCTATGGAAGAGACAATGGCTGGGTTTCGAGCTTGAGTTTGCATAAGAGGAGAGTTTAGTGAGGGTGATGTCATGGTGGGAGCTTGCCAAAGGCCACCTGATCTGAGTTAGGGAGAGGACCAAGTCTCTTTTCTGGAACTCAGGGAAGTCTCCAAATCACAAATCCTCATTCATATGTCAGACTTCAAGCTCTGACATCAGTTGAAAGGGAAAGACAGCAGGATGTAAATAATGCAGCGGGTTTCTGAAGGATAACACACATGCGAGATGGACATAGAAGGGATGATGTGGTCCTGGAGCTGTTTGAAGAACAGCTTTGGGTTATTCAGGTGTCTGGTAGGTGTGGTATCATTTGTGAGACAGTTTTGAAGAACAAAGAAACTCAAGAGAGAAGGCAAATTCTTCAAAAACTATTTCCTCCAAGCACAAGTAGGGAAAAGGAATAAATGTCTTGGCAGAGTAGCATAAATCTGTAGCTCATAATTGAGCTTCAAAGGAAAGGGAAGAGGAGAGGAAATGAAGTTCAGGACAGCCCTTTACTGACTACAGAAACATTACTATGGCATGCAAGGATAGTGTTAAGAAAGCCAAAGTTCGAGGTTGAAACTGAAAAGGGTTTCAAGAGCAGCAAAAAAAGCATCCTAATGCTTTAATACAAGTAAAAGAGTAAACACATAAGATGTAAACTCGCTGTCTTGAGAGTGGATTCCAAGGCAGTAAGAAAATTTACAAAAGAAAAATTGAGTAGTTTTAAGCACTGTAAGTATCACCTCTTTTCCTTTTATATTACAGTTTAATCCTTACTAAAGGTAGTAGAATAACAGTTAGATAAGTATAGCATTGTCTGGAAAATAAAAACTGTTGAATAAAATATTGATTACCACAGATGGAACAACACCCACGAATTGCAAAGTATGCCATGGAGAACCATAATCTCAGAGAGGAGAATAAAAAACTTCGTTCTTTACAGTCAGTTAAAAAGGCCCAAGAAATTGATGCTCAGACCATTGCGGAGCTAGAAAAAGCTTTTTTGGAAGCTTCAGCCACAGAGAAAAGTACTGGAGGTAAAAATATGCTAATGTTTTCCAGCTAAATATGCTTATTGTATTTCTGTTGTGCGCAATATAGTGTTGAAAATGTCTTGATGTATTTTTACCTTCCTCAAAGTGGTAGCTGAAGACTGATAAAACAATTTTACTTAATTGTATTCATGTTGGCCTTCAAGCAATAGGGAATTTGGATTTGCATCTTGTGAAACCCATCTATAATCTCATTTTGTGGTCCTTAGTTATCATGAAGACTTCAGTAATATTAATTATTTTACTGGTTATCATGCGGACTGTTGCTAATAACCTATTTTTGTCAATCTCAATTGCTACTATGCTCTTCAAAAGCCCACAAATGCTTTCATTTTAGTAAAACTTTAGGTATTTGAGTAGCTGTGTGATTTCAGAGGGTCTATGTTTGTTCTTTAGGTCACCGCTTACATTCCACCACCATGTCAGTGGAAGGCAACTCGCTGGCATCTGTCGAAAGGCTGAAAGCTCGTCTGCTACAGACCCAAGCTGAACTGGCAACTTCAAAGCAAGAATATGAAGAATTTAAAGAGCTAACCAAGTGAGACAAAACAGTCTTGAAGTATCTGTAATTAAATATTTTTAAGTCATTATTCATATCGATTTTTGAAAGACTCAGATCCTGATTATACTGACTAGGTTTGTTCTTTGCATGTAAGAGAGGGCCAGGTTAAGAATAATGGCATGCACAGAGTATGCTCCTGTTGAACTCGGTTTTTCCCAGACTAGGGAACAACCATCATTAAATCTGAAGGTATGGCTGCACTGTCGCAGGTTTCTTTGTCTTTTCCGAAGCCACTCTTGATAGTAAGATGCAAAAAAATGCTTCACAACATGCACGAGATGGACATACCCTTTAATTCTGATAGTCACCTGCTTAACAGGACTGGGAGAGATTGGCTTAGTTTCCATGTAGAGCAAATGTTTTTCAGTAACTGAAATACTACAGTTGGAGCACTGACAGGAAGTAGGAGTTAATGGGGGTGGGGGAGAATGAGAGGGGTATTTGGGGGTTTGGTTTTGTGCAACAATAGTTTTAAATGTAATTACTTAAAGTGTGCAAGTTTGAGTCACCATAAATGTAGAATCCAAGCACCCCAGAAAATTCTGGCTGACCTGTTGGTTAATTTTTTATCTCAATTTCAAAGATTTTTAAGAAGGCCATAATACTGTATCTTGAGACTTGTTATGGGAACAAAGGTTTAATTCAAATCAGAGCAAAGACAGGGTGTCAGTAGTACATTTATGTCCGTTTGCTTTGGCATCTAAACATGAGATAAGGGTCTGCTATGCCCTTATTAAAGTAGTAAAGAATTTACTGTCATTGTTCTCCTGGAGGGCAGCACAAGATAATGGGAATGGCCTCACTAATACCTTCAGTGTTCATATGCATGTGAATAATGCATGACTTCACTTGATTAACCCCATTTCTGAAAAATTCAGATCTCATTACTGCAGATACAAGAAAAATAGCATTTCTAGCAAATGTAATGCAAACCTGGAAGGCAAAAGGGACCTGATATTTTTCGTTTATTTTAATTGTACCTAACACTGTTGCTTTCTATTGATTTCAGTGAAATTAGAGTGTAATTCTAAAAGCATCAGGCACAGTTTTGCCTCCCCACTTCTATTTTTTCGAAGTAGCTTTTAATATCCTTTTTGCTTATTCAGGCAATTGTACAAATCTTTATTTTTATTGTTAGATTTCTGTGTAGCAAATCCTATGAACTTTATAAATAATAGTATTATGATCTACTGAGGTTATTAATTCAGCAGTCCATCAATTGTCCCATATCATTAATTGCAATAGCTTATTTATATTTTTATATATTGATTACTTTATTTTTCTGCCCATTAAACATACTTCTATTTTGTGTATTCCATGTTTTGTGAATGTCTTGCTTTCTTGGTAGTATGTATGCATTTTATTATCAATTACCAACATTTTCTTAGTGGAGTGTAGTCAAACAGAAATGTGCTTTTCAGCCTCTGGAGTCACTAAATTTCACTAAATTTTAAACTTGTTTCCAGTTTCAGAGTAATTGGGTACGTGATTTTACATGCAGGTGTAACCATATGCTATAACTGAACAAAAGTAGAGTAAAATAGCAATTTCACAAAAACAACATAAGCTAATTTTTCTGCTGTCCAATTGCAGTCAGAACTAAAGTTCTACTATGTTCCCTAAGTTTTGTTGCAGATGCCAAGAGTGTGAGGGAAAATGATTGCATTAAACTGTCAAGAGATGAAATAGTATGTTTCCATTTGTCTATAGACTTTGACCCTACCATTATGACAGTAATGGCAACTATCACAGTAACAGCGTGTAGCTCTGCAAAATACCTAGTGAAAATTATTCCTAAATTTCTGCTCAACTGTTGGATTTCAGTTAAAGTACTCTTAGAGGGCAAAATAATCTTAACAGAGCAGCACTTTCAAAAAAAAAAAAAAGTCTTTAAAGGATTTTCTTTAATCCTGGCAAGCTCCAGTTCAGACTTCTCATATAACTGGATAACATTTTTAAAGCTTAAAACCATATTGGTATGGGTGATATCACTTTCTCATAAAAGGAACTGCAGAGCTCTCAGCTTATTTCTTACCATGTAATGGATTTTTTTTCTGACATGTTTAGTTATCCATCTGCTTGCTTCATTATGCAGGCACAAATAAGCTGCTTAGCTTTTTAATTTTTTATACACTATTTTTACTTTTTAATACAGCAGTGGGGGCTTTCTTCTCAAAATAATGCATTTCGGTGTTTGGGTAAAAGTTCAGCTGCAGTTTGCTCATTGGCAACACTGCAGCATATTCTTACTGATAGGAAGGCATACTCATGGAGCAGTTTTGACAATAGTAAAATACTTCCTAAACAGGAAAAAACAGATGGAACTGGAATCAGAGCTTCAATCCCTTCAGAAAGCAAACCAGCACCTTGAAAACATTCTGGAGGCAACCAAAGCACACAAGCGCCGAGAAGTCTCTCAGCTACATAAGTTACATAGAGAAAGTCTTAAGGTATGAGAATAAGTTTGTTTAAGGCCACACATAGTTACTCCTGAGTTGTGCAAGAGTACAGACTGTCATTTGTGTGATCCCTTAGCCTAACTAGTTTTCTGGAATGTTTTCCATATGTGATAAACCAAATAGGCTACTTTTTGTTCTGGAGTATTAACTGAATGACTGTTACTGTCATCAGATGGCAGATCTGAAAAGTGGTAGTGGTTCAGAACTAGCCACTTAGAGCATTTTATTTCATTATTCTGCGTATAGAATTAAGAAATCCAATACCAGACAAAGTCTTAATTTCATTTTACAGTTAAAATAAAGACTGCTTTGTAATCTTTGTAACAGAACATAACCACTCCAACTAAAGCATACCAGCTAAGGTCTCGCCTTGTGCCGCGAATAAGCCCAGATTATAATTTTGAAGATTTTCAGCGTTCTGAAGAGATGATGGATGACATTCTGAAAGAGCCAGTTCCTCCAGAGATGAGTGAACAAGCATGTGAAGCTATTGCTGAGGAGCTCAAAGTGGCACAGGTGAATGTTTTGAATAAAAACTGAAGTATGTGTGCAATATTATAAAGTAGGCTTTGCCACGAAGTGCTTTCCCCTCATCAAGTGCATTTTAATTTACATGGGAAACTGAAGCCACTCATGAATACTTAACACTAAACAGTTCTCTATACATTGTACTTGAAAGAGGATTTACAACAAAAATACTGAAAGTGACTTGAGGGTTGGATATCATAAGTAGTTTAATGCAGGGCATCTGTACTTCATTTAAGCCTGATAACTTGTCTCTGAGGAGTCCTCTTTATAAGCTGAGAGCTACATTTGGAACAATACGCAAGCTTAACATATAATACTGCATTATTTGAAGAAACCTGCCAAATAATGCTTGTCCACCATTACATATTGTCTTGTATCTTTTCTAGTGGGCAGGGAAGGTCTTTTGTCACATAGAAGAGCACTACAAATTTATCTGAACTACTCTCTAGAAGCTGGAACTAACTTCAGTGCGTGTAAAACCCTGGCACAACAGCCAAAACTCCTCTGGGACACTTACCATAGTGCAGAGATCCTGTAAGGAGTTTAACTAGTGTATGTTTTGAATAATTTATTTTTAAAGCCTTATTCTTCCAAGATAAACGTGTCTGAAACCTAAGTGTTTATTGGATTCAGTTCTTGTATTCACTGATGGATTTTTCTGTGTTTTGGCAGTTTAGTTAGAAATAGGAGAAATCAACTACTTAAGATACCAGTTTATTTTTGAGTGTTCTGTTTTCTGTTGGTTCAGGTCATAAAAATAGAAACTTGTTGACGTTTTTATATTTAATATGCACAGACTGCCATATGGCATGTGAAAATAAGTGCAAGATGGGTGCTCTAATTTTGAGTGTCTGTTGTGTCATAGGAGCAACTGAGCACAATGCAGACAAAGCTGGATGAAGAGGAAAGCAAGAATATAAAACTCCAGCAGCATATAAATAAACTGGAGCATCACTCTGCACAAATACAGGAGGTGAGAGAACAGTGTAATATAGGGCTCATGTAACTATAATAGTCATACTGCTGTGCTGTCTGGTGAGGTCTTGCAATGTTCCTTGCATTTTGACAAATTTACGTACCATCATAACTCAGGGCTGTGCAGGAAGACAAGGACTTAAAATCATGGAACAGTTAGGTTTGGTTTAAAGGTCATTTAATCCAACCCCCCTGGAGTTAGAGTGAGCAGAGAAGGTTCATTTAACATAACACTGCAGTTTTGAGTTCGGTTTTGTTGTTTTAAATCTTGTGAATCTGAGCCTGCTTGATCTTAAATACAAGCAAATAAATACTGATGTGGTTGGGTTTGGCCAACTGCATGATTTCTGGAAAACAACAATAGTAACGAGGAAATTTTAAACTTTGGAGTGCCGAAAATACTTGTCTCAGTTGCAAAAACTTATCGAATGTTTGCAAGTCTTGCTTAATTGATAGTGTTGATTTATCATAGAAAAGGAAATAAGGCCTGGTTTCTTTCCAGATCAGTCTTACTTCTGTTATCTGTGATATCAGCTCCTAAGCTATGGGTTCCTTTTAAATGAACTTTTTAGATAAGGTAATGTCTTCAGTTATATAAATTATTTTTTTCCATGGGTTTTTAGGGATTTCAGAGTCACCAAATACTGAATTTAAAGAAAAATGTGTTTATCATCAGTTGATTAAATGCTTTAATACATCATTACGCTATTGTTACAGTCTGTGACTTAGCCACTCCCACAATTCCTTCTATCTAAAAAATTTTACTTTTCTTTCAAGCTTCTTTCATCTGAAAGGAATGACTGGAGTAAAGAGCGCCAGGAGCTCCTTGAGCAGATAAAATCACTTGAAAAGCAGCTTCAAGATAGTCAAAACAAGGCTGATAGTAAGTCTTTGTAATACTAAAATTTCATTAAAAGTTTTGAGGTATCTTACTGTTTTAAATTAACAATAGCACTTGCTGAGTAACTGTTTGGGTTGTTAGACATATTGCTTTGGTTTTTTTGTTTGTTTTTTTTTTAATAAAGAAAATCTTTCATATTTGCAGATCATCTTTGCCTAGTCTTGCACAGTATACAATATTCAAAATGGTTCTGTCTTTATTCTGAATGTGAAGGAGGTACAAGCTATAGTATTTAAAAAGAAAATATTAAATAAAAATAAAGGATAAAACCTCTATTGCCTATGGAAATTACAGTGATATTCTCTGGAATATTTTTGATTCACCTTTACTTAAAGTCAGTGTTTTATGGACCTTTTCCATTCACAAAGCCTTTTTGTATGTGACTTTTGAGAGTAATTCCACTGAAAATGTGCAGAGGTTTGTGAGACTTTCCCAGCAGGTTCTGTAGCATTGTGTGTCCTATATCTATCACAGTTTTCCAAATAACATCTTTTGGGGTTTTTTGACAGTATTGAAAAGTGAAGTCCATGACTTGCGCATTGTCCTACAGTCTGCAGACAAGGAGCTGTCTTCTGTAAAATTGGAATATAGTGCCTTTAGGGAAAAGCAAGAGAAGGAAATAAGTCAGCTTTCTGGGAGACATATGGATGTACAGTTCCAGCTGGACAGTGTCAGGTATGTTGGCAGTTTGGTACAATGCCTTGTCATCCCTTCTGGATGCATCCGGTGATTCAGTCATCCTCTCCTGTATGTGAACTTACACTTCACATGTTTTATTTAAAGTTGTTGTTCTATGTTTGTCCTTTGCTGGGATTTGTTTGTGGGGGGCGTTGTTTGTTTGTTTGGGTTTTCTGTGGTGGCTTTTTTTTCCTCAGTTCTTCCATGCCTATTTCAGGCAACATGGTGGAATTATTAGAAAGAAAACAAAATATGGCTGCCTTAATTTTGCTTTGCTAAAGCATTTTCTCATTAAATAGGATATATCTAAAAACTTGCTGCTCTCCAAAAGTTAAGTGGCTGAAGAGACAATCTGTCAGTCTGGTCACATGAACTACGTGACATAATGATGCTGCTCTAAAAATACAAGCAGAAAAAAATCATAAAAAATAACTGAAGTTTGAGTATCAAAGCCAGAAAAGCTCATTGCCTTGTCTGCAATAATTGCCATTATTATCAGGAGATGATAATCAGTATGGTTTTTAATTATTAACATGATTTAGTTATGTTGGGTTTTGTGGTTGTTTTGTTTAGTTTGTTTTGTTGTGCTTTGCTTTTATGTTTTGGGTTTGGTTTTTATTCCTGGAAAACTTAACTACATCTTGCGTTATAGCAGGTCATGTCTTAGCTGAAGTAATTTTTTGAGTGAGGCATTGTAAGACTGGGAACCTGGAACTGAAAATAAATGCTGTGGTTTCACTGGTGTGTTCTGTGTTAGCAGAAATACTGTTTGAAGAGTATTCCTCCTTTAGTAACATGATTTGTAGCACTTGTGTAGCAGCTCTTTTACTCCTCTTTGCTTTTCAATTTTGTAAAAAATTAAATTAAATGAATTTTCAGTGCCACAATTTAGAGAGCACTAACCCAAACTTGTCCAGAATATATAAAGATTTTATATAGGATAAATAACCTAAATATCAACTAAGCAGATGTAGATACTGAGGATCCTTCTAGCAGTCTTTTTTCCAACAGCTGTCTAAAAACCAAATTTTTTTCATTATGAACTCCATTATCAGGACACAGGGACTGAAATTTCAGTAGAATTTTGTAAGAAGTAAATTATTTCTAGAGATCAGAAAAAGTATTCTGTTTTCTCTGCCAATGCCACTTCAATTTCCCATGCACTTCATAAATTTGGAGACTCCGTTTTAAAAAAAAGGAGTCAACATTTATGTCAGCCACTTCTTTCTGTAATAACTGTACTCTGTATATTATTTGAATATTTTAAAATACAGTTGATTGGAGTATTTTTATAAGGACACATACCCTTACTAAAGTATTTGGTTTGGGCATTTTTTATAAAGGCTAGAACATGAAAAGATTCTCGAAGAAAAGGCAAGCCTTCAGGACGACTATGACAATTTGCAGGAGGTAGCGAAGTTTGAGACGGACCAGCTGAAGCAACAACTCGAGGACAGGAAACAAGAAGCAGAAGCAATGAAAACTGAGCTTTGTGTAAGACACTCAAGGATTTTAAAGGACTTGACTATACAGAACCCAGATTGCTTAATTCCCATTATTGTATCACTGATAACATTCCACAGTAGTAATAGGTTTCTTGGTGATTTCATTTGGAAGATGTACCCAAATTCTTTTTCCAAACTTAGTGCAAGATTTTGCAACCACAGGCTATCAGAAACATCCAGTAGCATCATGAAGAGTAAGTTTTTAGGCTGAAGAAATTACTCTGGAAATGTTGAGGGAGATGGGTTAATTAGCAAAGGAATAAAAAACTTCTTTGGAAAAGAATCCTGACATTGAAATGCTGAGATGACCTTTTATCTCAGGGCTAGCCAAGACTAGCCTAATTATTCTATCCTTATAAAGCAGTTTCTTAAAAATTTTCATGGTGGATGTGATCTCATTAAAATGATCTGTGGCTTGTGGTGGATCACTGTCCTGCACTTTAGTTGATGCTGTCCTTTAAAGCCTGTCAGACTGCAGTGACTGCAAAACAGCAGTAAGGTTGCTCAAGGGCTTTTGCAAATGATTTTGCCTGCGTTTCTGCAGGTTACATGGTGCCTGCTCAAGAAGTTTGATATAAATTTTCCTTACTCATGTTTAAAAGAATGCTGACAGATTGAATATTATTGATTTAAATTTCATGTGTTTTAATATTTTGAACAAATACAGAATTTTAAAATGCCCCCAAATTATAATCTACAATTGAAAATTCTAATTTTTCCCTTCACAGCCTTGGATATTGAGAAACATCGTAGCTATATGAAATTGTTATTAATGGCAGGTGAAAAGATCTGATTACTTAATATATATATAAGGGTTTACTTTTGAACTTCAGGACAAACTAAGATCTTCCAATTTCCAATTAAGGTTTTGTGGGGTGGTTGGTTTTTTTCAGTCATCTTAAAGATTTGTTTAGATTTTTATTTCGTTTTAGATTACTCTAAAGACCTTATGTTGTAACTTCTTATAGCAAACATATATTTTGATATTCTAGAACCTTTTGCAACTTCTGAAAACAGAAAAAGAACATAATGAAAAACTAACATTACAATTACAAGAGGACAAAGAAAACAATTCAAAGTAAGTTTTAATTAGCAGTGGGGTTTATTTTCATCTGACCTCATTGGTGCCATATGTTGTATTCAGATGGGGATCCCATTTGTAGAGGTGTTTTTCCCCAGATGGGTTTTTTATTTTACCCAAATCAGAACAGCATTTCATTTTAATGTAAAGTAATTTAATTGTATAGTTTTTCATGTCAAAGATAAAGTTCTACCACTGATAGCAGTGTAAAGCTAGTAACTAAACTATTAGTCTTTTGTATAGCACTGAGATGCTATACACTTGAGGATGTGATAACTGAAGAACTCTTAAAAAATTAAGTGCAAATAGAATAAAGTCATATCACTTTTTCCTTGTTAAAGTTTTCTTATGTTTTGATTATATTTCTCACTAGAAATGTGGTTTTTTCACCAGGGAGCTCTTGAAAGTACTTGAAAAAGCACAGGTGGAGAAACCATTTTCAGAAACAGTGACACAGCGTGAACAGCAGGTACAACAGCAGATTTGAAGATCTAAATTGTATGTTCATGGCTTTTCTTGGGCATCAAGAACAATTTTATTGGTGTACGGACTGTTAGGTTGATTACGAGCAAAATAAATGTAGACTGCTTGGCCTACATATTGTTTTGTTAAGCTACTGGTTAATTTTTTGGGTAAGGTTAACAACTTACTTATTTTTATTTTTTCATGACTTGGTGCTTTATAAAACATACTTCAAAGGTAGTGAAGATGCTCCTTCATAAATATTATTTCCTTTAGGAAGCAAAACTAAGGACATTGGAACAAGAGCTGGCTGCTGCTGAAGAGACTATTGCTTCTTTGAAGAAGACAAATGATACAGATAAGGTTTGGGCTTATTTCTGTTACTGATACACAGTCTTTTGGGTAGCTATGTTCTGTAGTAGAGATGAAAGACCAGAGCCTTCCTGTGCTGCTTAGTAATTTTGTGCTTTTAGGCAATCCTGGCTATATAGCTAGGTAAAATAAATCCTACCTTTTCCTGGCATGAGTTTGCAGGGAATTAAGAAACTGGTATGCATTTAGAGAAAACACAAGTTAACTGAAGGCTCGACAAAAAAAAATTGAAGGTAAAGCTGTCTACTGGACAAAACATTCAATGCCTAAACAATGCATAATTCCCCAGATGATTAATATAGCCTTCCAGTCAGGGCTATGTTGTAATGGGCAGATGGAAAAGGTAAGAAAGGTGTTGTAAGAATGTGACTGTGTG
This sequence comes from Falcunculus frontatus, assembly GCA_013398115.1. Classification (NCBI taxonomy): domain Eukaryota; kingdom Metazoa; phylum Chordata; class Aves; order Passeriformes; genus Falcunculus; species Falcunculus frontatus. The sequence continues at coordinate 1,027,074 of VZRV01009905.1, forward strand.
TATCTTTATTAATAAAATCAAAGCACTTCTTTACGTAAAAACTGTTGCAGTATGAAAGCTTAAATAGCCAGAGTTCCCCAAGTGCAAGTTATGTGCTGTCTGTAAAACAGGCATAAGAAATCACATGGTGCGTTTACTGCCTGGCTTGATGCAATGGTTAGTATTACTTTTTCCATCATAACCCCAGAAATCTGACATGCATAAGGTCAGAATCACCTGGTATTGTCAGTGCAGTGGTGTTTCTTGAATGTGCCTTTTTCCTTTACAAACAAATGTACCCTTAAATTATAGTAGTTCTATTCTCCTGTTAGAAACCCATTACAGCCTAAGACTAAATCAGCAGGCCAGTCTTCTCTTCTAATGAACACTGCAGGTTATTTAGTTCTTTGTTTAAGTGCTTAGAACAAAAGCCAGTGATTTAGCTACAAATTTTCTGTTTATTCTTTACATGTGCATTTTTGAGGACTCATTTTCACATGATTGATTGAAATTTGGGATTGACAAATTATACACCAAAAAAAGTCCAGTAATACATTATATACATTTTATATGTATTTTATCAGGATTAACTTTTTTTATGTTGCAGGAAGTTGTAACTGACTTGATGAGACAGATCCAGGAGCTGAGGTCTTCAATTAATCATAAAACTGAGTCCATAGATGGGCTGACAAGAGAGCTCGAGGATATAAATGTATGTTCTGTCATTTTGAAGGACATGGTATCGTTCTGTAGAAATGGGAGGCAATGACATGTCTTATCACGGGTCTCAAACAGTATAACTTGCTGTAGTGTTTTAGAAGGAAACTTCTTTGTTTTGACATGTTGAAATCTTCTGAACATTTTATGCCTAAGGCTGTCGCAAAAACTGAACCCTCTCCACGTGGTGGGTAAAAAGCCGTGTCTCTAAAGGGACCTATTCACATCCTGTAAACTCCACTCAGCTGACAGTCACATTTAGATTTTCTCAGAAACTGGCAATTTTAAGACCTCAGCAATTGAAGCTGAATTGTAAATTCATTTTTGATGGAGTGAATTTTTATGTTGCTGTAATTACTATGTTCTACATCTGAAAACAAGTATAAAGAACTAAAACTGTGTATTTGAATAACTATGAATAAATATGATGCCTCTGCTTTATTAAAATAGGTCTGGTTTGCAAACTGATAGAGCAACCAACAGAATGCTTTACATAATATATTATGTGTGAACTATGAATTCAAAAGGTTCTAGAGAAAAATGTTGATGAGACAGATTTCTAAATATGGCTCTCTCTTCAATAATGGTTTTAGTGGGTAATATGTATTGTGGTGGCTAATTTACGTTAGTAATCTTTTTGTATCATTCTGACAACTAATCTCTAAAAACAGTTTGTATAATTCAGCAAGTACACTATATCATTCTGGTTTTAGTCATTGACACTGATTTCTAATTGTAGTTGTCATCATAAGATTTGTGATGTACATTTATTTGTCTTCTGCTGCTAACTTTAACTGATAACATGTTTTTCTAAAATACTTTAAAATTTAATGCTTTTTGTAGTACAAGTATAATATTGTTCTGGCTGCAAAAGAAGAAAGCAAGGGAATCATAGAGGATCAGGAGAAGAAAATTGAAGAACTGAAGGAAGCCTTGGAAGGAAGAGAAATAGCTGATAACATTGAGGTAAAAACATTAATGTTTGGTGTATTATGATTGTTTGTTCAGCCAGACCAATTGGATGTGGTTTTGCTTAAAATGCTTGTGTAAAACTTAACCTCATTTTAGTTCAAACTACAGCCAGTTAAGCTGCATTTAAAATAATTTTTCATGAGATACCTGACAAATTCTGTTAAATTATCACGTTACTTGACATAAATATTTTATAAGCTACTTCATAAAAGCCTATGCTAAGAGCCTGGTTTAATTTTGTTAAGGCCACTAAGGAATCATCAGCTGAATTTAATGGCAGCTTTAGATGATGCAGCTGAGAAATTAAAATAGGTAGAAGAATATATTATGTTTTACGTTATCACTTCCCCCACTGCACTATATTCAGGAATATCTTTTCTTTACTCATAATTTTAACTAAAAGCTCCACCTGCTGGAAACAGATCTAGGGCACAGTTTTGATTCAACTGTGGTTTTGCTTTTTAATATTGTATCTTTCTTTAACTCTGTCTTTTCTATTACTGCTGTCACCATTATTTTGTTGAACATGTCCATCAGTCAAAAACACTAGCACCTCCTTACATACAGTTTCTACAAGATCATCTGTGATTAGATTTGCTAGTCCAATCATATAGCACCAATAAAGTCTTCCAGGGAGGTATGTGTTTCTCAAAGCACATTAAACGTAGTGGAAATCTCTTTAAAAATAAACAGACAATGTTCATTAATAATCATATCTAAAAGTGACATTCCAAAACCCAAAGCTGAGTTGTGTGGCAAATTGATCACTCTGAGGGTTTTCGGTTTTTTTATCTGAAGTTCCAGTTCCTGTTTCAATGTTATCCTTGGGTCTATCTGGCTCCTGGTAAAATTAATAGTGTTTCTCCTTCACTTTATACTTCAGTTACTGATTTCTTCATGCTTTCTTAACTGGACAAGAAGAACTAATCTGAGGTGGTGTTTAAAATACGAAATACCGTTTCTCCTTATGGGTTAACAAACCTTGTTGTAGGTAAGATGCCCCATCAGACAGGGTGGGAGTATAGATCCTAGAATAAATCCAGAGGTATCTACGGAATATCAGTGCACTAAAAAAGCTGTAATCACTTCAGCATGGATTAAAATCTATACATTTTTTTCTGGTTTCTTGTTTAGAGAACTGTATCTCTTTTTAAGTACATATTATATTTTAAAACAGCGATTAATTCCAAAAATCTTCCACAAGAATCTTCACTGTCAATATACTGTGGTAAAGTTCTCATTTTTGTTCTGCAACCAAGACCAAGAATATGAAAACATGAGCAAATAAGAACTTTATAGATGAATGCTTACTACAATTGATGATGAAAAAGTAGAAGGAAAAAGAGATGCTTGTAGCTGTTAGCAATCTTGGCACCGGTGACAAAACATCTTGAAACAACTGACTTAGAGCAATAACTTTAACATTTCTTTTTTTACTTATCCAATGACTTAAAATAGAGGGACCTTCTGTGTGAAGACTTGCGTCACACCACTGATCAGCTGATAAGTCTGACAGAGGCCTCTAAGAAACATGATGCATTGCTCCAGTGTGCGCAGGAAGACATAGCAAAGAAAGAAGCTGTAATCCAGGAGCTCAGGGAACAGGTAAAACCAAGGCATTTTCACAATTACCTCGTTGAGAGGGAGCTGCGGTTAATTGAAGATTCTGAAAAAGATTTCACTTTTCACTTCGGAGCATCTTGTACATAGTACTCTTGGTGAAGAGAAATGCTCCTTCTCGTAAAAGGAAAGTAGTAGTAGTTCAGAAACTTCTGAACAAAGATTAGGTAACACTTAATGTTTTGGAAATGTTGTCTAGAGATCACAAAAATGTTTACTCTCATAGCAGAGTAAAATTATCAGTACCTATAAGAGAGCAACCTCAGGTTATCAGCAGTGTAAAATCCCCTAAACCTAGGGGATTACTTTTTCCTCTGCTTAACGCTTACCCACAAATGGTATCATTATGCAATAGAGATAACTGCTGACCTCTATAAATTATGCGGTGGTTTGGAGCTTCTGCAGACTAAACAGCTACGTTAAACCTTTGTCCAAATTTTAGCTCTGTCACAACTATCATAGTGCTAATTAATATATTTGTGTTGGCAAAGACTCTAATAAAGTTATTTTTTGAAAGAGAAGGGTTTTTGTCAAGTTAGCATTTTCTCTTGGGGAAACTGATCAAATCTATACCACTAAATTCTTTGTATCAAATCATATTTTGACCAGTGATTTTTGCCAACCAAGTTGATAATCGTTTTTTTTCTGTTAGCAAGCCCATGAAAGGTTGCATGTTAGCAAGGCAAGAAAATCAAATACTGAAAAGAACAAAATTCAGATGAACTACACAGTAGTTAGATGTACAGATGCTTTCAAAAATGTTTGTTGCATACAACTATTGGAAGTTTAACAGAGATTGGCTAAATATTGAAGAGTTATGAAAGTGAAGTCTCTGTTAATCTAAAATAACTTGTGATGTACTTAAGCTTGCTCAAAATAGAGGTCTGAGTGGTGTTGTGTTTCCTATTTTGTGTGTATTATGAGGTACTTTAATTCTGTGTTTCTAATAGTTGGACAAAATGACAGAGGAACTGGAGAACAGGAAGAATGAATATGAGCTGAAAATGAAGCAAATCGATTGCTTTGTGGACTCATCTTCAGTAACGTTTCCTCAGGTATGACATTTGTGAGAGAAACACTTTCACATAGTTTAAAATTATTGATGATTTGTCTGCCATGAATTTATGTCTCCAAGGAAGCATTAAAACATGTAACCAATACATAGGGGAAAGTCCTTTATTAATAGTTTGTGTGGTTTGGGTTTTTTTTACTTGGCAGTGTCCAAAAACTCCTCCTAATTTTGATGTGAATTTGGCCAAACTTTTGGAAACTCACGAGCAAGAAATAGCTGATCGAAGGGCCTCTGCAATAAATCTGGAGCACCTTGTGCATGAACTGAATGAAGAACGAAGAGCAAAAAATGATGAAATTCTAAGGCTGAAGGTAGTATGAGTTAATCTCCGCTGGCAATTTGTAAGATTAAGATGAGACATACTGCAGAGTTCACTTTTTTTAATGAGCTCTGCTTAGCAGTATGTCCATTAAAGCAGGAAGGCAATTTTTGGTTTTCCCTTTACGTAGGCTGGGAACAAGTGGTGACAACTTGCTTGAAATGTCTATAAATCTCATTTTCCCAAGGACTGTGCTGTTTTGTGTTCATTAATATCAAATGGTAACATCTTGTTTGCTGCTGAAACAGTTCTAATCTATTCTCAATAAAGTTTCTAATGCAACCGTAGATGGAAGGGTGATGGAGATATTTACCAGAGAACCATGCTTGTTTTCTGATAAATAATTTTTGTCTTCTATTTTACTCAAAAACATGTTCAATGGGAAATAAAAACAAGAATTGCAATTTGGTCTTCAAATAAAATGTTTCAAATTTCATTTGCTTAGGAACAATTAAATGAATTGGAGAACTTGCGTCTGGAAATGCAGATATTGGTGGAGAACAACAGGAGTTTACAGAGCCTCGTAGAAGCTCAGAGACCAAGCAAGAACAGGTAAAGTAAAATAAAACACAAAAAGTCTCTCTTAACTTGAAATAATTGAGATAAAATTTACAGGTTTCATTTGAAGTACCGTCTTGCATTGTTTGTATATTTAGAGATTGGCTCAAACTTTTCTATGAAAATTGTTTACTGGCTTGTAAACTTTATGGCCCTTAAATCACAAGTTCTCTAAATGCAACACAGTTTTATAAAGGGAATGGAAACAGAATGTAAAATCATTATATGCATAGTCATTCCTGGGTATTATATATTGCCATGTCACTTGTGTAGTTATGGGTCCAGTAGATAAGGAATGTCCAAATGAATGCAACATAAGTTTTAATATAGACATAAATGAACTTTTAAAGCCTCCAATATACAACTAGCCTTTGGTCTATTCAAACCACAACTCCTAGCAACTAAAAGGAGCAGGGAATTCTTAGTGTATATCCAAATTATATCCCAAAGTCCCAAGTCAGGAATCCAACAAGTGAGGAACATAAAAGTAATGCTTTTTTGTGGAAAAATTTGGTGTAGAAAACCTACACAAACTGAAAAACAAAGCCACAGGACCAATGTTCAATGGCAATGTAACCATTGTTGTTTCCCTGTGATTTCCATTTCAATTCACATCACACTTTCAAATGCCTGTTGCAAACTAAACAGAAAGCCTTAGAAACAGCATCATTCATTGTTCAGTAACCTACCTGATCTGTTCACAAGATTTTAAGTTACTGAAAATAGTGGCTTTATTGTAATTTGATGCAATTATAAAACTCTTAACCAATTAAGTTTTTCCCCTATGGCACACTACGAGGATGAAGTGGGTGCCACTCATGTGTCGCTTTGTGAGTTATTTTAATTGTGTTTGCTTACTTCCATCCAAGGTCATGTTAATTAAAAACTAACAAAATAAAAATTAGTGAAGCCTTCTGAATAGAAGAATCTTTTATGTTCTTAACTTGGCAAAACCACTGAGCAGTGATTTTGTAGGAAGTCTTTCTGCAGTCTCCATACACATGAACATCATGAACTAATAAGTCATGTACTTCCATCCCAAAGCTGCTCTTGTGGTTTAACCCCAGCCATCCAAGCCCCACGCAGCCATTCACTCACTCCCCCACAAGTGGGATCAAGGAGAGAATCAGGAGAGCAAAACCCAGAAAACTTGTGGGTGGAGATAAAGGCAGTTTAATAGGGAAAGCAAAAGTCACACACACACACATAAGCAAAGCAAAACAAGGGATGAATTCAGTGCTTCCCCTGGGCAGGCAGGTGTTCAGCCATCTCCAGCAGAGCAGGGTCCCATCACACACACTGGCTACTTGGGGAGACAAACACCATCACTCCAAACATCTCCCCATTCCTCTTTCTTCCCCCCACTTTATTACACACTGAGCATGATGTCACATGGTCTGGAATATGCTTTTGGTCAGTTTGGGTCACCTGTCCTGGCTCTGTCTCCTCCCAACCTCCCATGCACCCCCAACTTCCTGGCCAGTGGCAGTATGGAAAGCAGAAAAGGCCTTGCCTTGGCTCTGTGCCAGCCCTGCTCAGCAACAACAAAAACATCTCTACATTATCAACCCTGGGTTCAGCACAAATCCAAAACACAGCCCCACACCAGCCACTGTGAAGAAAATTAAATCTACCCCAGCCAAAACCAGCACAGCTGTCTAACAAACAGTTGCATATTTATTACGTTTGTAATTGTTTCCATTAAGGCATTAATTTCTCTATAGTCTGAAGTTTAAACCCTTCCGGAGTCATTTCATGATGTTCAGTATTTTGAGTATGAACACGTGTGAAAACAGCTGCACACATTTACTGGTTTAATCTGGGTAAAATGTTTTTACGACTGGTTTCCTCTGTTTGTGAGAAACTTTTTCTCATTCTTGAATTTCCTAGTGATCAGAAACATGCTGATGTTCAGTACCTCAAAGAAAAAGAGGAGGAGATTGCTGAAGAGCGACTTGCCAAGGTATGTTACCCTTCTTGTTTCAGTTGCTGTTGACCTGCTGTGAAGTATTCATGTGATTTTTTTGTTGTTGGTTTGGTTTGGTTTGATTTTTTTTTT
>VZRV01009905.1:1034413-1104896 GCA_013398115.1 Falcunculus frontatus
GTCATAGCAGCAAAAAAACCACCAAATCCTAGTGAATCTTAACAGGCACAGCCTGATACTTAGCTCTTAGGGTTTCTATCTTGGCCTAACACCAGTGAACTGGGTGTCAGATTGCACAATTAGCAAAAACAGATTCAGATTGCTAAATCTGACTCATCCCCAGATTTGGAATGTGAAGATTGTGTCACTTGCTCATGTCAGGGCTCTGTCAAAGGGAAGTTAATGTCACAGCAGAGATTGCCATGGATGTCCCAGACAGAAGAGCCGCCTGTTAGAGCTCTGCTGTGTGTGAGTGTGCAGAGAGACACTGCTGTGGGTCAGCTGTGCTGGCATGAAATGGGAAATAAGTGCCCACAGCAAAGAGATGAACTTACAGTGAATATTAGAGCTGTGAACTACTGGCCAGTACGATGATATGGAATGATATATGTAGCATCAATTAAGCGACGAATAATTATAAATATATATACATATATAAATATATCTATAAAAATATATATATATGTATGTTAAACAGTAAGACTGTATCTAATGCTTTTGAACTTTTGCAGAATAAAGCAGTGGAAGAAATGCTGAAAATCAAAGCAGAGTAAGTCTAACTACTGCTCCTTGAACTGGAAAGTTGTATTAAACTAATTAATGACAACAAAAGATATATTTAAGCAGTAGAAGTCCAAGATCTGAAATGATAGAAGACATAATTCGGAAGTGTTTACACTTCTGCAAGATACCTTGAGTTCTTACTCTTTCTCATCAGTAGGTGGTAGTAGCACCTATTACTGCATAGCATTAAATCATGACCATACTTTAACGGGTAGAACCATAGAAACTTAAATTCAAAGGGATGTTTTAAATTGTTTAAAGTTATTTATATGCAGTGAATTCTAATCACATTCCTTTTCAAATTAAATTGAAATACTGTTCATTTCTTTATTAATATTGTAAATATTTTATAATTTTAAACATAATGTAATTATTTGCTTTTTATGGTATTTGTTTAAATTTTTGCAGTTCAGCTTGAAAAATTTTTATTATTAGAGGATTACTAAATTGTGTTTGCACTATTGAGAAAGTAGCCCTCAAAATTCAAGTGTTTTGTACCTTGGATGGATAATAGTGAAGAAAGAAAATACTGAATTAGTAGATGAAAGTTAGCTCGAAAATGTTGGTCCTGCTGTTCTTTTCCTAATCTGTATTGCTTCAGGATTCATAGTGGCTGAATTTCCTAACATGTGAATTATTTGCATTTGATAGAATGCTTTCTATGTAAGTAACTTCTTTTAAGGAGGATGATAGTTTTTATGCACACAGTCATTTCAAAAGTAATTTACATTAAATTTTCCAGAAACCCTCATCTGGAAATTAGGGATTATTTTGCTATTTGATGCATTGATTTTTAATTTCTCTCTGGTCTCTGAAACACACTTTACAACAGTGCTACAATGTCTCATACAAGCAAATAATGCATGAAGAGGGAAAAGATTATTTTCTCATCAAGTAAATGTCTTGACAAAGGCAGCAAATGAATGCTCTTTTCACAGAGCAGGTCTGAAACACCAGACTTCAGTAAAACAAAACTGATGACAAAAATGTCATGTATGCAATATTTGAACTGATCTGCAAAATTATTCAAGTTCCTAAAAACAGCAGACAGGCTGCTAAGTTTGATGGCACAGTTTAATATCCTGTGACCTCATCTGCTGAAAATGTTTTAATTCTATCCAAAGTGGTAGTCCTTCTGTCACTAGGACAAACAGGCTCAGACCATCTGAGCTGCTCAGAGATGTTTCTGAGCACCAAGGCTTTTGGAGGAAAAGCCACAGACAAACAAGCATTTTAGGGGAAACTTGAAGAGCAGCTGAGTTTAGCTGGAAAATTTATATTCCTTGGGTGAGTTAACTCAAAGTGTTCTTGTAGGTGAAGCTTCTGTTTTCAATCATGAATGGGGTTGTATATCCTGGATTGCAAATAGCACAGTTGCCAAAGAGAAGAGCAGCTCCAAAACACTGCCTAGTTGATAGTAACAAACACAAGAACTATGAAGCAGAATGAATTTTTTCCTTCCCTTAGCACTAAATTCCTAGGAAAATATAATATCTCAAAAGAATGCTTTTAAAGGAGCCTCACTCCATGTCCAAGACTGACTTAGTAATTCAGTTGTATGACATTCATGTTGGTTTTTAATGTTTTATGATTTTTTTTATATTGGCAGATTAGAAGAGACCAAAAATATCCTCAGAATCGAAGAGAAGACCCGTCGTGAAATGACGCTGGAGATGGAACGAACAAGAACTTTGGAGCTCAAAGCATTTAATGAGAAAGAAGAAATTAGATCAAAACTGGAGGAAGCACTGGAAGAAAGAGACAGAATTGAAAAGGTTACACGTGTATAATTTTTTTGTCATCTTCTCAGTGGAATCTTATTTAGCATAAGTGTTTTGTTTTGCAGTTTAGTTGTATTTGTGATGCTGGTCTCTGCACTAGTGAAAGTCTGGGTACAGAAATCAGTGTTGCAATTGATGGTACAAATCAAATGGTGGGTGGTTTTTTTGCACTTTAGAGGGACCTAGCATAGTACCTAAGAAGACATTAAGACAAATACGTATTTCCTGAATGAACCAACTCTTGCATCATGTGTTACAAACTTAAATGCTAGTATGTTAATAGTTCTAAGAAGCTATTGCTTCTGAAAAGAGAAGGAGAGGCTACTGCTAAAAGAGGTACACAATGTATTTATAATTACAGGAAATAGAACTGCTGAGGAAGCAAGTTGACTCGCTTGCTGAGGAGAATGGGAAATTACTTGGTCATCAAAACCTAAACCAGAAGATTCAGTATCTTGTGAAACTGAAGAAAGATAATGCTAAACTTACCGAGGTAAGTTGCAGAGTAGATTACAGATGAAGTAATGGCCTGACATAGGAAAGAGCTAAGCTTTGAGAATGAAAATTAAAATTCCTGCTCTTCTGTTGAAGAGGAACAGAGATAACTCTGATTTTATGCAGCTGAGTCTGTCATGGCTGGCCTGTCTCCTCACAGGCCCCAGACAAGGATCTTCATTTTATTTCCTCAAGTATATAGTGTATAAAGCACTTGAACAACTCTAGATACCACTTGTGTAAAAATACAAAAAAAAAAGTGAGGATAATTTCCTTAATATACCCATGGTTTTTCTCTGTTTTACAGGAGACTGAGAAACTACGAGTCGAAAATGCTTTTTTGAAAGAATCAAGAAAATGTGACATTTGTAGACATTATGATCAGCTGTAATGACCCAAATAGAACTGCAGAGCCATATTTTTAAAATGTACAGAATAAGCAAAAGCCAGTTGTCAAACTTGACTTTTGCTGTGGTTCTGGAATAATCAAGTATTTTAGTTTGTAGATTTTTTGCTGGTAGTAACTCTAAGTGAAGGTTGTTATTCCAGCTCTGTCGGCAGCTTTCAATGACATTTTAACACCTTTTTGTAATTTTTTAATTTCAAAAACTGATTTTGTATAGGTGCTGGCAGATACTTCCTTGAAACTTTTGTACCTTACCAAGGAAAAGCTTTCTCACTGGGAACACACCTGGATTTTTTTTTCGTTTTGTGCTTTTATTCAGGTTCCTACCTCTTCTGAAATGCTCCATTTTCCACCAGAGCCAAAATTGAAAAAGCACAATGTTTTTGTGATTATTTCTTTAATTAAACTTAAACATAGGATGATTTTCCTGGGTTGCTTAAAAATAATTTTCATATTGGACTTTCTTCCATAAAGCATAAATGTGAATTTAGTAACAGGCTTGTAAATAGTACTATAAATATATTTTTGGGTTCTGTTCTTTCTTTATTTGAAAATAAAATGCTTTTCAAACCTTTTTTCTGTTAGTATAGACTTAGAGTTCTATATTAGCACTGTAGGAAATTCTAAATATTTTGCAACCATTTTCTTATCAAAAATATTTTGCAACCATTTTCTTATCAAAGAATTGAAAAATGTTAGGAAAGAAGATGTGAAAATATGCAGAACACTTTAGGAGTACAGCCTAAGTTCATTTAATCGCACTTAAGATTTATTGCAAATAACTGAAATGTTTATTAGTGTAACACAAAACGTTGATTTCTATAGCAATATCAAACTAGGACTTTTTTTACTGCCATTAATCCTATCATTCTGTTTTCTGGGTACTTCATACAATACTAGTTTTGACCACAAGCGCTGGGGCAAAAGAGAACAAAGAGGAAAGATACGTGTCTGGTAAAGAGCAGGATCTACCTGATGCCTTTCTACATTACTTGGTTGAGGGGAAGAAGAATTTCCACCAGCTTATCTATGAATTTTCAAGTTGCCTAAGCCTCCAGCGATGTGACATATAGAAATAAACAGCTGACCTTAAAAGGGGTGAGGTGTAGGGGTACGAGTCGAGGTCAGAACTACCACGGATGAGGAGCACAAAGACCGAGAGGGATTAATCAAGGGTGATTTTATTTGTTGCTGCCATGTTCTAGGTTTACAAGTGTTCCCTTCCTGTTTCTGGACTATTTCCATGTTGGCAGAGGTTTCTGCCCTTTTTCTGTGTTGTATGTGGCTACAGCAGGCGCTGCCTTGTTCTACTCCGTCCTTTCCTGTTTGTTTCAATAAAGCCTTTTTGTACATAAGCGAACACGGCCCACGTGCCCTTCCCTTCCCTCCGCTCCCGCCCGCGCCCCGGCTGCGGGCCCGCCCGTGCGCGGGGCGNCGGCCCGGTAAGGAAGCAGGCGGGCGCTGCTGGGCGCCCCGAGTGCCCGTGCGGCAGCCCCGCAGGCAGTGATCGGCGCCAGGGCTTATCGCGGCGGTGGGGGGGAAGGAGCGAGCTGTTTCTTCCTCCGGCGCTCCCAGGGGCTGCCCTGGATTTGCAGGGAAAGGGGGGCGGTCTCGGAGAGCGGAGCCGTGACTCACCCCTGGGGGAGCCCAGCCTTGCAGGGCTGACTAATGTGCGGTGCCGACGTAAACAGTGGGGAGAGCAGAGCGAGGCTGCCGGGTGTGAAGTGAGTGAGCGTGGTATGGGAATGCCCCGAACCAAGCCCAACTCTGGGAGCCCATTTGCAGTGCTTCTGCGTCAGTGTTACTTTGAAAGCAGGATGTTAGTATGAATGAGCATCAAACTCTTCTTCTTAGCCCACTGTTTTGCTGATACTAGTGCACTTCTCCCTTTTATTCTATCTCTGCTCGGCCCTGACCAGAGCAGAGAGGTGGAGCCCTTGGTTTCCACTGTGCTGCTCAGCTGATCCTTGGGTATTCGTTGGTGATGACCTTTATCTCGGTCGCGTTTCTCAAACCTCCGTGTGCTTGAGGTTACCTGGGACTACTGACCCTTCACCTCAGAGATAGTGTCCTTACCTCCAGGAGTGACCTCTGGCACAGCCACGGCAGAGGTGGAGATGGGCACCAGGTTGTGTATGAGTGGGGGGAGGAGGAAGGCAGCATACGTGTATCCTAAAAGCGCTTTGGGGAGATCCATTTAGGTATAGGTTGTTACTCACATGGCAAATGTACATGTGGATTTGCAATCCAAAAGGGAACCCACAAGGGAAACTAGATCTGACACAAATCCAGCCTTGCAACAGGAAAAAAAAAATGACCTGTGTGATTGTTAGAGTTAAAAAGGCAAAAACTCAATACCTGTTAATCCTTTCTGATATCTCAGAAAGGGTGACAGAAAGGAGAATTTTTTTAAAAATTAAATCTTGATACTCTTCCCCTTGCCCCAAAAAAACCCCAAATGGTGCTCTGCACTGACCAAATGGCAGAGCATGGAATTACTCAAAATGTTGACAGCATCTTTTCTGAGTATTTTTCTGTGTTGAAGTTTATTAAAATATTGCCCATTTGTTTAGGGGGACTTTTTTGTGCTTTTTTTTTTATTATTTTTTGAAGCGCTCTGACAAAGTGTCACGTCATTGGATGTGGAGTGTTGCCAGCAGGTCAAGGATGATGATCCTTCCCCTGTACTTAGCCCTAATGAGGCCGTATCTGGAGGTTTGGGTCCAGTTCTGAGCTCTCCACTGCAAAAAAGAGGTGGAGCTACTGGAGAGTCCAGCAAAGGCTCATAAAGATGACAAAGGGACCAGAGCATCTCTTTTGTGAGGAGAGGCTGAAAGAGCTGGGACTGTTCATCCTGAAGAAGAGAAAGTTCAGGGGGATCTTTTCAATGTGCAGAAATACCTGCAGGGAGGGATGAAGCCAGGCTCATTCCACCGGTGCCCAGTAACAGGACCAGAGGTGATGGGCACATGCTGAAACACGGGCCGTTTCCCTCTGATCATCCAGAAACACTTTGTCACTGTGAGGGTGACCGGGCGCTGGGCCAGGTTACCCAGGAATGTGGTGGAGTCTCCATCCTTGGAGATAGTCAAATACTGTCCAGATATGGAGCTGGGCAATCCGCTGGTGTGACGAGGTTGGACCAGATGAACTCCGGAGGTCCCTTTCAGCCTCAACCATGCTGTGATTCTGAGTTTCTTTTTTCTGGGCAGATTGGTTTCTTTCAGTTTTCAGGTCCATGCTAGGTGAAAATTATTAATTAAATTAATCTGTTTAGCTGTAAAACTAGCCAAGTTTTATGTAAATGCCATAATCTTCCCAGTAGCTTAAATTGCATAGGACTGTACATGCATAAGTGTTTCGGTGCAGGCATGTGGCAAAGGCATTTCTGCTGAGCAGCCACGAGGGGACAGAGATTCCAGGGGGTTTGTGTTGGAGGAAGAGCTACAGAAATCCCAAAATAAGTATAACAGCAGCCATCACATGTGCAGTGTGGAACATGGCAGCAAAAAGTGTATTGACACTTCTAAGAGCTGATGATGCAGGGTAGCAGGACACTCCATGGCAGCACAGGGATGGATTTCCTGGCCAGAAGGATGTGTTGTGATGGCCCAGCCTGAGAGCAACCTGACCGGGAAGGGTCACTGCACTTGAACAAAAGTTTTTCTTTGCTTTCTCCGCTCCCCTGCCAGTCTTCATCTAAAATTACTTCTGCCACTTCAGGAGTGATTCTGGATTATCTGAAATGTACACTGAAATTAATCTTTGCTTAGAAAAGCAATCAGAACAGTAATCCTTGACTCACTGGGGTGGCTCAGCTGAGCCCTTAGCAGGGGAGGAATTTCTCTCCCTCCTTCCTTGTGGGGAACACGTGGGGATGGTCCTATCTCTCTGTCTGCGTACCATTGCGATGACCACTCTGCTGCCCTGGGCACAGAGGAACTTGACCTTTCTGTGATAAACCTTCCTAATGGGCATGTGCCACCTGCAGCAGATTTTCCTGGCTCTGCATTAGGAGATCAGAAGAAGCCATGGATTCAGGGTCACTTTTGAAGGTGTCCCAGTTGCTGTGATGGTGGGAGCCAGGTTTGCTTCACCACTGGTAGTCTCAGACTAATTCAAGTCAGGCAAGACTTCTGTGCGGGTCTCTACTCCAGCCTCTGCTTACACATGACCTTCTCCAGTTAAGTTTTAAATATTTAGAAGGTTGGAGAACCCATGACCTCTGTTCCAGCGCTTGATCATCTTTGCTTTTTCTCGTAACAGATCAAAATTTCACTTGTTCCAGACTTTACTTGTTGCCTCTTGTCATATCCAAATGGCCCTTGGAGAAGAGCCTGGGCTCCATCCTGCTAAATCCTCGGGCTAATGGTTGAAGACAGTAACATTTTTCTTAAGGCTTTTTTTTTTACCTCAGCAGCCTGGTCTCTTTCTGATCCAGAAATACACTGAATTTAGGTGAAACACAGAGAATTGTTTCCCTCTCATCTCCACTCCCCAGTCTGCCTACTCACTAGAGGTGTGCCTGAGGAAAGTAAAACTGCCTGGTCGTACAGGCAGAGGGTGAAACTGGGAGGCAAACCCCATCCTGTGGTGAGCTCTAACACAGCAGAAGTTTTCTTCCTCAGAGGAGTGGCAGTAGCTGGACATGGTTGTCCCTCTTAACCCATCCACGCAGGGTTTGCCAGGGCGTCAGTGGGAAAATAGAGTGCTTCACTGGTGGGAATCATTCTGATCGTTGTCCTGATCAGTTGCAAAAGTTGGAGACCTTTGCCACAAGTGGGGCAAAATGCATCCACACACCTGCACCATCCATTACTGGATTGGGATTAGCCTCGGAGAGCTTGCGCCAGCCGTCAAGCATGGATTTGCTTTGCGTTATTTTCTTTTTAACTTTGTGCTTGCTATATCACTTGCTTCAGAAAACTGTGGGCTCCCCCACTTCTTGCAATTAGTAATTTCTTCTTCTGAGTGGGAGCAGGACACAGTTGGTGGCTCCTGTTGATTTGGGCAGCTGGCAGGAGGACACAGTGCAGCCATTCCACAGGGCAGATGCCACTTCTGAGCTGTGCTTGTTGGTGGCTTCACACCTGCATTTCTGTCTGCTTGAAGACGGATCCTACCACAGACTGAAAGGTGACAGGCTATGAAGCTGTGATTGCTATGGGCTTAGACAAAGCTTTGCTTTCACTTGTCACTGTTTGTGAGAGTTGTGATCTGCCTGCCTGTGATCACCCTTGGTGTCTTCACATCAACTTGCTGGTACCTAGGGGCTGGGGAGATGGCCTCAGCTGCTTAAACTAGGAAGGGGTGGGGGACACTGTGAATGGTGAAGGCTTTTTAGGTGCAACTGTGCCTTTTTTTCAGACTGAGGCTGTTACATGTCTGGTCAGGTTCTCTAAGGAGGGAGATTTTTCTTGAGGCCCTTGAATTCAGAAGTGGTTTTGTTGTTGCTAAATGCTAGAGCAGAGACTTCTCAGTAAATATACTCTTCAGTGAGTGTGCAAAACAAGGCATGAAGCCACTCAGCTCTTCCTTTCCTCCCAGAGATCCTGCTCTGCCCTCCCTGCAGCAGTAGGGCAGGCCAGGTCCTGGGAGCTCATAAGGACCAGTGCTTTGGGACCACGCGGGTCTTGGCTCAGATTGACAACAGTTGGGTTCTTGAGCATACTCAGTGCTAGCATGTACATCTCTGGTGTTTGTCAGATTGAATTTGACCATTTTCCATACATCAAGTGATAAGTGAAGGGCATTTATGGGTGTTGCATGAGCTGGCGAGCTTTCTGCATATTGGCTTCTGGCATGGCAGCTGCTGCACATTATCACAGCACTTCTCAGCTTATACTATGAGTCTGGGCTTGCAGCAGGACATGGCAGGCTCACAGTCTATCCAGGGCTGTTTCCTCATTTCCATTTCCTTCTGTGATTTAATATATTCATCTTCATGTAATACCAGCTGTAATTCAGTTTTAAAAGTCCACGGCATTAGGTTTGGGCTCCAAAGTGCCCATGAATTATTGAGGTTGAATGGGTGGAGGGTGAAAATACAGAGTTTTCCGTTTTGTCCTGCAGCTGCCAGTGCTGCTTCGCCTCGTCTGTGTCGGCCTGGTATTTGTGTGCAATGCAGTGATGTGGACAGTCTTCACAAAAGCCTTACGACTCTCCTCCTCCTCAGCTGCTGCCTCTGTGACAACGACAGCCTCCAACTTCATCTCTTCGGTGAGTAGACCCCTTCCTCAGTCACTGAAGCCTGAAGAGCACAGCAAGGTGAGAGTGCCCACGCTGGTTGTAGTTCATCTCCCAGTGCAACCAGCATCGCCGGCCACAAAGGGAGAGTTACAGGTAGATGTGAAATGATTGTGTCAGGCCTCAGCTGCTCTGATAGCTGTTCACGGCACAGGCGGCGGAACTTTCCTGGGTGGTGCAGGAGGAAGGGTGCTGCTGCCCAGCATGATGCCTTGCAGCAGCAACACAGTTTACTGAACTTTCCTAATTGCCAGTGGGAGCTGGAGCCAGGAGCTTTGCTTCATTTTGCTTTTCCTTTGCAGCACCCCATTTCTGACAAGCCAGAGTCACCCTAGCTGGGTATGAAGATGCATCACCTCTAGTGACAGCAAGAGCATCTTTGACCTGCAGTTTTTTTCTGCTTGCTTTTCACTCTTGGCAGAGTCCACCTTGTTTCTGTGCTCCAGCTGGCAGACAGTTCATGGTGGTGTCCAGTAATCAACTTTAGTTGCCCAGTCAGTGGGAGATTTGCCTCCTGAGAAGTGCTGGGAAGGCAGCAAAGCACATGCGCATCTGCCAAATCCTGCTTTGGGACCACAATATGACTGTGCTTCCAGGCTGGTGGTGGAGTTGGTCATCTCCAGCATCACCTTCAGCAGCCATCCCTGTTGGGTCATCCCATAGGAGTTTCCTCAACCAGGTTTTTTCCAGGGCTGTCTTTCCCAGAAGTCCTCATAGCTCTGACAACACAAGAGGCCTCGGGGCAGCTCAGCCCAGCAAAGCTTTGTGTCTCTCTTTTCCTTCAGGCTATCCTGGGAAAATTGCTCTTTGGGGAGACATGGACGCCTCTGTGGTGGGTCGGCCTCACCATGACAGTCTGCGGGCTCATGCTGCTGCACACGGCTGCACCCCAGCTGGTGCAGGTCCCGGCGGAGAAGAAGGAATGATAGCTGCTAGAGGGGTCACGATGCCATGCTGCTCCTCTCCAGCCTGTCTCATGATGGCATCCCCAGTCCCCACCGGCCTCTGAATGTGTCAGCCACAGAGCTGCTAGCCCCTGCTCACTGCTGATCTGCTGACTTGCAAAATCACGTTTTTCACATCTTTCCTGGTGGTGGTGTGGTGGCAGTGACAGCCTCGGAGGGAGCTGGTCAGCTCTGAGTCAGTATTGTGAAAAGCGGGCAGAGGCTTATCAGCCGCTCCTCCTCTTCACACCCTGTGGCTGTGGAGCTTTCTCAGTTTGGGGAATGCTGAAAGTAAACATGGTGGCTGTGGAAGGTGCTTGTGCATCAGTATTTTTCCATAAAAGGACCTTTCCCAACATAGAAAAGCAGTCAGAATTAGATGCTGAGAGCAGCTGATGTTTCTGCTCTGCTGTTTCTGACTTTCTGTCTCTTGAAATGGCTCTATGCCTGCTGCTACCTGTAAGGCTGTGGAGCCTTTCATTAATTCCTTCAGCTTCCTCTATCAGTCACATACACCTTTTAACTTGCCATTTGTATCTGACATCTTTTATTTTCACTTACCCATTCCTGACATGTTACTCACTGTAAGGTTGCTGCTCTTTCCTTTAAACCCTTACCCAGAATAGGATTTTATCACCATTCCTGCTTTGTGTAGGTCAGACTGTGATTTCGGGACAGTACAACAGGCAGCATGTGAACAGTCAGCTGTTCACTAAGAGTGTCCGTGTTCAACACATCCCCCATGCCCACTCAAGTTGACAATTGCTTTAATGTTTGGTAAAATGGCATTTCTCAAGCCGTGTTTTTTTCTACACCTCTGGATGATGCTTATTCCCATTCATGTGGTGTGATCAACCAGATCACTGGTATCCAGGTATCTGGTAAATTTTGCATCAGTGATTACTCTGTGTTCAGGTGTCAGTTTGGTGAATGTGTCATGAATCATCATTTGTAAGGTATCAGCTTCATTCCCCTGCCCACATCTTTTTTCTGTCTTGGAAATTCTTCAGTTAGAATCCTAATTAAGAAATACAATGATGCCTATAAATGTATGCATCATGCTGGTAATATCACTTGTTTGCTCTGGGCTTGCCAGGTTGTCTCTGTCATCTTGTAATGACAGAAGGTGAGTTATGGTTGTGGCATGTGCAGAAAACCTAAGGACATATTTCTGTGAGCGTCTGTATCGGAACCTGCCAGGTCAGTCATGACTGGCAGATCTGCACTGTGTCAAGTGTAAAATAGACTTGTGGATGGAAATACCACTGGAGTTGGGTTCGTGCCTTTTTCCTCTTTGAATCAGAAAGAGGAGTCATTGTCCCCCGGAAGAGGCCAAGAGCTGTATGCTCCATTCCCTGCCATTCTAGTTCACCACATCTGGCAGCCATGTCCAAAGAAGGGAAAAGCCTTTGCCTCTCCCCTCAGTGTGCTCTCAAGTCTTCCCCTCAAAGAGGGGAGCTGCATATGTGGTGGGGGAGAGGGCAGAGTGCTCTGAGTGCCTTTCCTCCCTGCCACCATGGGTCCTTGCACCTGGGGAGCTCTCTGGGTGGCAGCAGCTGTAGAGTGGGACACATCCAGTTGCCTGGGAAGCTGGGACCTGACACAGGGACCCAGCATACCTCATAGGTCTGCAGATGTGACGGACAGGAACTATGCATTTCTAAGTACATCAGGTCTCTTTAGATCTTCATACATGATGGAAAATTAATGAAGCCTGATTTATTTGCCCTTTTTATTAACCCTCAGCCAGCTGTAAGCCATGGCTGCCTCTGCAAACAGCAGTAGAAGGACCAGGCTCTCTGGTCAATTTGGCTGTTGCCCCATTTCCTAATAAACCATTTGGAAAGCTTTTTAACCTGGACTATCTCAAAACTGACATTTCTTTATTACCATCATTGTTGGAGGTCAAGGTTTAGGAGGTGTTAGTTCCTGTGCAGAAGGTTTGAGCAGCACTTTACTTGGTGATGCTCACTTTAAGGCGGATGAATATAAACCAGGGCTGTAAATTCTGTCATAAATACTTGAAGGTGGGAACGGAAGCAAGTTTTCCTTCAGTTCCCATGGGAAGAAAAGATTGCCAAGCAGGACTCATTTTTCTGCAGAATTCCACTCCTCTTGTGTACACTGGGTTTGGCCCATGTCTGCCAGTGGGGCCAGGGCTGCAAGAAAGGCTGCAGTCAATGCGTGGCCAAGCAGTGCACCTCTGGTAAACAGTTCCTGTGTGACAGGAACATCCAAAATGTTGCTGAAGGTAATAAAAAAAAAAGGATGGTAGCATTTCCAAAATAAAACCGTGTCCAAAGCTCAATGGCTGAAATTCTTTATTTACAGATATTTTAGACACCACACACGCACACAAAAAGCAGTGTTAGACTAACAAATGAGATGTTTGACAAGTCAGTGGTTCAGATGTGGTGAACCTTGTAAGGTTGCTGAAGGTCATGGCCAACTCCGAGACGTTGGTTTACCAGGGCAGAAGGTGGGTTACCATTATGTGGGAACTACAGCAGTGTACTTGCATGGAGTTTTTGCTCAGTTGAGGCGAGGTATTATTAGAGAAGAGTCTTGGGCACATGTTTCCACTCAAATTCCAGCAAAATACACTTCTGTGTGCACATCTCACAAAAACACAGTATTGCATCCACAGCACTGGTGGATAGGGGCAAAGCCATGGACGTTGTCTACCTGGGCTTGTGCAAAGCGTTAGACACTCTCCTGCACAACATCCTTGTCTCTAAATTGGAGAGACGTGGATTTGATCCCAGGCACACCTACAAGTTGGGCAGAGATGTGATTGACAGCAGCCCTGTGGAGAAGGACTTACGGGTGGTGGCTGACCGGAA
Organism: Falcunculus frontatus; assembly: GCA_013398115.1. Lineage (NCBI taxonomy): Eukaryota > Metazoa > Chordata > Aves > Passeriformes > Falcunculus > Falcunculus frontatus. Next base: position 1,047,732 of record VZRV01009905.1, read on the forward strand.
ACTCTGCATGAACCAGCAGTGTGGGCTGACAGCCCGGGAAGCCAGGCAAATCCTGGGCTGCATCAGAAGGAGCGTGGCCAGCAGGTGGAGGGAGGTGATTCTGCCCCTCTACTCTGCTCTCATGAGACCCCCACCTGTGGTGCTGCATCCGACTCTGGTGCCCCAACACAGGAAGAACATGCAACTGTTGGAGCAAGTCCAGGAGGTCACTAAATTGATAAGGGGACTTGAGCACCTTCTCTATGAAGACAGGCTGAGAAACTTGGGGCTATTCAGCCTGGGGAAGAGAAGGTTGTGTGGAGACCTCATAGAAACCTTCCAATATCTGAAGGGGGCCTACAGGGAAGCCAGAGAAGGACTCTTCATCAGGAACTGCAGTGACAGGACAAGGAATAATGGGTACAAACTGTAAGAAGGAAAATTCAGGTTAGATAAATGGAAAGAAATCTTTACTGGAACAGGTTGCCCAGAGAAGCTGTGGATGCCCCATCCCTGGCACTGTTCAAGGCCATGTTGGGTGGAGCTCTGAGCAACCTGGTCTAGTGGAAGGTGTCCCTGCTCGCAGCAGGAGGTTTGCAACTAGATGATATTTAAGGTCCTTTGCAACACAAAGCATCCCATGTTTCTCTCACCTCCCAAGTGCTGGCTATAAAGAGTCTTTCCTGCACCTACCTCTCATTCTCAAACACAACACTTAGTTTTTCAGCATCTTGTTTATCATCAAGCATGGCCATACCATGTCATACTTCTAAAGAGTAGAAGAAGCAGGTGCATGGTTAACAGGAAGGCTCACCATGACACTCAGGAATATTCAAATAAGTATACTTGTATTAATGATGGGAAGCATTAGAAAAATCTGTTGTATAAACAAGGTCCAGGAGTATTGTATTCTAAGGTAAACAATGTCTTGTATACCTTTACAAGGAACAAAGCCAAATGAAATTATAGTTTCAGTTGAACCTTAAACCATAATTTGACTGATTAGATAAGGAAATTTACATAAAACCTTTTAAATGTCCCTGGAAGGAACAAAGTACTTTATACTGTAAAACAGCACCTTCCAGCTCTAGGCAGATGGTTGTTGGGCGGAGTGTTTCAGTGCCCTTTCTAAGGCAAGTCTCTTTCTAGATACTTTAACACCAAAAAACAAAGGTCAGCAACTTGCTTGTAAAGTCTGAAATGGGGTCCTGGGCCATGGGCAGAGAGGGGGGGAAGCCCTGTGGGTTGGGCAGGGGCAGCCAGTCCCAGTGGCGTTCTCAGAGTCCTGGCATAGTCAATGGTTCTACCTGGAGTGCTTTTTCCAGTGCTGGACCCCCAAGTTCAAGAGTGTAGGAAACTGGTCTGGCTCAAGAATTTCAAGATGGCAGAGGCCTAGGAGGAGAGGCTGAGGAATGTGGGTTGGTTAGAGACAAGGAAGGCTCAGGCTGACCCAGTCAGCCTTGGAAAAGAGTTACGGAGGCAACATGGAAATGGCCAGTACTAAACGAGGCACCAGGCACAGGTTCTGTCTTAGGGCTTTCAAGCTGGCCATCAGGGGAAAAAATGTCATTAGGAGGTTAGTTGCCAGTACAGGCAGCAGAGTCTCTGCCCGTGGAGGTTTTCAAGACTCAGCTAGACAAAGCCTCAAGTGACTCAATCTAGTGTTTGTGACCATCCCATCTGGGCAGACAGCTGGATTTCCTGTGACCTAGGGGCCAATTTCATGATCAGTGCCATCTGTAATTGGAAACTGGTTTGACCTTCTGCCACCAAGTTTAGCAGTTCCCATTAAATCCTGCTGTGCCACAGACAGGTTCCTTCTTGCGGCACCATGCAGACCTAGGCTGCCAGAGGCTTGTACTCTAACCACAGAAACCATAATGGACACTTGCATATGCATTCATAGCCTGAAAACAAATTTATCAAAGGAGAAGGACTCCGTGATAGTGAAGTGCTTTGTGAATTTGAGCCTTTGCTGGTTGAGGGGACAGCCAGGTGGGTGCAATGTTAGCGATGGCTCCCAGGGCTGGGTAGTGCTGACCAGCTGCGGCACCCCAGCAGGGGGTGCCCAGAGGGATAAGCCTGGACCTTGTGGTACTCCATCCTGTGGCTGTACCCATGGTGAGTAGCAGCACTTGGCATACACAGGAGGGTGTTTGCCTGGGAGCCACCAACCAGCCATGCTATTCACTCTTCAAGGAAATTTTTTGGTTTCTGACTGTTTAATAACATTATTAGTTGTTTCGATTTTTCCTTGAGGGTTTAAGGAAGGGTGTCTGTGAGTGGCTGTACTAATTGCCAAGACTTCCTAAGCAGCTCCATTCATGCCCTTGAAGTCCTGAGGGATTGCTGGTGCTGGGTTAAAGCATGGGGAGCTCCTGGGTGGGGCCTCCCACTCCCATTTTGCTGGGGGGAGATGATGCACACCCTGCTTAGCCCTGCACAGGTTTTTCACGACACAGAGGCTCCACTGCACCCTGCAGGCACAAATCCATGACAACGGAAATAAGAGAGAGGGAAGGGCTGCAAAGAGTGGTAGTAGGTGGGGCACGGTAGATGGTGCTACCACTTTTTGTATATTTTGAACCTGTTGCTCAGTCTTGCTTGGCTCAGAGGTCACTACGAGCTCGCACATCCTGCCTGTGAGAGTCGGGGCTATGGCTTGGCCATGTGAGCAGCTCAGGTCCTCCCTTGGCACAAGCAGAGCATCTCTGGTTTTGCAGTGAGAGTTGGACAGCTCTGCTGGCACTGTGACCTGCAGTGTGCAATGTCTGAACAGCAGCCGCTGTTCGATCCTAATTGCTTTCAGTAAGTGAAGGCAGCACTTAGGGAGAAATAAGCAGTGCCCCAGGGACAGATGAGGCGTTACAAATACCACATTTTCCACTGCCAGTCGAGTGTTTCCTCACCCAGATAGGAGGTATTTTAAGTGACTTGTTCACTTCAGGACACTCCAGAGTTAGGCAATCACAAGCATGATTCTGCCAGGAACCAATGTTGCATGAAAATGCTTCCTAGAAAACCCTGGTGGGTATGGCGTGAGAGCATCATGAGCTGCTGTGAAGGACAACAGTCTGGATGCTGTGACAAGGGGTGGGTGGGAGTATGCTGGCTTGGTTGCTTTTCAGGGCAAATAGCCACAGATCCCTGGGCTCAGTCAGTTCCCACCAAACCTGGAGACTGCCACTTGATGGATGCGTTCAGGGGTGGGACAAAACCTTTGTATCTGCTATGCTTTTGGTCTGCTCTGGTGCAGCACATGAGCCAGATGCCCAGCACTGTGCGGGACCATCTCCTCCCTGCAAACCTTGTTCTAGGAAGTTTCTCCCTTCCCACCACGTGACAATTTCAGTTGCAATGCTGGCTGGCGGGAATGCGGCACGGCACAATGTGACCTGTAGTCTGTAGACCGTGTCCATCTCTATGTATAGAGACACACACACCCACCCACACAGACAGGTGGGAGAAGCTGTTACACCTCCCCTGCAGAAAGAAACGTTACTCGAAGACACTGGCATGCAAGTTTCTGTTTTCTCACTTAGACATTTGCAACCAAACACATATCCTGTAGGTGGGAAGGTATTCTTTCAGTATTTTCCTTGTTCGCTGGAGCTGTTTTTAATACATGGATAAACTATTTTATCCCTGATTCAATATTTGCGCTGTTGATTTCCTTGCCCTTACCATTTATTTTTTGCAGCCCTCTTTTGCTTTATTTTTCCTCGTACCTTTTCATATTGTTTGCTTTAGGTGTAGGCTGTGGGTATGTGTTCACACTGCAATCAGTCAGTGTGGTCATACATGCAAGCAAGTTCATGGGTCAGTGGCAGTAGGGTGGATACAGCCCTGGAATAACTACACCCACCCCGTTGGACACTTTCCAAACACACACTGTAGGCTATGGGATGGCATGGTGAGGGGGGTCCTTCTCCCCATTTCAAGTCTCTTGATGGAGTGGAACAAAGGTATGAGGAAGGAGTTAGCAGGCTAGTGCCATTCAGAGTGGAAAAGAGACCATGGTGGTTTGTAATAGAGGCTGAGAAGACCCTGAGTTGCATGGAGAAAGTAAGCTGGAATAATGGAGAAAGTAAGGTGTCAATTGTCTCCTCTGCCACGAGGATGGGGGCCACAAGGGAAGCCAGAAAATGTCAAAGCCAGAGGAGCTTCCTCTTCTTGTGGTGTGTCATTTGGCTGAGGAACTCCTGCCTGCAGGAAGCAGCAGAGGCTAGCTGGCTCATCAGGTTCAAAAAGTGGGCAGTTATTTTTAAAATCTGCTGTCTGGAAAGGGTGACATGATGGAGATCTTTCTTTGTAACTTATTGCACAAAATTCTAAAGTGTTTTGCAGAGAAGCAGAAGTATCTCATGCTGAGTTATTTTAGATTAATATGTAATGTCTCAGCAGTGAAGCCTGTGTATTTCAGTGTTTCCAGTGCAACAGTTATAGTAGAACTGAGGGTCAAAAAGTCACAGTACTGAAATCCAAGTTCAACCTTCACACATTGTTGCTCCATATATCTAGACTGTTATTGCAATTTTGCCTGTTGCACTCCAGCCAGGAAAGGGATATTAAAAAATATTTTAACATCATAGCATTTTGGCTTGCTCTTAAAGCAGCTCTCTGTTTTGTTAATGGCCTGAAACCTCAGTTTTCTGTGATGCCCACAGAACTTGCCTGAGAAGCCATAAGTCTACATTTCATATATGCGTAGGTATGGTCGCTGTTTGATCTCTATCTTTGCCTTCTTCAGGAGCAGAGCCCTTGGGTGGCGCTGGGTTGGGCACAGGGTGATACAGTTTTCATTCCTTCTGTAGGTAAATGCCCAAAGACAGTCACCTATATCCCTAACTTAGGGTCCAAAAATCCTCTTTCAGTGTTCAGTGAGAAGGAAGGAGTTGGACTTCGAAGACCCTAGTGGATCCCTTACAACTCAGGATATTCTGTGATTTCACGATTCTATGAAACAATGGAATTTCCGTGATAATTATACTGGCATCAATCACTTCTCTGGTATTTGTCTGGAAGAAACTCATTACCAGGTATCTGGGGCCAGATGACTTGGAATCAGTTAAGATCTGGGCTTGGCCATCTTGCATCAACCCCTGACGTCCAAATGCCTGCCACAAGTTGGCTCATGTTGGATTAGAAGAGAATCTGCCTGATGGATACACGGGATGCCCTGTGGGCACAGGCCACTGTCATGGTCCGTGGTCGGTGTACGTGAGTGAGAAGTGATCAAATCAGTGCTCCTTTCAGGGTAACAGCAGCACTGGTACATCAGGATCATTGTGGGGATGTGATGTGTCTCGATACTAGGACATTCCTAAAGAGTGAGGTACAGCTTAATGAAATTGTGAGAACAGGACCAACGTAGCACCTCAAATCCAGCTCAAAAGAGATGGACCAGATCCTCTGCTGTTCTCCATCTTTGCTTTTTTTGTCTTTGACACCCCCAAGAGTCTTACTACTTGTCCTTCCCTAGGCTGTGATTCAGGAAGGACTCAACACGTACTTGGTGGTACACATGGGAGCAGTCCTGCTGTGGTCAGTGGAGGACATCTCCTCGCTGTGGTGCCCCTCAGGCCCAGACAGGGGCTGTGTCCGTGTGTACCACTCTGGATGCACTGCTCACCCTCTGACACCTCAGAGCAACTCCATGGGAAGGCTGAGAGGATGATTTCACCTTTCCAGAGTGCCGAAAAGGAAACCTGTGCTGCTTTTGATCTGTTATTTATTTTGAGTGTTACTCTGACTAGACATGGAAAAAAATCCTGACAAAACAAAAGCGACTTGAAGCCTCAGGTGTTTATAAAAAATGTAGCTCAGTAAATTGCTGTTATAAAAGGTAACTTCTCATGGGGTTGCAAATGAATGAAAATGTAAAGCTAAAGATTTATCTTTCCTACTTGGCATTAACACCTGTGGTCATGCTCTGGAAGTTTGACTTGTTTTGTCATTTCTGATACAGAAAATAAACAAAACCTGAGACAAAGGGCAAGCTTGTAAATAGGGGAGCAGCTGCTGGGGAATTTTATTTTATTTGTTTGCATTTTATTACCTTCTTATGCCGGCTAATAAGGTGTCCTTGCAACAGACAGATGCAGATAAGGCTGACCACATCTGTTGTCTTATTTTGCAAGCTGGGAAGTAAGCTGCTGAAATTATTGGGAACAGGGAGATTGCCTGTGGAAAAAAAAACCCTCCTGCTACTGTTAATTAAGAGAGTATAGTTTTATGAGGCAGATTGAAGTGATTTACTGTTAAAACTGTTTTGGCGGAAAAAAAATAAATTAAAATGGGCTGGTGATTTTGGTTGCTTCACCAAGAAGAAAAAAGCTATGGTGCTTAACCATAGCCAGCCACTCTGACCAGCAAAGACAGAAGGAGGTTTGCCTGTAAAAAGACGGAGATTACCTTCTGACAACATGAAAGAATTTGAAATCACGTATTTTGAAAACATTCCTGTAGTTTAAGCCGAAATTCCTCTTCTCGGACCTTGCCAACAACTCTTGGAGAGTATTAGAGTTCAATGGCCTTTCCTGGCAGGGCAAGCTCGTACGAGCCAGGGGCGGAAGGTTGTGTTGGGAGCGTGGTACCATGTGCCAAGTTTAGTTTTGTTGAATTGAGATACTACCAGTGTGCAGAGAAAGATAATGGGAACGGGCTAGATCAGCAGCTGCACAAAGCAAAAGGAGAACTGAAACCATGCCCCAATGGCCAACCCTCACCCCGAAAAGGTCAGCCACCTTCCAAGATGGAGTAGGTTCATGGCAGGGCAGAACCCGCACCTATGTAATTTTTACAATCTTTCCTCGAACTCTGAGGTTTAAAGTGAGAGTCAGAACATGCACACTGTTGAAATCAACGTTTTGCAAAACTCCACAGGACTAGAAGTATGACTGTCCCTGGTGAATACGTGCCCTGCTTCCCTTGTTCACCCTCCAGCACACATCTAGAAAATTGTTTTTCAGAAGCAAAGTGTTACCAACATCAATCTGTGCCTGTTTGCAAAAATCTGTAATTTTGCTGCAGGACTATCGTGTCAACACAATTTGAGATGCCTCCAACCAAGCATAGAATGATGTATAAAACAGGTTGAGACTGGATTAGGAAGCTACTGTCAGTGACTTCAGATGATGTGGATTACTCTGTTGCTGCAGTTCAGTGGAAACCAGTAAGATACATCATAAATGTTCAGATTACATGCATTACTGGTTATGTTGTTGTACTGACATTCCGTGTATAATTTACTTCATCCCATACTGCTTTTAAACAAAAATGTCTTTCACCCTCTAGGAGGAAGGAAATGCAGACTAAAAGCAACACTGAAAGGTAAATCAGGGTTGCAGTGGTTTTTGTCAATAGTGAAATGCGTAGTTGCCAGCACATTGTCTGGTGCTGAGTGGTGAGTGATGCTCTGTCTGCTAAGAACGTTGGTGGTTCAGATATTCTTGCAGATGTCCTGTGAGATTATGGATGTGTGCTGAACCCTCGGTGCCCTGTGATGCCCTAGTCATGCTCTCAAGTAAGGACACCCAACATCCACCTGCCAGCAAGCAGTGACATGATCAGAGGGTGGCATCTGCTAACTCAGCTCCTCGTTTGCACCAAGGGAAACAGTCCTCCTAAACTAAATACCTAGTTACCTAAATCAATGGAGAAATGTTGGTGCCTTTAAACGCTCCCACAGGGAGATCCTGTCTCGGGAGAACCTACATTTAGACATGGCAGCCTTGCAAACAGAATCCTACCTTGGTGAACTCGGGGCTGCTGCCATTGAGGGAGGCATCAGAGGGCTAAGGCTGCTCCCACAGCTGAGCCACCTCTACATTTCTGGGTGCCTGGGGACATTTGTATCTCTTTCTGGACACTGTGCCCATGTCACTGGTGGCCTGTATACCACCAGCTCTCCCCTCTGTAGGGTAGACTCATCTCTCCATCTTTGGTTGCCCTGAGGACCAGGGTGGCAGTGGGGCATGTGGGGTCCAACCACGTCCTGGCAGAGACCTTTGGCAGAGCTGTCAGCAAAGAGCAGCCAGCAAACAGCTCCTGTTCCACCATGTTTCTTTCTCCTCCTGGACATAGCCTGATTCTCCTCTTTTCCACTTAGTGCTCCCACTGGGCTACCTCCCTTGACATCCACCTCACCCCATGAGGAGGGGGCCAGTGCTAGGATCCTTCAGCTTTCCAACCCACATTTGTAAATTCTGGATTTTAGCCCACATCTCCAAGTATTTCTGTCCCAAATGTGATGACAAAAATCTCAGTTACTTAAAAGAAAGTAGACTGGTCCTAATGGGGAAGTCTGTTCTCCTAAGGATTAAATGTTTGTGGGCTTCCTTGTAAAGTTAGCCCTGAGGTTGCAGTCCTGGTGACCTGGATATTAGGGCATAGGTGAATTCTTGTTACTCACCTAGCCCGTGATTTTACTGTTTGTCAGTGAAGGGTCTGTCCACTTGTCATCTGATTGTGCAAATTCACCTTCCATGTGAGTCGGGATTTAAGTTTCGCTGTTTTTCAGGGGCTGAGTATGTGCAGAGGGAGTTGTAGTCTTTTTTTTTTTCCACGGGAACTTCCTTTCTCGAAACACCACCCCTTGGCAGTGGAGCTGCTGACACCTCAGAGCAAGACACAGATAAAAAGGGCAGCCTGTCTTCCTTCTCCACACTCAGAAGCAAGTGGCAGAGACTACTCAGGAGCTTGGAAGCTGCTGGCATCACAGGCATCTCGGGTAGAAACTCTGACAAGAACTATGTTCAGCAACACTGGTGAGTTTTAATGCTTCATATGATATGTTAGGTGTGAAGTGTGCAAGTCTCTTGCAAGGGAGGATGGCAGCTCCAGAGGTTCTCACCCCTCTTATTGCTGTGGGTGACACCTTGAGGAAAGAAGTTTTGGTGCCAGCACTGCTCACAGGGGATCAGTTTGCTCCGGCTGTGCAAATTCTTCTTTGGACAGATTGGTAAACTAACTGCAAGACGCAACTCATTTTTCATCACTGTTCTTCAACCTGTAGACATCGGGTTCTGTCAGTGATAATGGGAAGGAAATGCAGCTCTTTTAAACTTGTTCCACATCAATGTTAAAAGAATTTCTTTCTTTCAGGCTACTTAATCATGTAGATTATTGCTCTTTAGTGATGTCTGATAGGATCTGATGGAAGTTTCAAAATAACTGAAAGGAGGATTTATCTGGGCTTGAACTCTGTCCCGTCTGCCCTGTTGTCAGGGGATTCTGCACCTACCTAGAAAAGTGCCTGGGTCGCTCCTGCAGCAGCTGCTGAACCACCACCACTGGCCAGCCCAGCCCCAGGATGCCCAAAACCCCTGGAGTTTGGGATGTAGCTGAGCAGATGCACATTTGGGCTGGGTGGTGCCTGCAGCAGAGTTGGGAGCAGGTCTCCACGGCCCTCAGGAGGGGAGGGGTGTTTTGACATGGCTCCAAGTCCCTCAATTTCAAACCTCTGTACACTGAGTGTGGATGAGCTGAAATTTTCCAGGAAGTCTTGGACAGCAGCATCTTTGGGATGTGATCTCACATCTTTGGGATGCGTATGAGTGTTTGCCTGGAGGCTGGGCAAAAATCAGGAGTAAATGCAGGTATCCAAACTGTGTTCTCTCTTGGAAACCTGCAGTTCTCATCCCACTTCCCTTCTGTCCTTCTGAGCAGCCCTTGTTCCCAGTGAAGCCAGACATACTATAAATACTCTGCTCCATATTAATAGGTTTTTAAAACCCTGTCACCTCCTCATCATCAGGTAGAAAAGGCCCCAGATACTTACCAGTGCCAAGCCCTCATTTTTGATCTGGGTGGTCACTGTGCTCTTCAAGCTCTGAACATCTCTCCAGGCAGGTAGCAATGGGGCTTGTGGGTTAGCATAGGAAAGAGCTCTGTAAGTGATAAATCATGGAACTAGGAGATAAAATACTGCCCTGAATTTTTTTTCTAATGAAAAAGGAAAAGAAATCTGACAGCATTTGAGGTTTGGGGTTGCTTCTGGCCTGGCCCAGGAGCGAGTACAGACAGGATTGCCTCTCGCAGCCTGAGCCACCGTCCTGTGAGCAGATGCGTTCTTGGTATACTCAGCTCTTCTATAAATCATTAATTTCCGTGTTGGCAAACCGAGGTGCCTGCAGGCAGCTGGACACAGGGTGTGTGGGGGCCCAGCTCCATGCCCGGGGCAGGAAGCAGAGCAGGAAGACAAAAACAGCAGGTGAGGGTAGACGGGCTGCAGCCAAGCCCCCTCAGATGTGGTGGTGGGTGTGCCACTGGCTCGCTCTGAGGCATTCCTTGGCGCAGGACACCATGCCAGTAGGATCACAGGGCATCACAAGTGTGTTTACACATGAATAAATGCAGCACGATTGACGGGCAGCGCTGAGTGGAGACAGGTCTTTGGCACCATGCTCAGCTCGGTCAGGTCATACTCCAGGGCAGATGTTGTCAGTGAATTTTCCCTGTGCATCCTCAACAGAGGTTGACAACATTGGTGACATCCAGAAATGGGATGGCTATGCAGTCAAGAAATTAAGAAATGCTGGAAGGATGGATTTCCTAGGGCCCTTTCCCACAGCTGTCCTCTGTGTTCAACTCCCACGTCCCTTTGCAGCCCTCTCCCAGGACCAGGGCTCTTTTCTGCTATCTTCTCAACCCAGCACCAGAATTTTCCATAAAGAACAAGGTTGAGCAGCTTTAGTGTTTGGAGATTTCTTAATGCTGAGGAAGATGCACTTCCTCTTTGTCCTCAAGAGGGTTAAGCAGCTAGTTCCAGCTGAAATTTTTTGACATAAATGCATACACACCCCGTTGCGCAAAACATCAGCCCGAGGTTGGCAACTGGCATGCAGCAAGCAAAAAGCACTCAAAGATTAAATTGGTTAATAAAAGATGCTGGTCAATTTTAAGTCTATTTGTTGTGCCACTTATATCTGTTATGTAATTAAGATAAATATGTTTTATATATTTACTTAGAAGAAATACTCAGAGGTGGTAGTCTGGTGGGGATCCGTGAGTGGTCAGTTCAGATTACTCGAGGCTGCAGTCGCTGCCCAGCACAGGTCTCAGTAGGAAGCATGCCACTGATTTCAGCCTGCCCTGGGACCAGCCCTGCGTGTGGCATTTCTCACGCCACAGCAGCTACCAGTAGATTCTAGCCTCTTCAGTGTTAGGGATGTCTCTTGTTGATACTCAGATTAACCTGGTTGCCTGGTACCATGCAAATCTGTCAAGACATTTGGTGAATTAATCTCTTCAACCATTATGCCTTTGACTTGCTAATTTCAAAGTTACCGTAACCTGGTTTTGCCTCTCCCATGTCTTCATCTGAATCACTCAAGAGAAGAGTGCTTATCAGGTATTGTTACTCCCTACTGTTCACACGGAATTCATCCTTTGAGGATATATAATGGGCAGGTACAAGACATAAAACGCTGGGAAAGAAATACAGCTCAGCCACGTTCCTGCATGCTCTGGCTTTTCCTGTCACAACTGGGCAGCCTGCCAAAGCCTGATGCAGTGACCCCCAAATCTCCAATATCATTCAAAGCTGAGGGCTTTCTTTTTGCTCAAGTGTATCACTGGGTTGTGCCTCTTGCAGCTCCACTCCTATGCCACAGCCCTGAGCCACGAGCCACTGGGCATAGAGATGCTGAGGCTTTTCCTGGCCCTGCTCCCATCCAGAGTTGCAGGAGTAAAGGGCAGTCATTTTAAATGCTTTGTCTTAAAAATCACCTGCTGCGTTAGGAATGAATGGGAGCAAGGCACTTGCAAGGGATTCTTGCTGGGGAGTAAATCTGTGCTGAAGCCAACTGGGAAAAGCATCAGTTGGCATGAAGAGGGGCAGTGCTCTGTGGTGAGTGTGCTACAGCAATCCACCCAGAGCAGGGACAAGCTCCTGCCTTGCCCTCTGACTATTCATCCCTGCAGCATGATTCTGCCTCCTCCTCTCTCCATCTCTGCCCAGGGAGTCTGAGGTTTACCTCTGGGTATTTTCTTTTTTCTTTTCTTTTTTCTTTTCTTTTCTTTTCTTTTCTTTTCTTTTCTTTTCTTTTCTTTTCTTTCTTTTCTTCATTTTGTTTTATTTTATAATCATATTATTTTGTCTTATGCTAGATCACTTGTTACTCTAGATATTTTGATGACTCACAGGGCTGCACTAAGAAGAGGAGAACTGTCTTTACTGAGGAATTTACCATCAATCTCTTCTTTTTCCTTTCTCCTTTTCTCCTAATGTGTTTCTAGAGAGCAGTCTGAAGGTCACTGGGATTGACTTTCTGAAGAGCCAGAACACCCGGCAGCACCACACGGATGGGTACAACATCAAGAACCTGGTGGTGCGTCGTGGGCAGCCCTTCCAGGTGCAGGTCAGCCTCAACAGGGAGCTGAGGGCTGCTGACAAGCTGTCCCTGCGCTTTGGCATCGGTAAGCAGGATTCCCACTGTGGCCACCAGGCAAAGCCAGAGAGCCCCAGGAGCATCCAGCTGCCTCTTCCTGGCACTGCACAGGCATTGCAGACCCGTGCAACCCTCACACATATTGTCTTGGGTTTGTTTCTAGGTGAAAATCCGATGAAGAACAAGGGGAGCCTGCTGTCACTGAAACCGGAGCGGGAGGATTTCAATGGGTGGAAAATCTCCGTTGTCAAGAAGAACGGCAAAGAGGTAGAGCCTGTGGGCAAGGGGCCCAATGGCCAGTACCAAACCCATCAGAAGCTACAGAGCAAAGCATCCTCATACCCCTGCTTTCCCTTAGTCCTATGATTTCAAATGGGCAGCAGCCTTGTCCTGCTTGGTTCATTGCTCCCCCCATACACCGGCAGGCTTCGCCCTGTCCCACTGCCTTTCCCTCTTTCCCTGCAGGGACCTCCACGGCCCCCAGCTTTGCCACTCGTGCCAGTTCTGTGGCACTGTGTTTGTGCTTTGCCTGTGGCCATGGTGGGGTATCCCTCATGCCATCTCTCCTTGTTGCCTCCTCAGTGCCTGCTGTCTGTCACCAGCTCGCCCCATGCTGCTGTGGGCAAATACAACCTGCATGTGAAGACTGGCACTAACATTTACAAGCCTGAAAATGGCGTCATCTACCTTTTGTTCAATCCTTGGTGTGAAGGTGAGTGGTCCTGCAACTGGGAGTGATAATTACTGCTACCAGGGATTGTCCCGGGCGGAACTTTGCCTCATATATTCCCTCCTCTGTTTCTTACGTACGTTGCTTTTCCCCCATAAAACACTGCAAGCAGCATCCTCATGGAGCCAGTGGGAAGCTGGGCAATAGCAATGAGCCAGTTCCTCACTGGATATTCTCCAGTGCCGGGACATAGAAGGACATCTATCTGTTTGTACCTCTGTATCATCCCTCTCTGTTTCCCTGAGCCAGCCAAAGATTAACTGAGAGAACTGAGTTGGCTTAAAATCCAAACAAAAAATAACCAGAATAAAAAATTGTGTGGTTGGGTGGCATCAGTTCCCCATTTCTCTCTGCTGTCTACCTGGTACACCACAGTGTTCAGAAATAAGCTTTTTGCTATAATAAAAGAGTGGTCACGTAGGAATGGACCTACAGAGGGAAACTGTAGATTAGTCTTATAGGAAATTCTTTCATGAATGGAGCAAAAACCTGGGAGTCTTGCATGGTCATCAATTGGTGTGAATGTTGCCGACCCTTGGTTACCCCAGTTTAGCTTTCCGTGGAAAATTTCATATAGTGTGTGCAAACCACCTGACATCTGAGGGTTTGGGATTTTTTCTCCAGATGATGTTGTCTACATGGCCAATGAGGCGCAGAGGAAGGAATATGTGCTCAATGACACCGGCTACATCTATGTTGGGTCTGCCTACAGCATCTACGACAGGCCCTGGAATTATGGGCAGGTAAAACACAGCTGTCTTGTCAGCCCTATTACCCTTCTTCATCCCTTCAGCATTAAGCCCATTAGTAGTTCAAAGTGCTGGAATGATCCTGCCAGCTCCACTGGGAGGGCTCACCTGCTTAGAGTGATCTATGTGCCTATGTGTTTTCCCCACCCACAGCTGGAGAACGGGATTTAGTGGCACATTTATAGCCAGGTCATGTGACCCCCCCGGCAAAGGATGTGGAAACTGGGGACAGGGTATTTCTGATTGAAAAAATTCCCATAAGGGAATTCTTGCTCTCATGCAACTGTAGTTGCTGGCCATCAGGTAATGAGACGTGGAGAGGGTTGACGAGGGAAAAAAAATCTGATTTATCTGTTGCGTCATAGTCAGGAATAAAAAAGGTAAAATTACGGGCAGAGGTTATCACCTTTCAAGTGCTGCCTTCATTGACAGCTGTGTGCAGGACACAGTTGGCCACTCTCTCAGGAAGGGTGTTTCTGCATGCTGCCTCTGAGATAACCCCAGAGGAGCAGAATGTCAAATTGGCTTGGGCTAGAGATAAGAGGTGGATGCCAGAGCAGATTTATTTGCACCCTGTAGGAAGCACACAGGCACCCAAGCAGAATATCCTGCACCCTATCCAGACAGAATTCCCCACCAAAAAATGTTCAGATCAGGGGGTTTTTCTGGGTTTTTTGTTTTGTTTTGTTTTGTTTTATAAGTCTGTAGTTTTTGCAGGATATCTTCAGAATATATATCTGCAAGACACACATAGCCCAACAAAGGTGCTCACACTGATGTCTTTACACAAAAGGGGCCAAAGGGCATCATCTGTAGGGCTGTTCCTATCCTAATATTTATTCTGCTGTTAAGCAATGAGAATTGATATTGATATTCTGACAAGCTTCATTGGATCGAATGTTTGTCATCTCTCTGAACTGGACTTCAGGGAGCTTTATCAGCAATTGCTAATTAATAATCTTTGCTGTAATAATTAGCATTTATGTACATTTCTTTTTTCCAAGGTTCATTTTGTACCCATGTCAATAGACTAAATATCTGTAGAGATCTTAAATTTTCATTACTCTTGTGAGTAATTTGCAGAGTTGTGGGGAGATGACGTTGGTGACTTTGTGCTATTCACAGGAGTGAAGATTGCTGAGTCAGGTTCCAACTGTGTTTGCAAGACATGTGAGACAGGCTTTTGTCTTCCAAGGCTGGGTTTCATTTTAGCCCTTCTTTGGAGAGAACAGCTTCGGAAAGCCCCATAGCCTTGGAAATTCAATATCATAAAGGAAGTTTAGAAGTTAGAGCTAGTCAGACATTTTCCTCCAAGTGCATGCTTTCCAGTGACAAGCAAATTCTGTTTTAGAGCCGCACATAAAAATGTCTCCATTTTCTCCCCAAAACAGTTTGAGGAATTCGTCTTGGATGCCTGCATGTATCTGCTGGACAAAAGCAAACTCAGTCTGATTGATAGAAGGGATCCTGCAAATGTGTCCAGAGCCATGTCTGCTTTGGTAAGCCTCTCTCAGTGAAGTGCTTTGCTCCTCCAGCACTCCCTCCTCCGTAGTACTTGCTCTTCTTTCCTTGGGACCATGAACAGCATTTCAGGATTTCAGTATGCATATGAAATTTATTCCTTTGGGATACTACAAGCAAAGAGACAGAGGCATTTTTGGGTGGAGGGAAGAGGTGAACAAAATACAGCATGTCCCCATCTCCAAAGCATGCAGCTGCCCCAGTGGTTGTCCTTCCTCATCAGTCGTGTTGGCGGGGTCAACACGGGGGTTGTGTTTTGGGGGGGAACTGCTCTCTGTGGTAGGACCCTTTTGGAGCCCTGTGGTTTAAGATACAAGATGCAAAGTTAATTTTTACCGCCCTGAGCAGAGGTGCCACCTCCTTCTAGATATCCAGGTGGAGGCTTTCCAACCAGGGGAGCCCCCAGCCAGCACCAGCAGCTTTGGTGGGTCCCACATGGCTGTGGAGCACCTGGGAAGCCACAGAGTAGGCAGAGGGCCTGGGGTTTAAGCCTCATTCAGCCTCATCCCTTTATTTTTCTCCTTTGTGCGTGTGTGTGTGTGGCCACAGGTTAATGCCAATGATGACAACGGTGTCCTGCTGGGGAACTGGTCAGGGAAGTACATCAATGGAACATCCCCTATGGATTGGATTGGGAGTGTCACGATTTTGCAGAAGTACTACAAAACAAAGAAGCCGGTCCGTTATGGCCAGTGCTGGGTTTTCGCAGGAGTCCTCAATACAGGTGAGCAGTGAACTGCCTCCCTTCTCTGACACCTCCCTTCTCTGACACCTCGATTGCTGTGCTAGTAAGGCAAATTACTGCGCCTCTGAGCAACAGAGGTGGCAGGGTCTGTCTGTAAGGAGAGGCTGAGGGAGCCAGGACTGCTCAGCCAGGAGAAGAGAAGATTTTGGGGGTCTGATCCTTGTGTGTAAATACCTGACAGGAAGGAGTGGGGCACAGACAGGCTCTTCTTAGTGATGCCCACTCACCAGGCCAGAGGGGATAGGCACAGGCTGAAACCTGGGAGGTTTTGTCTGAACCTGGGAAAACAGCTTTTTTCACAGTGAGGGTGACCAAGCCCTGGCACAGGGTGCCCAGAGAGATTATGGAGTCTACATCCTTGGAGATGTTCAAAAGCCATCTGGACACAGTCCTGAGCACCTGCTCTAGAGGACCCCGGGCGGGCAGAGGGGTCAGATAACAGGATCCCCAGAGATGCCCACCAGTCTGAGCGATTTTGTGACCCTGTGCTTTGTCTGTCTGTGCCACAGTCATGCGTTGCCTGGGAGTGCCATCCCGCTGTGTGAGTACCTTCGACGCGGCCCACGATACGGAGGAGAACCTGAGAGTTGATGTTTACCTGAACGAAAGAGGAGAAAAGCTGAACTCGTTGTCCTTCGACTCTGTCTGGTACTACCAAATGGGGCTAATGCTTCCTACTCTCTGTGCTGCCTTGCAGTGCCCCATTTCCCAGCCCAGCAATTCCTTTGAGAATTTCCCTACTGTGTGGGTTTTGTTGCCCAGGAGAGAGAGAGAGAAAGCCTGGGGTTTCACAGGGTTACATGCAAATACCCATTAAATCTGCCCTTACTAAAGGATTAAGGGAGGAGATTGTGACTCTTCAGGCTGTAACAGCTCACTCCTTTTCTTTCCAACCCAAATGCATGCAGGAACTTCCACGTGTGGAATGATGTCTGGATGAAGAGAACAGACCTGCCAGAAGGGTTTAATGGCTGGCAAGCTATTGATTCAACCCCTCAGGAGCAAAGTCAAGGTAGGATTT
Source organism: Falcunculus frontatus (assembly GCA_013398115.1). Lineage (NCBI taxonomy): Eukaryota > Metazoa > Chordata > Aves > Passeriformes > Falcunculus > Falcunculus frontatus. The sequence goes on from VZRV01009905.1 coordinate 1,064,869, forward strand.
GCCTAGAAAGGCTCTTTTGCAACTCCCGAGGGAGGCAGGGACATTTTGTGTGAAAAACATCCTTCCCAGTCAGCAAAGGAGGTACTCCCCACGCACACCTTCACGCTTGGGGTGTGGTGGCATCACGATAGATGTCACTGGGGCAGTGACACTCTAAAGCAGGAGGTCCCACTGCTGCCACCTCAGCCCAGGATGGAAGGAACAGCATTTCTTGGCAGGCAGAAAACCAGCCTTGTGGGGACATGATTGTTGTTTCAGAGGTTAAAGCACATCTAAGTCCCTGGGGTCATGAGGCTGTTCATTGGTAGATGAGAGAAGTGACCACCAAAACTGGTGACTACACTCCCTGCACAGGTTCAGGGAACTTGAAGGTGGAAAAAACCCAAAAGGTTAATCTTCAGGGAAGGGCAGAAAGTAGAATTTGCCTAGAAATCAAACACAGGTGTCTGGATGCAGTTGACTTAATAACCTGATGCTGATATTGGCTAAGGAAGAAACTTTCTAACACAATTTTGAAGCATTAGAAAGCAGGTATTCATTATTGTAGCACGCTGGACAACTGGAGGATATCTCCTCTAATTGGGTGTCTCATGAAACTTTACAACAAGGTATTTATTCCATCACGATCATACATATTCATTAGAGTGTACTTCCTGGCTAATACATAAACATCACTTCTCCTAGAACTAATCTGCGTGCATCTGCCTCTTACTGGAAGGCTTTTTATGGTCCTAGAGGGTCATCTGAAGGGTTCTCTGGTGGTCGTACTCACAAGCGCCCCCAACGTTAATAATTACCTTGCCTTGAACTTCTCTTAGGCCACGTGCTGTTGCTTCTTGTCACATAGCTTTGCCACAAAAGCCACTATGTTCCTCATTATCTGTTTATCCACTGGTCCCAGCTACGTTTAGCATCCTGTGTGGCTGCTTTTACATTGTTTTATCTACTTCTTGAAAACACATTTTTCCCTTGTTTGGGCCAGTCATCGTTATGTTCGGTTCCTTTCATCAAACCAAGCTGTGGCTTTCTAACCTTAAAATTATCTAAGTGAGGGGAAATATGCAAAAGCTCCTACCAGACCTTGGTCATCTATAAAAAACTCCCAAGCAGCTGTGGGATAAATGAGAGGTTTTGGAGTTCATTACTGAATTGGAGGACTATTTACTGCTGTGTGTCAACTGCCATGGCCACGGATTCCTGCTTGAGCATGTCTGAGAGTGGATCAAAAGTTGGAGTCACTGTTCATGTTTGGAAAATCAGCTGTTATTGAATACCCTCTCTAGGTCTTTTCCAGTGTGGCCCATGCCCGGTGAAGGCTGTCCGGGAAGGAGATGTGTACTTGCCCTACGACGGCAAGTTTGTGTATGCGGAAGTGAACGCTGACAGAGTCTACTGGGTCGTCAAGAAGGTGAACGGCAAGGACAAGTACTTCAAGGTTGGCACGGAGACCCAAGACATCGGCAAGAACATCAGCACAAAAGCCGTGGGGCAGAACAGGCGGGAAGACATCACCCGGGAGTACAAGTACCCCGAAGGTAACAGCCCCCATCCCCTAACGTAGTGCCAAAGAGGAGACCCCTGACCGTGCAGGTCACCCCTCAGCACGTGTTGTTTCCGGGAGAAAACTGCAGGAGTAGCTGCAGTGGCAAACCCAGTGAAAGACTTGGACACCCTCGGGAGGCAGCACTGCTCCCGGGCATCCTCATGCCCGCAGTGACACCTATAGGCTGCTCTTCAGGGGCACGAGTAAGCTTGCAGGCAGTGAAAGAAATGGGCTGAGTGATGAACCTAGTTGTCACACTGACCTTCGCTTTATTTCTTCATTCTTCTTCATTTTGTCTTCCCATTCCCCAAAACATATTGGAAAAAAAAATCCCACATTTCCTCTCCACAGTTCTCAAGACCCAGCCATGTTGTCCTAGACTGTCAAACCCTTCTCAGTGAGAAGGGCAAAAATATCAGGCTGAAAAATTTAAGAGTATCCATCCTCTAAATTGTCTCTTCCAGGAAATTCTTCCTGTCCAGAATGCTACAGTTAGATTTGGTGGTAGCACAAACCAAGAAGTTGTCCTGAGCAGAGGCTGGAGGTGCTCTGCCATCCTCTCTGCTTATCAGCAAAAGCATAAATAAAGGGAAGATAGCTCTGGGTGAGGAGACTGAGATACAGCTGTCACCCATATTTTTCTTCATCCAGGCTCCAAAGAGGAAAGGATGTCTATGCAAAGAGCTTATAGCTTCATACGCCCTTCGGGAATGGTGCCTCGTTCAGGCTACGCTTCGACTGTGCAGACACTAAGCGGGAACACCCAGCCTTTGATCCCGAAGGAGCCAGTCACCAAGACTGGGCTCCACCTTGAGATAACCAACACAGAACCTTTGCATCCTGGCAATCCCCTTGAAATGGCCATCACAGTGAAGACCTCTACTCCCGGGAACTGGACCATTGAACTTACCGGCTCCTGCCAGCTGCAGTACTATACTGGAAAAGTTCAGGCCAATCTTGGAACTATCAAGGAGACCGTCAAGCTTGAAGGCACATCTGGTAAGCACAGAAAGCTTGCTGTGTTCTGTAGACTAATTTACTGTGGCAGTCTGGGGTTTGTAGTGGCTCCACTATAGACCAGTGTATGGCTCTGTACTTTGTGAAGAGCAGAAACTGCCTGCCTAGAACCTACCTCCCTCGTTACTGCATTTGGAAGTCTCAGGTACAGACTGGGATCCCTCTGTAGCAGGGACCAAAACATGAAGGCCCTGCTGCAGCTTCAAGGAGGTGGTTAGAAATACATCAGTGTGGGCAGACAGAGGTTTTCATGGCATGAGTGAGGTGTGCTGGAGCATCTCCCTCCTGTCCTCACTGTGTAAACATCAAAGATGTCATCACAGGCTTTGTGTGCATCCATGTGGATCAGATCCCTCACAGGTTTTAGATGGCTGGAAATTTCAGCCTTTTTTTTGTTCTTGTGTTTGCCACTCTAATTTGGGTGGTGGTGATGCTGGTGAGTATTATTTTCTGAATTCTTTGCCCAAGCAAATTCCCACTTCACAACTGCCTGCCAGATCCCCGGAGCTGTTTGCTGCTGTGCTTTGCATATCTTTGAGTAACCTGGGTTGCATTTTTGATCCCCAGCAATGTAACTGAAATTTGCTAAACAAGAGACTAACGAGTGATGAATAATTAACAACCCTTGCTGATTCCAAGCGTGAGTCACTCACCAAAAAAAAAGGAAGAAAAAAAATAATCTTCGCTGTTGATGACTGCTGAGTGTTTTCACTCATATGCTGTTGCTTTCAAAATGCAGCAGGGCAGGACAAAAAGATAGCCACATATATACATGTATACATATATACATACATACATACACTTAAGAAAAGGCATTTTTGTTTTTATTCCCTAAATAGCAGCTAAAGCAATGCTTAAGCACCAGCACTGCTGACTTCGGGGCTTTTCTGAGCCACTGGAAGGTTGTCCAGGCAATTAAAGATAAAATCTGAAGCGAAAGGAAAGCCAGCAATTTTATAGCAGGCAGAGAAACTCCAGGGGGTGCAGGCTTAGATGTACCCAACCTCCTGCTCCGCTGCCTCCTCCTGAGTGCTGGGGCAGCCAGGGATCAGGGCTGCTGAAATGCTGGATGTGAGCCCAAGCCAGTGCTTGTCTGAGCAGAGAGAGAGTGAGATTCAGCCACCCTTTCCATGGGCTGCATGGGCCAGGTACCACCCAGTCAGCCAGGACTACGCCCGAAGGGAAAGCAGGATGGTCTCAGCAAATACGGCTCATACTCTGTCCACCCTGGGACACCAGCCTCCAGAGCTCACTTTGCCACCCAAGTCCTGGGCGTGTGATGAAGCATAAAGTTGTGTTTTCTTTCCTGCAGAGATGCAGATCCCCCTGAAAATAGCACCTGACGCATACATGAAGACACTGTCCTCCGTGGAAGATGAAGTGCTCATCCTTGTCACTGCCATTGCCGAGGTCAAGGAAACAAACGACAAACTCACCAAGGAGACCTCAATGAGATTCGAGTACCCCCCCATCACTGTCCAGGTGAGGCAGCTGCCAGCCAGGCTCCTGGGGGACAAGGGTTAAAGCTCTGCTCACTGTGGCACCATGGTGGTGTTAGCATTCCCAGAGGGATCTCCCAAACAGCTGCCTCCTGGGATGCTCAGTTCTTGGTATCTTATTTGGCTATTCAGCCTTCATTGGAATGTTGAAAGCAGCCATGAAATGAAAGTTTTATTATTGCCCCATCTAAAAGGGGAAGGAAGGGGCTGCTGGAGGAAAGGGGATGGCAGAGGACAGTCTGTACAGGGTCCATCTCCAATCCCACAGCTCTCCCTCCTGAAGGAAAAACGTGTTGAGAAACCAGCTGGAAAAACAGAGTGCTTTGGGAGGGTGGAAAGTATATGAAGGGGTTGTTCCCCACCATGCTGGTGGTGAGGAGTAAACCTGCAGCAGCTCTGGCATCTTTATCACCCATCTGATCCACAGTCTTTGGGTTTGTTTCTCTCTTTCCTCCTCTGCCAGATGCCAGAAACAGCCAAACTGTACAATGACTTCACCTGTGCATTCATCTTCAAGAACAAGCTGAATGTGACCCTGGAAAACTGCAAGCTGCTGGTGGAGGGCTTGGGCATATTTAAGATGACAACATTTGATCAGGGGTAAGGAGATAAGCCAAGGAAATGACCATGGCAGGACTCATCTCTGTTTATTTTTTTTTTTTAATATCCTTGAAGAAGCGGTTAGGGGATTTGGAGTAAGAGGGACCTTTGCCAGCTGTGTTTGAAACTGCACCACATTTGGCCAGAAGGACCCACACAGCAGTTGACGGGCTCAGGGCAGACGGGCATGACAGGGGCTCCCCCTGTGCTCCTGCTGTGCTGCTCAACAAGTGTGAATACAGCTGCTTCCTTCAGACTCAGTTTGGTGTTTCAGCAGTATGGGGAACTCTGGGGAAGGTCCCCAGGATCACCAGGACCACCAGGCAGTTCCACCGTGCCAGGCCCCACTTGCTGCACATTGGTCATGGGGGAAGGGAAACACCCACCCTAAACACATGCAGCGACTATTTCTTTAAGTGAAATTATTCAAAAGTGGCAAATAACCCTCATTCATGCTGTGACTGTTTTGTTTTTTCCTTTGTCCTTAGGGATATAATGCCCGGCAGGATCATGAAGTCTGAAATAATATGCACTCCGACAAGACTAGGAGAGAAGAAAATCGTAGCCAAGCTGATCTCAAACCAGATCAAAGGGATCTCTACAGAGAAGGGCATCATCATCACCGAGTAGGATTGGTGCCTTGTTGGCGTGCAAATGCTGGCCTTGCTAAATGAATCGCATCCCTGGGCACTTCTTTTCTCCTTGATTGCTGCATAGTACTTTTAAAGTAAAGAGCAAAAATGCCATAAAGCTAAGGGAATTAAACTGGCTTAAGGGCACAGTTGCATTGATTGCAGTTAATTGTGATTCAATAAAGATTGTTAAAATTGACTGTGTGATTTGGTTTGATGATATCGTCACATTGGGACGGCTCTGAATCCGCAAGGGGATGTTCCCCTCTCAGCCCAGGGATCAGAGCTCGTGTTGGTGCCAGCTTCAGCCAGCGATGGGTGTGAGCCTGGGAGGGGCCGGCAGTGCTGTGGTCCTACATGGAAGGACACACAGGGACCTCCCTGCACCAAGGGCTGCTGTGCAGCTCAAGGAACATTTCAAGCAAATCCCTCCTGGGCAATTCTCTCCTCCTCCCAGCTCACCATCGGGGGAATGTACAAGCATGTGCCTTTCCTTGTCTTTAGAGCACAGAAAGAGCAAACCCAGCACAGTCTCCCCAAACACCATTTTTCATACATCTTCCTATCCCACTTCTTTTGGGGGTTTTCAGGCGTTTTTGGAAGAGGTGCCCTCTCCAGCAGCATTCATTACCAGTGCTTCCCTAGAAATGTACAGCCTCTATTCTTCCCCTTCCACCCTGAAAGCTGCTGGACTACAGGAAGAACCTCCATGTCATCGTACATCAGGAGCTCTTCCAGCCATAGTCACACTGGAGAAGACAACAGCTGTGCACAGCTGGAGCCTGTCGCTGCACTACACACCCCAGCAACTCCTGAGCCCACCTTTAGCAAGGGATTGCTCTGTCCCACAGCATGGCCAGCAGCAGAGTGGCACTGGGGTTTCCAGCGTTTCCACAAGTAAAGATGAAATTAGGTCACACAGTAGTATAGGGGGTAATTTATTTGTTTATTTAAAAGGCAAATGCTCAAGCATTAATGCAGCAGAGTGGAAAAAAAAAAAGGTGACTACATCCGGTTATGTGACAGCCCATAAAAAGGGAAGAGGAAAAAAACCAGGAAGGACATAAAAAGGCAAAAAGGTTTTTACCACCCTCTTGTGTCGCAAAGATTTGGGGAACTCCCAGAGGAGCACGCAGGTGGCTGCCAGGCCACAGACAGGGGTCAAGGCTGCCCCAACCCCTGCTGCCCTTCTGCCCATGGTGTTCTGTTGCTCCACAGCAGCACAGGGTCCCTGAAAGGCCACCTCCTGTGGCAGCACAGCAGGGAGTGGGAGCTCCTCTCCACAGGCAGAGCGGGTGCAGGGTCCACGTGCATCCTGCGCACAGGGTAAGGAGGTCCTTGGCAGGTGGAGTATTAGTTCCTTAGTAAGTACAACAGCAACCAAAGGCACAAAAAGGAGTTACAAACAGCAAAAAATGTATTTTTTCAAGAGATGTAAATTCTCTATTTGCATAGAAAACCTGCCATAGAAGACACCAGGTAAGAAGTACAAGAACACTTTCACATTTGCCATGACTCTGTCCATCACATATTAACACCTCATGTCAGAGCAGTGATGGGATCTCCAGCGAATCATGTCCCACTGAGCAGTGCAGGGGGAGCATCCTCCCCAGCCCCACACATTTAGGGCACCACAAGCAGGCTCTCCAGGATGTCTTTCCCAGGACCTGGCGAGCCAGCCAGGACCATAGCAGCATGGTCTGAACATGAAGGCGTGTTCTAACAAAGAGCAAGAAGCATGTAGAGGGAAGGTAAACAGTGAGTTTAGTTTCAATTCCATGAAAATCATGTTTGGTCTCAAGCTACCAGTCAATCATTAAAGAACAAGGTTTATACAAAAGACGTGGATAAAACAGATTTTTCCAACTTGTGAAGACTTCTGTGATTTCTGACAGTTGTCACACTACATTGAGACAGAAAGAAGATACACCAAGGGGTACTGGGACTTTGGAAGGGGACAAGGGAAACTGACAGACAAGAAACACCAGAACTGATTTCCTAGGTGTGGGAAGTCACCCTGCCACATCTTGGGGGCACCACAGCTGGAGCTGGCTGTCCATGCTCTGTGTAAGGCACAGCGACACGTCCCTGTCTCTCACTCAGACTGTAACTGGAGGAGGGGAGATGACTGTTCTGGCTCTCACACCCCTCTTCACACTACTTTTTTGTTTCCCCTATTAAAAAAAAAAACAAACCCAGAAATGCCAGCACCTGAGGAACAACAGGAGAGGTGGGAAACTGAAGGAAATGACAACTGCTCCCGTGATGAAATGAACCAGGTTTGAGAGTGGAGGAGAAATTAGGCTGCCTCCATCCGTGCCTACCCAAAGCCATGTCCCAGAGTGGGGTCCCTGTTCTGAGAAGTATCCCTGGAACGCAGTGCACGGGGGTCTCTCCCAAGCTGACATCCCTATCCACCTGCCTCAAGGTGATTTTCAGCCATGAACTAGTTTCTCCCTGTAGCACCATTCCCACTGTAGACATAGCACCAGAGGCAGGGATGTTAACTGGATGCAGAGGCGGAGCAGCAAGCCAAAACTAGAAAATGTGAGCTAAAAAGGGCACTCTTATTCTTCCTCCTTCAACATCCCCATGGCTCCCTACAGGAAATCCCTTATAGATCTGCGTATGTCCCTGACGTCCCTTTCCTGTGGGATGCTGACAGAGATGAGCATAGGCTAGTGCAGAAGGAGGAGAGCTTTTTCCCTTAACACCCTGCTGCACAGGGCAAAGACATTCAAGCCCTCCTGTCTGAAGGACACAAGAGGATACCTTGTTTCCCCCCCAATGTGGGGTGTTGCCCTTTATCCCAAAGGTTATAAATACACAGCTCCGAATGATGTTTTCTAGATCTATTTTTCACTGACAAAGAGAAGAGACATCCAGAGGGAACAAGGGATGGGACAATTATTCGGAAAGACCCTCTGGATTTTGGTCAAGCTGTGCTCCTAACAGTCAAGGCACTCTGTTTGTTCCCAGTACCTTTGCCAGAAAAAGGGACTGCTGTGGCAGAGGATGAGTCCAGGAGAGAATCTCATCCCTCCACAGTAGCCCTGAATGTCACACCATTAATGCACACTAAGATGCTTTCCAAGGGTTTAAAAAAAAACAGAAAAAAAATCTTGCACAAATTCCATTTGATATTACTCCTATAAATAATAAAAACTTAATTTAGGTCTTTGACAATACCATGCTTTCATCCCAAAACTCCTTTCTCTTACTTCTGAGAGGAAGCAGTTATCTTTGGTCCATGTTACAGAGGAGGGGGAGATAAAAGCAAGCATGTTCTGGGGGGGGGGGGAAGCCAGGAGCACGTCTACAGTCTCCTGCAAATTTAATGACAATTAATCTAAGGGATATGACAGAAGAAAAAAAACAATTGAAAAACAGTCTAAATTAAAAGTACCCTGACATCTGGAGGATGCCAAGTGTTGGCAGCGCATCTGAATTCAGAGGCTGGCAACACCTCTGCATGACTTTGCTGCAACTACTGCCACCTGCAGTGATGCTCTCTTCAAGTGACGAGTGTTCCTTCTACAGGTTCACCAGCATTCCCCAGGAGCTGGCTGCAAAATTAGTGTAAGGAAACCCTGCGTAATGGCACGTACTAGTAGGACAATGTTAAACCCCAGTAAAATTAGGAGGCACTGTTCATTCTCTGCCAACTATAGCTACCAAGAAAGGAAGAAAAGAGAGACATCCATATCAGACAAGTCAGATGGAGAGAGGCAGTACCTCCATTGCAGGGTGCTCACATTGTCCTTACTTTGACTGCAGAAGTAGCCCTGGTACCTGGCCTAGACCACTTCCCTGCTCCCTGGGCTGCAGAGCTCGGCCAGGCAGCTCCTACTTCACTCATCTTACATGCGAATGAACCACAGCCCCGGGGAAAAAGCTTCCCCCCACCAGCACCAGCAGCTCAACAACCCAGCCAACATTTGCCCATTCTTGGTTGCACTGGCCACGGGTGAACGCTCCTGCCAGCCTGGCACCATCACAAGCCCACCGCCTCCAACATGCACCACCAGTCCTGGGCAGTCCCACGAGCACAAGAGGGTAAAAATTTACCCCTGGAGATATTTCAGAGCCCAAAGGAATTACACCCAGGGTGAGCTCATCCATCTGCTGCATCCATAGCCCTGTATTCCACCTCTGCTAAGACCAGCACACCAGTGACTTTCACAACCCAGAGGCAACACCCATGGGATGGGACGGGCTACAGAGGATGCGTTTTTCCAGAAAACCTTCAGAGCTGGCCTAATCTCGCCATCACACACTTAATCCTCCAAAGGGCTGTAAGAACAAAGATTAAGCAGACTCCCTAGGATATCACATTTCTGGGAACTGGAACCAATCTATCTGACAATTATAAACTGTCCTTAAAGGCCATGTAAGAAAAGCTCAGTAAAGCAGTTGACACAGGTCTGAAAAGGAGCTTATGAACCCCATCACTTATGAAGCTCTCTCTGGAGATTTGCATTGCTTCTGCTAGTGCTGTAGGGTCTGTTCCAGACAAATACTCCTGAATTTTTTAATGCACCAGAAAATATGTTAAAAAACACCCCTTAAATCTCCAGCACAAGTAATTATTAAGAGGAACACCTGAAAGCTTCTCCTGGCATTGTGGAGGATGCTTTGCTTATTCATGCGACATTTGGATGGCAACATCTCGAGCCAGAAACTGCTCGATTTCTTCTTGGGTCATAATTTCAGACGCAGGAGCTGCTGCCACTGCTTCAGCTGGTGCTGGGCTCTCGCAGTTCAGGTTTGAGAAAGGGTTGAACCAACCCAGGGAGAAGGCACCTCCAAATGCCAGCTTCATTCCTTCCCAGCCGCTGATCTTCTCCCAGGTTGGCTTCTGGTTTTTAAGTCGCTCAATACCCTGCAAGAAGAGAAGAGTTTATGGTCGTCTCACACTCATAGCAGGTATTTGGGCACCAAGCACTGTAGCACATGCAGAACTGCCTACCTATAGCCAGGCTGATGCTATTCCAGTTTGAGTTAACAATAAAGACAGACACCCTGCATTACTGAGAGTTTCATCTCCAAATTTAACAGCAAAACCCTCACACGAGATCAAATTCACGGACAATCTAATCTGAATCTTGCTCATGTATTTTGGCGTCAGTTGCTATTGATTTTTAGAGTACAGAGATAGCTTCTGAAAAGCCAGCCTTTTTGGAAACATGGACCTCTTCTCACATGGCTTTTTGAATCCTCCCAAGGAGTGACAAAACAGAGTTACAATTTAAGAGTTTCACCTTGTTTGGGCATTTCTTGCAATAGTTCAGACACAGCCAAAATAGTGCACCTTTTTCCAGTGATCAGGAATTTACCACTGCCACACCTAGGCTTGTCACTAGAAGCTCACTCTGAGCCAGTTAAAAGCAAATATTTAAGAACACAACTTCCATTTACCAAATTGTCAGAGACAAATCACAATGCAAGCCAGATAACCTGCTGGGAGGTGAGAAAATTTGTACAGGTGAAAGTGGAGGCTTCAAAATGGGACCGGAGCCTTGGTCAGTCAATATTCTGATTCATTCTCCCTCCAAGAACGTCACTTTCAGTAAATCAAACATTTCAACTGTACTTAAAGAACAGATCTATCAAATTTAGGCAGTGATTTTTTTTCCTGATAGTCTTCTCCATGTAGAAAAAAGGAACTAACATTTATTTCCTTAATGATTTTTTTTAAGGCCACCACTGTGATATAGAGCACATTTTTTTATGCCCATCTTTTGTGTCATGTAAGAGAGGAGCCAGTCTGCAGCTGTGCATGATCCACTCGTGATGATATACAAGTGACCACACAGAAAGTCTGTTCTTAGAGAAGCAAGAATACTGGATCCAAGTTTTGAGAAACTCAAGGAAAGGGGAAAAAAGTGCAAAATCCGTTAGAACTGTAAGAAAGAACAGTTTTAGAAGAGCTGGATAAACAGTACACTTGTCACATACTAATTCTACAGATTATTCTTGACAAGACACAGAACATTCAAAGCTCTGCAGTGAGAGGAAAGGAATACACACAGCAGCTCAGCAGCACCACAGCTGCACTCCCTGTCAGCCTCACAAATAACACAACAGCAGCAGCTCAGTTTGCAATAACATTGAGTCAGCACAAGCAGACCCAGGAGAAAACACACCATAAACCAAAGCACTGCATGCAAAGCTTTTGTGAACTTCGTTCCATCATTCATGCCCCGTTTCTAGTGCTGACTTAGGAGAAACCCAGCAGTGAATGTGCAGAAAGGAATGACGCAACACCAAACTGGAATTCCTCAGGGTTGTAATTTGGGAAAAATTCAAGCCCTGAAGCACTTCGAATGCTAAGCACAGCCTGCGGCACCTCACCCTGCTCCCAAGCTTGCAAATGTACCGTTTCAAGTGCTCCAGGGAAAATCCCTTGCAGCCCCATGTCCCTTGGGATGCCACACTTGGTGTGCTACAGCCAGGGCCCAGCCTTAGCTCCCTGCTGGGCAAGCTGGAGAGGAGCAGAGTTTGTGCACAGCAGACCCTTGGCAAAGCGTTCTAGCACTACCATGAGCTTTCCCTCCAGGATGCTGCATTTCCATCACTCAGAGGCTGTGCAACCAGGAGGCAGAGGCCTTGGCAGCTTAAAGCAGGAGAGCACCTTTGGTTGTGCGTTGTTCCTTAGCGAACTGCAGAGGTTTCCCGTGTGTTAGTAACAAACTGGCTGGAGCACGGCTGGAGCACTTACTGTGTGAGAATCTAGAGAGAAGGAAAACAAGTAGCACGGAGCAGGAGGAGAGACAGACACCAGGCATTTAAACCCCTCCCTGAGAGCCCAAGCTTCAACCCTGCCCTCACTCATTTGTGTAATCGGTTTCGATCTCTGCTGCCATCTAGACTGGGAATACAGATTTGGAACAGTTCTGGGCAGCAACCCATCCTTTCCTCCCCAAAAAAACATTGCTCACCTGCTCCTATCACCATCTGCTAACCAAGGCAATAAGCAAGGTCAGGCTGAGGTTGTGCTAAAGCCAATTAGGGAGCAGTTCAGCAGAGCAGGCAGGGGCGTACTTTCTCTCTCCCAACCTGACCTCACTAATCCCTTCACAGCATGTATTCAAAATAAACAGAAGTTTTATAATTGTATCTTGATCTATTTTTGGCTGCCAGCCACATGGTCAGTAGGGCATGAGGTTATGCCTTAAAAAGAATCTAAGGGAGATGGAAGGAATGCACAGCTGTTGAAGACATTTCATTACTGTTTAATGAAACTTTTTTTTAAAATATACTTACATAAATCTCTCACCATTATTTTAAAAAGTGAGAATTTTGTGTATTGAATTAAACCAACACCTGTTTCTCTTTCCCATCATGCAGCTATTCCACTTAATTTTTAAAAAAAGTGCTTAGAAAGCATCATCTTTCCCTATTTCAAATCACATCATTTTGTACCAATACTGAAAAGATATACACTGAGAAACATAAAATACAGGACACTACTCTTTAAGTAAGAGGTAAAACATCGCAAACGTGGGGACAGTAAGACAAGGTTGACCTGTGACCACTGCGATGCTGTAGGATATACCCTGTTTCTCCCACTACTGCCCTCGGTGTCTGCTCCTGCCCAGAGCCAGAGAAGGATGGTGGGCTGCATGGCCTGACTCAGAAGCAATCTGCAGGACAGCTCTTGAATATTAGAAGAAATGCATTCATTTCTTTCAATGCACTTTTAAGATACGAAAGGAAAGAGCAAGCCAAAAAGACAAGCATTGACACAAATTGATGGTTAAGGAGAAGACACAGGAAGCATTGCCATTGGAAACCATGATTAAGGCAGAACTTCTTTTAGAGCAGTTCCTTGCACTCATTTCTGCTTGGAGCACCACTTAATTTTCCAAAACAGAAGTGCTCTGTTTGAGTTTGTCCTTCAATTTCTCTTGGCCACACTAAAACAGAACCAGCACTTGAAATCAGGTAGTCCTGACCAGGAAAATACTTTCCATCAGCAAACCAGTTAAGTCTGCCTTTCTCATATTAATGCTGACCTACTTTAGTACCATTCAAATTGCGTCAAACCAAGTCGTACAGTGCAAGGAAATCTGAAGGCCATGGTTATCACCACACACACATGAGAGGCATTGCTGGCATTTCTGTGATGGTGACTCGTTTAAAAAACAAAACAGTTTGACTGAAAATATCAGTACTATGTAATGCTGTTTAACAATTTGCATTTGGTTTGAAGCAAGAAAAACTCAGTAGTTACACATTTTTCCACAATGGTCAAAATGCCAGAACAATGTAACCAGTCTTCCTCCACAACGCATAGCTAATAAGGGTAATTAAAATAAACCCAAACTGGAACGTAGAATTTGTAATCAAAACAATTTTTGAAGCAGTGGACTACAGAGAGATGCATTAATTAGTTAATTGCCTAGGTGACTCAACATAAAAAGCCTCTCCCCTCACTATATCTGATTTTGCATCAAGGCAGCTTAAGGGACAGATTCTCTAGCAGTTCAAATTATCACCTGCACGTGTCCCACTGGCTGGACTGACCACGGCCCAAGATCCAGCTTAACTATTAAGCTGGGAGCGTTCTCTGAGAAACACCATCACACACTAAAACCAGAGTTACAGCCTCTCCCAAGTGGTGAAATAAACCACTGATTAACGGATCAGTATATTACCAATTAACTCACTTTTCAACTTAGAAGCTGAACACTCAAGTTAATTAACCTTTATATGCTTCTGCCTGCTTGCATACAGAAGTGGAAGTTCAGAAAACCATTACAGATTTTTTTCCCAAGATTTGGAGCGAAGAAAGAAAGAACAGCAAACAAGTTTTTGGAAAAGTTTTATTGCATTTGTTTTCCATATGGAAGCATTGACAGATTGAAAAGATGCAGCATTCGCATTACTTCCAAAATGAGACATCCAATAAATTTCTCCTTCCCTGATTTCCCTCCCTTCCCCCGTGGCTTTGAAGCAGTCTAAACAGGTCAGTTTCCAAAAAAATATCTTAAACCAAGGAAAGAAAAGATTCCTTGGAAGTCACAGACACAGCTGATTTGTGTATATCCTTTGTTTGCAATTTATTTGATGAGCCCATGGGAGTCGTGAATCAAAAATATAATAAAATTCCTGCCTGAACACAAGATGTCAGTTGTAATTATGAATGGTTTAGCTCTACCCGTTTTTGGAATGCCTTCTGTCCCTCCCACTTTCATCACCACACAGTTCATAACATCATGCATGCTCCTTACCATAAATATTTCCCAATTTCAAACCCTTACACATATATGTGTGTGTGCTTACACACATACACATGTATGCATAAACAGGAGAAAAGATTTACAAAGCTCTAAACCAGGGCAATGCTAACAATATAGAATCAATCACCCTGGAACACTTACACATCCCATCAATATTAGTCTTTATAGGAATCTGGGCATTCATGTCAGTTTTTCACATTAACACCGTTTAGCAGGCATTGTTCTAACAAGTCATTTATCAAGACAAACACACACAAAAAACCATGATTCTGCTATTCTAAACACTTGAAAATTAGCTTGTTTTCTTTCCTGGAAGTGTAAGGCATGTAATAATCCAAAGAGTCTTCTAAACCTGCCACAGTTATCCTAAAGGGGCAACAATTTCCTGCACACAAGGGAGGGAACAGATAAAATAATGCCAGAAAGATGGAATCAGTTCTGTGGCTGGAAGGAAAAAGGAGGGTGGAGTGGGAATTGGTGTTGGCAACGTTTAAGTACTTTAACTGTTTGTGATCACCAGGTCAACTGGCTCTCTTGCTGTGTTGCCTTCTGGTCTTGCACCTTTTGGTACGCGAAGTATCTGCCTCCCCGTTTGAGTTCACTTATGAAAGAGCAATGTGCTCCTTCAGGAAGTCCAAAGGTCAGCTGCAAGAGTTGTGCTGTGTAGGGCAAAGAAAAGAAACATGTCATCCACAGAGCTCATCACAGTCAGGAGACAGCATGAGAATTTACTCAGAAGAGGTGGGTCATAACAGAGAAGAGAGGATCCCCTTCACATTAGTTATGCCATACAGAAAGCAGAGAGAAACAAATGCCAGTAAAGTTAATGTGATAAAAAAGAAAGGAAAAAAAAAAAAGAAAAGAAAAGAAAAAAAGCAGCAGCAGTTTCAGCCAGAGATATAGAATTATCTAAAATGGTGGAATACAGGGCTTGTTTTTCCTCTGCAATTATCAGCCATTTAATAGACATAAAAAAAAGTTTGTTTTGCTTTTTGTTTTAAACATTCATGGAAAATTTGTAACAGTAGTGCTGTAATATGTTCCTATTTTAGTGGAAATGCTGGTCAGGAATTCCTCAGACCACATACTGGTACGGGTCTGCTTTTCCTTGGTCTGGTGTTGCGAATGGGCTAAGCCATGCTATAGAGAACGGATGGCCAAATACTGCTTTCATGTTCATCCATTTTGTTTTTTTAGCCCATCTTCTCTCTTCCTTTTTCAACTGTTCTATTCCCTGAAAACAGAAATATCACATTTTCAGTCAAATACTCAGATTTCTGTAGTTCTGGATTCGGGGAAAGGTCTACTCTCAGTTACCCCTTATCCAAAGGACGGAGTAAGAAAATACAAACGCATTTGTACTGCCTTTCCTTCTCACTATTTTATATTAAAAAATAATAAAGCTAGAAACTGTTCCTTGGAAATAAAATTGCTTTTATTTCCTTCAGACCTACATACTACAGAAATATTTTAAGACCTGCCATCCAATTGCCTCTGATGTCAATAAAAAAACCCCCACTACTTAAAACCAAACAAAAAGTATGTGCTTTAATGGCTGAATGCATTATGTGCTAACCAGATGGAAAAGTTTTAGAAGAAACCATTACAAGCTTCTAGACAAAAAAAAAAAAAGAACCAAAAAACCCACAAACCCAAAGATAATCTCTGTAATGCTCCCAGATTCACCAAGCAAGTTCAGGAAGTGCCCATGGCTCAGTGTAGCTGAGTCTACCTGGTGCCTCTTCATGTGTCATTAGAATCACTGCTAAAACATGCATGGGCTGACAGCAGGGAGAGAGGGTTAAATAAGATACTGATTTGAAGAAATCATTGGCATTGCTTAGTAAAGGTTAGAGGCAGAACAAAAATAAGCCATCAAGCAATCAGCTGAAACATTCACTAGTTAAACATTAAAAAAAAAAATCCATACTGTGTCTGAAGCCCAGGAAGTGAATTTGGTCTTTCAGGAAAGCCATATATGCCTGGCTGCTACAGAAGCACAATGAGCAAGAGCAGTCACTGGAGAGCATCACTCTCCTATGGGCAGCAGCAGCAGCTGGCAGATCACCCAGTTCCTTGACTCTGCATCTTCTGCAAGATAAGGTTTCTCCTGACCTACACGTGTCTCCCACGTGATGCAGTAACGCGCTGCAATACATTTGTGTGCCTCAAATTACTGATGCTGGGAGCTCCAATAAACAACAGGGGTCAGCTGCAAGAGTTGTGCTGATCCCTGGTAAATGCCACCTCCAGAGACAACAGCAAAATACCAGGGTTCTGGCTCCCTCCAGGCAGAAAGGAACCATCTCGGTGGGACAGCGTACTCAAGAGGAGGAATGAAGTCTCACAGTGAGTGGAATAGAAAGGTGGAAAAACTGCAACACACAGCCCCGTCTCTAAAATGTGAATTACAGCACTGCAAGAGAGCACACCAAGAAGCACTTCACCTGGAAGTATTCCTCTGCTCAAAACAGACTGCTTGCCAGACAGCTAGCTCAGTGCTGGCAAACCAACAATGAGACTCCATGGAGCAAAATCCTTACTGATACATATGAAAAAACCCACCCTAAAATAAAAACCCACAACCCAACAGAGGGAGATCATATTTCATTTTTTTATTTTAGAATGTGACATTGTTCCCCTAACATCTATGAGTCCCCAGAATTAGAGTAGAAGGGAAAATCTGGGGACTTATTTGGGTGCCCAGCTGTAAGAAGCAGTTTCTAAAAATTCTTAACAGGTTTCAAAGACAGAGAAATTCAAATGGTGATTTCACAGGCAACATTGCCACTTTACACACTTATTGATGAACACAAGCTCAGCAGGATCTGTACCACACTGTACTTCTTCCTGGGGCTCTCCCCATGAGAAAGAACAGTGAAGTCTTCCTCTGAACACAGACAGGTGGAACACCAGCCTCTTGCAGGAGCCAGGCATTTAAAAAAGTACTGCAAAAAAAGGCTCAGAGCAATGGGCTCATATGGCATATAATGCCAGTCACAGCTCTCTGACAGCAGCAAAAATACTTATTCCAGCTTCAACTGGCCATGGGCAAACAAGGGGAAAGAAACCTAAAGGAGGCAGGGAGGAAAGAAGAGTTGTCACTCTTTTAAGACTCTCACTTCTCTCCAGCCACTCCAGTAAATTCCATTACCTGAGCATGCTTGGTGAAGAGTGGAAGTATTCACAAGTGTGGGAACATCCCCAGGAGTCACCAGCTCCATTGTTACAGAAGTGGGCAAACACACGGATTCATGACTGTAATATTACTATATAATCTCTCCTATGCCACCCTTGAATTCGGGATGACTTGGTGGATTTGCAGCAGACTGTATCCAGCAGGCTCCCACAAGCCTGCTCCGCTCCCTTTTCTTTTTCCCTCTGACAAGAGTTTTTGAACTGCTGAACAGATAGCTAAGACTGGAAAATCTTCTAGGCTAAAAGAAAGTCTCTGTCTCTGTGTGTGTGTGTGTGTGTGTATTCCTCCCCCACCTACTCATCTTGGCTTACCAGCACATAAACCTGTGCATAGTGACAACCAGGACACACAGCTGAATTTCAGGCAATACCAGTGTAAAAGCACCTCATTAAAGGAAAAAGTTTCTCTAATCCACAGGGACAAATACTCTCTACCGAGTAATCCCAGCTACCTATGCCTACTTTATGGGAAGTACTGTCAACACAGCACTCCAGCCAATACATAGGAGTACCCTACTTCCCACAGCGACCTTCAGAGAACACCATCCAGCACCGTGCTAGCTCAGCTTATTACACTGCATCTCTCCTCAAAGGGTACATGGACTCCCTGTGCCATGAGGAAAAACCCTGTAGCCCATCACTGTTTCACAAATGGTGAGAGACAGGGTAAAGGAGAGAGTGTGAGACACCCACCGTTTCATCAGTGCAGATGGAGTGTACTTGGGTCCCAAACATAACTGAGGTGAAGATGAGAAATAGGAGAGCTTCAAAACACAAGAGGATGAGGAGAATCACTGTAGTTGGTGGAGAGAAGGAACTGCATTCTGTGAAGACAAAACAATGGAGTTGGAAGGGTAGATATCAAGTAATGCACCAGCTGCAAAACACCTGCTAAGCCACGAGTTTTCCATACTCAAACTATCAAATATATTATACAAACAGCATTTCCAGAAAGACACACAGGGAAGCTCTGACATTCAAGCATAAAATGATCACTCCCTCAAGTGTAAAAAAAAGTCAAAAAACCCACCAAAGACCCTGCAATGCTTCAAGATTGTAATTTTCTTTTCCACTTCAGAGTTCCCCCAGCACACTGGCTAGGACTCCATTCTACTCAATTTTACCTGGAGCTTCTCTCTTAAGCATTAGCCTTAACAGATTTTCCACAGTGATAAGTCCATTAGAAATCTCAAGCTGGCAGTCAGGACACGAGACTATGTAGCACCAACATAAAACCAGGGTGAGCTTCCTTTCATAACTGCCCTAAGCTGCAACTTAAGAAGGTCAGATTAAGCCAAATTCCTATTTTTCCTCATACTCAATAGTGCAAACTCAAGCCAGAGCTGAAAAAAAAAACCCCAAGAAGGTAATTAGAAAGGAGGAGCAGAAGAAGGGAATGTTATAGGGCCAAAGTCACAGTGTTGAGTGCTGTAAATGTCAGAATGTCTCCAGATTTTTCCGAAATCTAAGACTCTTATCAAAAGCCTGTATTTTTCTCATGAGATCTTAAGCTTAAACAGATTCACCATAATCAGGGACTAACACAATATGCATAAACACAAGGCAGCTAGAACAACATATCCATCTCTCCTAAGAGCTGTGTTCTGCCACCTAAACCTGGGACAGGTAGGAAAGCTTTTCCCACAGGAACAGGCTCTGGGAAAGGAGATAAGGGAAACGATGTCTTGATGTATCCTTCCCTTATGGCCCTGGCCACTGCAGTCAAATGCAGATGTTCTCAGTGACAGCTGGCAGCTGTTTTACAAAGTTTTGAAGTGCAGAACAACCTTGTCAAATTCAATTCATACGTGTATCCTCTGCAGTACTATAAACTAAAACCAATCATTATACTGAATAACACTACTGAAATTCCAAGGAAAAAACCCCCCATCCTTTTCCAAAAAAAGTCATAAGCAGTACATACATGTGCACACACATTCTTTGACACCTTGCTGTTCAACACAGCATTACCTTGAGGATTTCCTACAGCCATTTGTGGTTTCAAGAATATAGATAGACTGACTTTGTGAAAATTTACTCACTGACTACTTCAGAGTACTGAGGTTTTTGGTTTGGCTTTTTTGAGCTGCTTCAGCTCTGGTTTTGGTTTGCTGGGTTGTTTTTTTTTTTTTAAGGAAAGGAATTGTTTGTTCTTGTGAGGGTGGATTTTTGGATCTGAGCTAGCATGTTTTCCTGGCAGTCTTGCAAGAATGATTCACATTACCCTTTTTGAAAAAGCATACACATTCTTCTTATCTTTTGTTGGCATTCGGGAAATTAGTGCTGTGTTCATGTCAACAGTAGCTTATTGCACACATATTCCTTAGGTGTCTTTACATATCAGCTTTTTCCTATGCATGGTCAGGTGTAAGTTGAAACAGGACTTTTCAGGAAAGAGATTCCAGCAGGTAAAAAGAATTATGAAGTTCCAGGACTGATTATTAAAAATAAAAAAAAAATAGGGATAGCATAGCAGAACCTTGATAGCATTCTTCTGAAACAAGCAAACTTCATTGTAAGTTCTCATTCAAAGGGTAATCCGTTATTTTAATAAGGTATTTTGTTTATACTCACTTGTCCAGTCTTCTTCAAAGCAGTACAAGAAGTGAAATCCCACCATGATTAGAGCATGCAGGGAAATCAGTGCTATATACATCTGAAAAATAAAGGATGTAATACAGACACCAAGTCAGTTCAAAGAGCAGAACGCAAAATCTTCCCAACACTTTATTTAAAAGCACAGTGCTTAGATTTCAAAATAAAACCAAACCACAAACAGCTCCTAAAACCATCAAGCTCTCCCATCTCCCCTGAAAAAGCACCATGAAGCTGGCAAACGCCAAGACTACACAGACTCATTCTCTCCTTACTAACAGCTCTGAGCGAACACAAGGCAGACTGCTGAATTCAACACCAGCTGGATCCAAACCCAGCCTCCTGTGTCCCAGAGTGGCCTTCCACACAGCTCACTGTCCTTACCTCAGCTGAGTACTGCATGGCTTTCAGAGAACAGTAACACTGATCAAGGTATGCTGTTGTCAAAGCTCACATCCTTGCTCCTGACAGCACTACAGTTTCCCAGAGAAACAACAGGCAATTTGTTTTAACCGGAAAATGCATTTTATCTGTTTTCCAGTATGAGGTTCAGAAAAATGATGTATTTTTTTAACAAATACCTTCTCCTGAGGCAGACACTGGCATGGAAAGTTTCTCTCAGGCTTTAATACTTTGTACTTAATCATTTTTGGTTTAAACTAGATCTTAGCTTTGTAATAAAAAGCGTATGTAACAAAAAGTTAGAACAAAAGCTATGTGCAATGCTACACATAGATTACAATTTACTAAGACAGGGCTAAAAAAATTACTCTCCTGAACCTACAAACTCTGACAAAGATAGGCAGAAGTGAGAGAGACTTTGTAACAAGAAACACTTCTGGAAGCAGTAAAAGGCAATAGAGGAGTATTCTGGTTTTCCTTGCAAGTTGAGCATGCTGCTGTTCTTTCACTTTCTCACATGTCAAAAAGAATATCCACGAACAAAACCAGCAACCCTTATTTTGTTTCTCTCAACCAAATTAAGTGTTAAATACAGTCTGCTTGAAAGTGGATATCAAGTTTTAATAGAAACTGAAATCCTTTTGATAGAACTAAAACACCTAGCTCACTTCTCAAGATAAAAAAAACCCGTTTGCTCATAGGAAAGAAATGGGATTCATTTGGTTCTGTAATCCACATCCTTGCAAACCACACCACAGAACACTAAGCCTTTCATTTAACTGAAAATCTCCTCCTTTCTGCTTGGTAATATGAGAACATACTTCCTCAAACCTACAGATGTCTGAGAAGATTTATTAATAAAACAGAGCATCACTGAAACTCAGCCTTGTAATGTTCACACTACTCCCACGGGATCTTTGCAGTTCACTTTGATGAAACACATTTCAAGCCTTCCAGAAATATCCAGTATTCAAGTTTGTACTCCCGTTGTCTTACTCATGATGCTACAGATATAGTACAAAAAGTCAAGCACCTCCTTGGTTTTCAAGTACAAAAATAAACCACTTGCAATTAAAAGGTGGATAATTCTTATCCAAGGGGATGCAGACTTCCCACTCCTTCTTTGAGATGTGGCAACAGCTCTTATTACATTATCCCACATAGGTACTCGTACAACTATAATGTTTTGGAATCCTACATATGGCGTGGGACCCTACCAGCCACTGTTGATGTAAAGGGGTGGCCCCTGCCTCAAAGAGCTCAGCACCACAATAAACTACTCGCATTACAAAATAGGTGCTGAACAACCATCAATACAAGCCTCAAAAACCCCTGACAAAGGCTTCCTGTGATGCCTTTTCCCACTGCTGTGGATGGACAGGAGGGGGTGTGTGTGTTCCCTAATTAGTGAAACAGAAGCCTGTGGCAGGTCCCCATAAAGTTCTTCCAAAACATGAAGGAAGAGAATGCCAGCACTGGGAGCTGCTTCACAGACTACACACTGCATTTCAGCACTTCCCACTGGACAACCTCAAGCATCACCTGCAAAATACTTACTGTAAACAGTACAAAGTACTTCTGGTTATTCTCTCCTACACAGTTATTGACCCATGGGCAGTGATGGTCCATCTTCCGAATGCACCTCTTGCAAACACTGAAATAACATAGGTCTTTATTAACAGCACTTTTCATTCCAGGAGCACAAGACTTCACAGGGGGTTGCGGGACAAAGAAATTAAGGAAAAGAATTAGAGGTGAAACCTGAATCTAAAAGAGTTTACCTGCCACCATATTTATATTTGTGGTTTGCTTACCTGACTAAGCCTGTTCAAAATGAACCATACAAAACCAAACCACCACTACAAAAATTAATGCCAGACATCAGTGGTTCTTTCCAAAATATGGTTTGAATCATACATTGGGGCAGATGGGAAAAATCTGTGATTTTGTTTAGTTTTAAGCTATTTGGCCTGTAAAAATGTCCACAGATTAAAACCAAACAGAAACCACAAAGATATAAAAGGTGGCAATGAATAAAGATACTTTTCAAAGTTGCTAATAACAGACTAAGGTTTATTTGCCGACATTCGCTGGTAGAAGGAACTTGCAAAAAAAGAAAATTAAATGAGACATTAGAAAAGATTCTTGACATCAAGGTAAGCCACATACTAGCAGAAAATAGCTGCGGCAGTCGGTCAGGAAGATGGTACCACAATATACATTCAAGGTGAAATTAGATGTTAAAGCACATCACAAAACCAGAAAAATAAAATCAAAATTCAAATTCTTGCCAGCGTGCAAATTGTGGCTGGAAGTCAAATAATTAAAACATTATTACTTGGTCTGAACATCATTCTCTTGCTTAGTCAGTAACTGCTTCAACTCACATAATAAAGGAAGTCTTTTTCTCTACCGCTTTCTCATATGATAGGAGACGAAAGGCAGCCTCCTGATACCACGTTGCACAAACAAGCACAGAAATCAAATATGAAAAAACACAAAACCCCGAAGCAAACAAACAATAGACCCAGAAAGGAAACAGCCATTCCAGAACAATTCTGGCAGCAATGAAACAGAAAGGACTGAGCGCTCTGCTAATTTTATTTTTCTTCTTACAACAAAAAGCATTTTGACCTTAATATAAATAATAAACTTCAACACCCAAACACTTAAGGGAAATTCAAAAGAAAACATAAACATGTTCTTATCAGCATGTATGAATAAATAATAGGAAACATCTCTGTCAGAACAGCCTTTCACTCACTTTACACAGTGGGAGGGGATAATCCCCAAGGATATGTGCTATGCCTGAAAAACAAATGAGTTGCTATAGGCCTGGTCCTAAATGAAAATCCAGGCAGGCAGGCCCCAGCCTCCCAGCATAGGGCCAGATCAGGAGCTGCTTATCCTCAAGCAAATCTGGGTGCCCCTACTACCTGCCAGCCCCAGGTGCAGTGAGAAACAAGAAAAGCCTCGTTTTGCCAGAACAAGCAGCTTAAAATTATTTTGAGCTACATGGGGTCTAAAATCAGCAGGCACAGTAAAAGCAATTTATCTGTCAGATAATGTACTTCGTATGACAAGTATCTATCACTGTGATTAAAAAAAAAGGAGGGGGTAAGGTGAGGCAGGTGGTAAAGGAGGAGGATGCCTCCCTGTGTGCAGGTGTGCACACACTTCCCTTGGGCTCTGAGAGAGGTGAGTACCCAAGCAACCCTCCAACTGCTCCTACTTCCCCAGAGGGACAACCTGAAGACGCCAAGCCACAGACGTGAAAGGGATAGGAGAGGAGGCTGGGAGGGGAGGTTTTATTCCATGTGCACATACCAAAAACAGTTGGATGACAGACAGAACGGGAAGCTAGCTGGTGGAAAAGGAAACACAGAAACCACAACTAAACACTACAGGCAGCAGGAATACTCAGACACCTTCCCCCACTCAACCACCCAGCTTCCAAATGCTGGCAGGACTAGTTTACTGGGCACAGGGGACTCACTAAATAGCACATTCATCAAAAACACCCTGGTCCCTCTGGCATACAGCTAGCAGTATCTCCTGCTGATGTATACCCTCACCCTTGATGTGTTAAAGTCTAATCAAATCTCCCTAGGCCACAAAAAAAAAGCTTGACTGAAGATTCTCAACAACATCGGTGGTCAGCGGATCACCTTCCCAAATCCTAATGTCTAAAAACTCATCTCAAAGCATAGAAAAAAGGACTATGTTGACAAGGTTTTGTGTTTAGCCAGAGTCTTTTTCATTTACCTACACTGCGAGTCATCATCAAGACAGCATTTTAGATGTGAAGTTTCATTCATAATTGAAAAGCTGTCAGAGGGGATTTTACAGTAGCATTAATAAGTGATAGGCATGATCACATTGCTCCTGCTGAATAAGCAACTCCTGATTTTCATTAAAATTGAAAAAAAAAACAAACAAAAAAGAAAAACATTTGCAAACTGAAGCTCTAAAAACAAATATGAAAAAAGCAAACAGCAGGACAAGTTTGCTCAGCTCATTACCATGTATCTCACTCCCCATGAGAGCACTGCATAAATCAGCAGCAGCCCAGGTACAAGCTCTCTCTGTATGTATTGGCATTTGAGGAGGTAAGGAAGTGACACCAGTGCAAACTTATTAACTACTTACTGGAAAGCAGGTTCGCTTGCTTTAAAAGCAGAAGAGAATTTTAGGAAGTAGTTATTTTTTTGCTCACTGCCTTTAGTACTAAAAAGCTCACTACCAGTTACTCTCTTCCATGAAGTTTATCCTACCAGAAAAAGAAAGGACATGACAGATCAGTAGGCATACTGATCTATCACACAGCACAAAACAAAAGTCACAGTACTCAGTGAAAATGTGGAAGTCTGAACTCTTAAAAAATATACAGAGTTGCCCGCACTTCAGTTTTAACTTAAATACCATTTCTAAATAGAATACACAGTTAGACAAATGGGTTTCTGAATAAAAACAAAACAGGAAAAGACACTGACCCTTTGGGAGATGTTTTATGGCTTTCTATGCATTTTGTCTCTTTTCTATGCATTATGTCTCTTTTCAAGTCATGTTTATATGAAAATTAATGGAATGTCAGTTACAAGTCTGGAGCCAAGGCAGCACCCAAAAATTTTAAGTGTTTCTCACTTTGCACGACGTAGCCTCGGCCTCCTATATCTGAAAATTTCTCAGAAAAGGTGTGAGATTTCTTCCAAGAAGCTTGAATGTGTCTGGTACTATCGGCAACAGAATTTGTACGCCAATCCCTCAACTGACCCACTCCAGTCTCAGACTCCAACAACAAGGCACACGGGTGAACAATTCTTGAGGTCTTGATGAAACAGCCATCCTCAGAAAAGACTTTACCTGCAGTGATGTGCTCTGTCAGGTTTGATGCTACAACACTTTGGGCACTTGTAAACCACCTGTCCTGGCTTAAGCTGTAAACTCTCGATGAACTCTTTTGTGGCATTACCTTTGGGTACAGCACCCTGCAGGGAAAAAAAAACAAACCAGGAGATTAATTTGTGGACATTAGGGCTGCTAAGAACAACAGGATGACTTAAAATTATGGGAGGGGAAGGAAGAAAAAAGAAATAAAAACTTCCCTAAGATCAACAGAGTTTCAAGAGGAGCAAGAAGATTCAGAAAAGAAATTTAAATATGGTCTTAAAATATGGCACCACCCACTTAAACAGAATTTTGGTGGGGTTTTCATTGCTTTTTTTAAAACATCAATAAAGCAATTAGTCTTTTGTAATACTAGCTTCATTTAAGCAATTAGTCTTTTGTAATCCTACAGTAACCTTAAAATATTTAGGAATCTCCATTCCTTTTTTCACATCAAAAAATTTATCATGTCAGTGTTTCATATCACAAACTGAAAACCACAGATGTTTTATGCCAGGAGAAGCAGCTTCTTCTGAAGTATCACTGTGTACACTAGGAGTTGCTGGTAAACAACCCATGTATTTATAGTTATGCTTCCATTGTGTATTTGTTATTTAAATTAGGTTTTAACATTCAAACAGTGAACACTAAGAATCATCACACCTGAATAAGACTCGGTAAAGCATTCTTAGCTGTGCAATTTCCACTTTAAAGTATATCTTTAAATAGGTAACATATTGCTGCTACAGGAGCCCAAGTTCAGGAGTTTCCAGTCTTTCTAGGAACATTAATTTGCTCAAAAAAAAACAAACCAAAGAAACTTCCTCTGCTGAAAAAAAAAAAAAAAAAAAAAAANAAAAAAAAAAAAAAAAAAAGTCATGAAACATGGTGTATGAAATCACTGACTGGCACAATTTACTTCTGTGAATTTAAGGCACATTTTTACTGAAATAAAAACAAAGATGCAGTATTTCAATAGATTTCTGATGGAACAGTCTCCTTTTAATACATCTATAGAACCTCCTAACAGCAATAAACAGGAATGATACACGAGTGAGAGAAGTGCACATTAAACCAGTACTATAAGGCTTTTTTTAGCAGTCTTTGGGGCTTTTTTCCCCACAAAAACTCCCAACAGGCCTGATTAATTTAAAAATTACCAAAACAAATTTCCACAAAATACTACAACTCATGTTCTCTCTCTTCAGTATGCAGCAAAGCTCAAAACTTTAAGAATGTTTCTAGCAAGGACCCATTGGAAGCAGTTCCTGAAATGCAGGACACACGCTAGCAGTTGTGAAGAACTGAGTTGTTCATTTATTTATAACAAGAAATCTGCTTGTTTGCCTCAGCAATGCTTTCTGTTTCATTCTGATTCTACATGTGCCCCTGGTTCCCCATGCCCTGGAAGCTTCCTTAATCCCAGACTCTCACTGTCTGCCAGATGTTAGCACATCCCTTCTCTCTATCTTCCCTCCTGCATTTTATTTAGCTAAATTCCTCATTAAAAAAATGAAACAAAATCCCACTGGCTCTCCAAACCCATACATAAATCCCACCTCACACTAGGAATTAACATATCTGTCCCAAATACTCTCATCAGAGATTGTATCTGCTTCTCCAACACTGCTTGCCTAGCCCATTTCAAAACACAGCTTTTGTTTCAGAAGAGCTGCTGCTAACTGCAAAATAATTCCAGCGACCTGAAGGTCCCCAGGCATGAAAGTCACACAACACACAATAATTAACAACCACCCTCAGGATACAAACTATCTAACAAACTGCTGCAGCCCTCTATTCCGGAGGCCAAGGATCAGACGTTTCAGAGGCTGAACTACTGTTCACACTTCTGCCCAGCAGCAGTAGCATGCAATTCAACAGTCTTTACCATAAATTGTAAGATTACCCCAAATCAAGCCATTTCTGCAGTGCTGTGGCTTCTAGAAGAGCTGGAATCTAACAAACTCCTAATGGCACCTAACAAGGTTTCAAGGGGGAAATAACATTTGGAAAGAACAGAGTATCAAAGGCACACCACCATTCCCAACATCAACAAGAACAATAGTGAGGAAGTGGACAGGAGAAGTCTAAGCTTGTCTTTCCTCCAACTGACTAGTGGAGATGGGGTTTTGGATTGAGTCTACTGTCTAGAGGCTATTAAGCAAAATAAACCATCACAGGCCATTCAGAATTAGCATCATGGTGCTAAACTTCATCTTGTCACAAACTGGAGGACAAGAAAGCAGCAGATCTGATCTCTCAAAGCAATATCCTAAGGACACATACAAGGGGATCTCACAATTCTAATGCTTCCCAACTTGCCTAAGAACTGCCAGCTCTTAGCATGCTCAGACCGTATTTATTTCAGCATTGTCCAATACACTCAACAAAGTCAGTAGAATGAGAAATGGTAACACAGCTTTTCAAAACAACACACGTTCTGCTCCATTCTGCTGAAGCAATACTTGCCAAGGCAGACAACCAAAACCAGCTTTTCCAGCTTTCCTGTTTGTCAAGACACAACAAGCCACAAACATGAGCTCTGCCACTGGGGAGAAAACAGAGTCAGAGAGGAACACTCTCCTTCCCAGTGCAAAAAGAGGAGCTGCTCACACATCAGGAATCTGACGCTTGGGTCCTTGACTTTGCATCCGACTTGAGTGGGACGAAAAATTAGCATACCACATCAGCAGCCTCACTCAGCAGGCTGATACACAAAAGTTATTTAAATCTGCCACTCACTCGGCAACTGAGTTACCCAACATCTAGCAGACAAGAAAAACACCGCCTGTTTCTTTCCGAGACACACAGAGAGAGGTGTATACTTACTGGATCTGTCAGCATAGCACGAAAATGTGAAGCCAAAGCGAGGAAAGCCAAGGTGTTGAACAGTGTGCCATTGATGACACTATAAACATAATCTCTCGATGGAACTAGCATGACAAGAAGGACTACAAAGTCGGCATAGAACACCAGCATCCAGGTAACGACAGCACATGCAATACCACAGCCATCTCGAATAAACCACATTGTTCCCAGGGAAGCGCGGCTAGGAGGTGGAACACACTTTTCCGGCTGGAGGTATTCAGGTGTCCTTTCAATATCTCTGAAGCGGTGGACTGGAGTAATCATCATAGGCTATTATGTCCATACTTGCATCTGAAAGAGAGTCAGAAACAATGCTTACTGCTCTGCCAGACATCCAGACCTCTGCCCGCGTAATGGCATGGTCATCACGTGGGAAAATTGCAGAAAGTGAAATGAAAAAGCAAAAAAGGTAAATAAATCAAACACAAAATAATGGATTGGGAAACCACACTCTCGCACTTATCGGAACACTCCTTACTCAGAAGACTCTAAGTGCTTTTAAGAAGTGCTTAATTACACACTGGGTCTACCTGTGTGCCACCTCCACCTCCCTAAGTGGAAAGGCAACAAGCATTTTAATGAAGAAAAAGTCATCAGGTAGGAGCCAACAGGAGCTGCAACAACAGGAACTGAAGCAAGAACTTGGCACTGTCATGTGAGGGAGAAGAGAAAGTCCTGGCACAGCAGGGTCCCTTTTTGCTGCTTCAGACTTGGGGAACAGAGGGGTCTTTCCTACACATACTGGGAGACTTAGCAAGTGGAAGAGGTTTCCTTTCTCCTTACCCACTGACTCACAGCTTTGGGGTAAAAGTGCAGAAACAAACAGCTGTACAGTTAGATTTGCAGGAACTGATCAAGAAGCAACCCAGAAAAGATCTTGACAGGAACTTCTAGTCTTGGCTGGAGGATGTAATTTCCCAAGAACAGCTGTCTCCCACTCTCACCTCCTCCTCTGGCCTTACACACCTTGCAAGTCTTCTGCTTTGCCATGCCTCTCCCACCACCTTTGCTCCATCCCTCAATGGCATGTGTTTTTCTTCCCCTTTTCCAGCCAACTCCACTCTACCGTAGCAAGGGCATCAACACTGACATTGTCCTGTCCTCTCTAACTCCGCAGATACCTTGTCTATCCAGAGGGTAAGATCCATCTTGGAACCAGGAACGGTAATGCTCCAGGTATGTGCCGTGCTTGCTGTAGTTTCAACGTAACTCCCACAAAATGTAGGCATTTGAGAAAACAGAGAAGGTGCTCCTTAGTCTTTGGCAAGGGATCAATCCATCTGCACTCATTCCATCCACCACTCAGTGTTGGAGCACACCCGGAATGCTACACCTGGAGTGAAGGCAGCTCTTTACACACCCAGCAAACTCTTCCAAAGACACTTCTACTCAGAGTATTTGCTCAGTGCTCCAAACGCTTCATAACACTACACCCTCTAAAGCCCCACCTTCTACAAAAGTGGCTACAATAACTCTACTACCAAATACACTGAATTGCATATCCCTGAATGGAAGGGATCAGCCTCCCGCTCTTTCAAAATGTAAGGCTTCTTCTCACAGCTTTGCAAAGAAGAGTGTTTGTTATGCCATTTTAATTCAGAGAAAATGTACACCATTAATTATGTTTTCTGCCCCAAAAAGTTCACACTGAAGCTATTTTTGCCTTTAATTGTTTAAAAATGGATATATTTTACAGAAAACATACAGACATAATTGCAGAAATCCCTGGGATTTCAAACTTTTCTCCAAATTTTATGACTAAGTTCTGCCAACTACAAGAAGAAAGCTCTACTCTGCCTAACACCAACCTAAATGGAGATGTCGCTGCCCCTATCTCAACTGCGAAGGAGATGATAGTTTACTTTTCAGCTGTTATTTTAAGAAGACCAGATTCATAAGAAGACAATTATTCTTTCACGGCCAAAGAATACGGTTATTAATGAGCAAGATGATTAATTACATCCAAGGACAGAAGTGATGAACTTTGTGTGCCTGAATGCGAGTGACACAGAAGAGAGGTACTGGAACTGCTGTGGCCACAGTGAGAAGCAAAAGCCAGGAGCACAAAGTTCCAAGGTGCATAGAAGCAGATGAACTAGACCATTTACAATACTTGTTTTCTAACACAAGTAGTATAAATAAACCAGGAGAATTAGGTATTTTCTTATCTTTCCAGTTTGAACATTCAGTATGCTGCCAAGTGAGTTTAAGATGGTTTACGAATCTGAAGAAAGTCACGTGGATTAATGTTAAAGCGTATCGGTCTTGTATTTATACACACATCACATGGAACAGAAAAATCAAGATGAAAATGTCCTTGTAAGGATGTCATTTACTTTGGCAAGAAAAAAGCCCGCAACAAAAAACCCTCTCCTCATTCACAAAATTCACGTAACACATTGTAATTACTCTGTATTTTAACCACAGCTATAATTTAGCCTCATGATTCCTGACATTTAGGAAGACAAGCTATATAATTTTCTTAAACAGTGATTACCCAATTGATCTGGCGGTCTAAGTTCAGATAAATCTATACCTACTAGTAAATCCATACCTTTTCTCCCATTTTTCACAATTTCTGTAAGGACAATTATGTATTCATACCTTCACAGAGACTTAACAATTATTTCTCAGACTCAATTCTTCCACTCCCTCAAGGAAACAGGTTAACCTCCACTGCATTGTTTAATACTCTTATTAAAATTGTTATGCTTGTTTGCCAGCTCAAAATAAAACTGACGTAATTAAAGACTCACGCCTGACAACAAAGTTTAGTTGACAAGAACATCACATTACACCAAAAAGTAAGAAAGAAAACTGTAATTTAGGTGTTCAATTTTCAATTGAAAGTTTAGACTCGACACATCAGGTGCAGTAATAAGCTGGGACAGTCCTGAACACAGACTCTCAGGATTTTTTGCCTAGACTCTGAGCCTTCTTTTTCCCCTAAGGTTTTGTATCCCAAAGCAAAGGAATCAAACAGTCACAGGAAAAGCAAACTCCTATTTAACAAAGGAATTAGTTTGACAAGTCACCTTAAGGTCAGTATTAGCAAAGACTGACTGAAAGCTGAACAAATACACAGTGATTAAAGCTGTGGATTTAGTCCTGAACAGCACACTTCAGCAGTGAAATAAAAATTAATCTCTCTTGCAAGTGCAGGAAGTGGTTTCACTCCAATAAAAGTTCTACAGCTCTCTCTCAGAAATATTATTGAGCTAAACTGGGGAAAAAACCAAGAAAAATCTATTGCTGTGTAACTGTCTAAGGAGAAACTGGAAGGAGCCCTGAGGCCCCCTCAGTCTGAAAGTCTGGAGACTCATTTCTGCAGTGAGTTAAAAGGACAGAGCACAGGCCCCTGATTATGGCTGGAGGACAGTTTTGTTATCTAATGTACTCTGCCATTTAATGCTTGCTTTAGAGGCCTCATTAGGCAACAAAATTAAAAAATCAGTAATC
This sequence comes from Falcunculus frontatus, assembly GCA_013398115.1. NCBI lineage: Eukaryota > Metazoa > Chordata > Aves > Passeriformes > Falcunculus > Falcunculus frontatus. Next base: position 1,096,814 of record VZRV01009905.1, read on the forward strand.
AGGACATAAACACCATACATTATTTGAAAAATACATATGTGTTTTAGTGTTCATTACCTTAAGAGTCAAGCTACAGGAGCTTAGAGTCTCAGCTTTTCTCCCAGATGACCCGGTTAGTGGGGTTTTTTTAATTCCTTGTTCTTACATACAGAAACATCTGTTTTGGTTTACGTTGTCCAATTTGGTATTTTCACATAAATAATACAAGAACCAAAAAAAAAAGGTTGTAGCAGGGTAGAAGCAGTAACTTGCCCTAACTGGTTTGCCCTTCAATCATGCTGCATATGAACTTAATTTATAATACAGATGGAATATGTCAGCCCCACCTGCTCTGGAGCAAACAATATGTAAACAATGTAGGCAAAGAGCTTAAGGATTTAATCTTGGTGTCAGGCTACAAGAGAGGCCACTAGGTAAGTGTGAGATACAATGACAACACACACATCAATTCAGCTTAATGACAGGACAGAGCAAAGATCTTTTCTTTTTTTTATCTGGAAGGCATCTGGCATTACGGGAACAATCAAAAAACATGTAATACATAAGTCAGAAATGTAAACAAAACAAATGAAAATCCACTTCCTGCTACAATGAACACTTAAAATATGCTATTACACCCTATATAAACTGTCTTTTTAGCTGCCATAAGCCATGTCAAAAAAATCTGGTTTTTAATGGCCTGTGACGGCCAAAGAATGAGCTAAGAATGTACAAACAAATGATGTGGGCCTTCACCCAGTAAGTACCTGAAAGCTACCTGAGGTTCTGCTGTAAAACTCACAGCAAGCATAAAACCACCATCATCATGAACCTTTTGATTTTCATGTAATTACTCATGCTAGTGAAGTTAAGCACATGGGTATGACTTGCAGAACTACAGCATTACTATGTACATTGCAACCATTTCCTGTATTACAAGTCCATTAACACTGAACTTTGGGAAGAGGTTACATTTTCATTCTGTCATATGAACTAAGTGAATTTCAAGTTCTGCCAATTACATGAAAACAATACTGGGGAAAGAAAAGAACAAAAAGAAGAGATATCAGGGCAGATCATGGACCTTTTTTTATGTTTTCAGTTTGGTTTTTTAATTTAAAGAAATACTTCCAAACAGCTTTTATGACACACAGAGTACCTTGAGAGCTGACAAACAACACTAAAGTTAAATTTTTATCATCAAAAGGAAGCAAACATACGTAACTAGTCATACTATAATCACGACAGCTAAAGTAGGCAATCTAGATCCACAGGACAGATGTCCTTTTAAACAAAATCAACCAGCTCCAGACAGATAGACAGAAACTGCAGGAGAATTCATTTTTAAGTTTATTTCATTCTTCTGTACATAAAACTGCATACACTAAAACACTGCATATTTAATCTTCCTTTGCAACACACATATGAGAAGGTGAGTTTCCTAACTAAAAGGGTTTTCACCTACGCTTCTCCTGCCACACTTCCATGCAGCTAAAATCTTAACAAGCTTGTCAAAACTTGCCAAAGCAGAGATAATAAGAAATATCAGTATTTATATGTATTTTCCTAATAGCTCCTGCAAGGCCTAAAAAGCTTTCTCTGATCAGCAGGAGTGGAACAAAACAGGCCAGCTATGCTGAGAATTTTTGGCAGTCTCCTGCAGATTCATCCAGATATCCACCGGCATGGCAGTTTCCAACCCCTGGTTTACAAAACCCTGGAGGGTCAATGGGACATTTCTAACAGGTCTGTGAAAGGCAGCTAAAAAAAGCAAGCCTATTATTAGCAGGCTCAAATTTGCTACAGAGAGCTGCACTTCCATTGGAATACTTTCGGGACTCCAAAAAATGGTTAAAAAACCAACCAAACAACAAACAAAACAAACCCCACCCCAATTCGGGCTAAAAACCCAAAGGGGTAAAAACCTAATCTTGGGTTACAATGGCAAAGTCAACAGGGAAGAACCGGGCACGGAAGTTAACGCTGTCCTTACAGGACACCCGATGACTCAGATCAAATTATCACAGGGCAAAGTCAGCCCTCCTCCAGCCACCTCAGGAGAAGGGAACAGGATTGTGCCTACCACAGATACTTTTTCATTTTTCTCCTGGAAATACAGGCTACATTAAGGAGTATAGTTACAGCCTAAATACTATATTACCAGCTATGCATCTGCTTTTAGCAAAAGGATCACAAACACCTCAAGATTCTCCTGAATCATTTGGCTCCTGAAGACAGGCAATTTCAACACTTTCAGTTCCCATACTGAAGAAAAATGGCAAAAAGAAATCTTAGAAAAATTATGAGGCTTAAAATAAATATGAGTTTCCTGAGGATAAATGCATGGGTTTGAATTATCTCCCTAAAAAAGGGAAATAGAGAGCACATAAAAACATATGGTAACCAAGTTATAACTTTTTTCTATACGTGAAGGGAGCAAGTGGCTGTATTACAATGCTTTACAGTAATTGTTTACAAAACTATTTATATCACCAACTATTTTGAAGTTACTTTCTATTTTTAATTTATTTCTTACTTCAAAGAGGCCACACGTGAACAAGACCTTAGTAAAATGGCTCACACTAAAATAATATTTTTATTATTTTTATTAGAATCATGTTATTAGAGGGGAAGATTTAATTGAAGTCATGCCTTTCTGAAGAACACATTTGCATAGGAGTACAAATACACAGAGGGAACTTCTCCCTAAGGAGAGCAAGCGGAGGGGGAAATTACCTCAAAGACATCTGTCAGATCCAGAAACTCCATCCTGAGGGCCTGGATCAGGCTCAGAATGACAGGCTCAAAAGAGATGCAGCCACATAAGGCACAAACCCCTCAGTCCTCCTCTAATTTACATCAATGTAGACAAGAAGCAACTTCAACAGTGCCAGAGGAATTCCATTAGTAGAACTGAAAGGAAAGTAAGGCCATGTTTTCTGAATTACAGATACAGGGGTTTCCCTATCCTGATGTTTGTGGTACGCAGTCTCTCAGGGCAGATGGTAACAGCTTCCTGGTTAATGTCTGTATCATTTCTGTTTAACTAATGGACATGTATTGTATAAATAAAATATAATGCAATAAAGACTGACCTAGGAGTCTGAGTTATCTGGTGACTGCACCCCCACCAAAAGGCCTGTCAGCTGCTGGCCTGAGCAAAGGAGAGCAAAGACAATGTAGTTACTGTCCAAGGTACAAAAACACTGGACCACTATGGATGAGTGACAAAATTGGGGCAACATGTAGGAACAGGGCACAAGTCACAAGGGCACCAGAGACTGAGGTCAGACTTGGATCTGACTTGGTCTGATCACAAAGTTAGCGATCTTAGTAAGTCCTCCATCAGAGATAGAAGGGACTTTATAAAACTGTCATTAAGTAATGAACCATTACAAAATAACTGATAAGTTTTTAACTATCAGAGCTGCAAAGGGAACAGAGAAATTCTGTCACTTCAATCTTACAGCGTCCCAATAAACCAAATACACACAAGCTACTTGAGCTCTGTCAAAAGAGAAATATTAGTCCTGAACATACCATCTTTCTTGCATTGCCACCTATCTGAAGTTAAGCATCGGAAGGAAAGAGCAATCTTGCAGGAGAGACTGCACCAGGAAACAGAAAACAACAGATGGGGATGTCATGCTTTCCCACAGCATTGCAGTTATCCTGAATACACAGCCTTATGAGAGACAAAACAGGAGAAGCTGTCCTGGTCTTCTAGACAGCTTTGCAATTTACATGCTGACTCAGGACTTAAAAAAGCAAGTCACTGGATTAAGAGAATGTAAATTCTCAATTTGTCCTTTATCAACTTAAAAAAAAAAAAAGAAAGACAAAAATTAAAGGGAAAGTTTTATCTATAAAACTGGTATTATTTTTAGCATCTATTTTAAAAATCACACAACTTTCATGGCATAAGGAGTATGTTTTACAGAGCAGGAAAGAGCTGCAGCTTTAAAGTTCTAATCATAATAAGAAGCTGGCAGAACCCCTCTAGTCTAAAAAAAAAATTCTAAATACTATCTTTCAAGGCAGAAAGAGAACTTTAACTATCAGACATACGTTTTCACTCAAGATGGCCTAACATAGGATTTGGCTCTCACCTGCTTCTGCTACAGCCTCCTCTTCACAAGTATGAACAAGACACTCACTCTCTGATTTTATTCCCCTGCCTGTAGTTTATTCTTCTGCTTTAGCACATAGGGGTAGGTAAAGATATCAGTATGAAGGCTGTGAGGCATTTTGATTTTCAGTCTACATACTACACCTAAGCAGATCCCTAAACCAACTACAGAAAGTACACAGGGCATACATTAAAATAGCACATTAGTAACACAGGGACCAAAAAATTATCACCTCTCCCCTGCAAAGTTAAAATCACAACTAGAAACATATGCTGCTACTTCAGAGAACTGGAAAAACCTGCAGGTTCAAAGTTGCTGTATGTTAAAGCCTTTGAAACATAGCAAAGAACATCTGAGTTGGCACACTGTGCATTTCTTGTTTTGCTCACTTTTGCACTGGCAAGCAGAAGGGATCCTTGCTGCCATAAAAAATACAGTTTCTGTGTGTAAACCTTAATTTTGCTACCCTTTGAAATACAGAGAGTTCAAGGCAAGACCAGATACAATATATATCTTCCTTATCTATTCTGTGCTATATTGGACATCAGTAATTCAAGTAGTCACTGCAAAGAGCAAAGATGCATATCTCATTACTATCTTTATCACCTGCTACAGCCCTCTCTGTATCTATGGTGTGGTACTACTGCCTTCCCACTAGGCCTGTATATGTCTTTTTCTTTTTTTTTTCAATAGCATAGTGCTTTACACTACCTTTACTCACTCACACTTTTTCAGCTTTAGCCCACTTGTTTTAACTTCTGCATGCTGCACCACATTTAAGACTGGCCACCCCTGTCAGTTCTGCATTATTGCAAAACTCACGGCTGAACATCACAAACACACCATCTACCACCAGCCCAGCAGCAGAAACACCATCAAGGGCCTTGCATTTCCTCTCATTCAACATTCCTGTTGTCCAAGGATCTTAACAGTGAGTCTTCTGTGTCCTTGTTTTACTTGATGTTTTACTTGCTTCTGGAATAGCATTTCCCAACTTTCTTCTAGCTGAACTCTGCTGCTGCACCCTTCCTTCTCACTTCCATACCTTCCCATGCCTATCCTCTCTTTTTTCCCCCTCTTCCTGCACTCCTACCTCTTCTCGCACTCCTACCTCTTCTCCTGTAACAGCACCGGTTCTGTATGGCCACCCTGTAACCCGGTGCTGCAAAGAGATACGGGGCTATAAGCCTAGATAAATCTCTCACTCCAGTCTCCAGATGCACTCCCAAGCACCCCCCAAGCTGGGAGCACAGTCAGAAGCAGGCGACAGGAGTTAACACGCCAGTGCTCCCGTGCAGTGAGCCAGCACCCAGCTGCACCTTGCCTCTAACACCTTGCACCTCACTAACCGGGAACTGCTGCCATGCGGGGAGGTCTTTGGCACCCACACCCTGCAGACAAGCTGGCTCACTCTTTTGGACTCCCTCTCAAAAGGACAATGTGTGAAGTGTTACTGGCAGACTTGCTGCACTGCAGCTCCAGGCAAGGGTTACCTTCTTTCCTCACTGCCTGCACAACCCAGGAAATGCACAGCTTCAATTAGGAAAGCTTTAACTTCTCATTTTCTTGAATGCAACCTGAAGTTTCAGATTAGTTACATGCACAGGTCAAGCATGATGCTCCAGGTACAATCGGTCACATTTAGTTTGCTTCAACCAGCTAAGCACAGGATGGGGAAAATAAAAACTGACAACAAGCTATTCTGTCGTATCATATTTTACATTACCTGCTGTCTTCTGTCAGGAAGGCAGAAAAACTGTATTCCAGAATATCGCCCTAAGAAAAAGGTCATGTCTACATTGCAGAGGGATCAGAGAAAAGCATAAGCTCAGCCAACTAACATCTGCAGAGACTGGCTGAGCTACAGCCAGTCCATTTGCAGACTGACACCACTGTGGGTGCCCATCTAGTCTCCTCTACAGGAGAGATGCCCTGTTACAGCTTATGGGAAATGTCTGCGCAGCAAAACTGGCTCCATGAGCAAGTCTTCCTGAAATAATGCAACACACAGGTTTAAACTGCATGGACTATGCAACACTGCCAGCTCCTGTTCTGTTGGAGGTGCACAGCAATCCACCCACTCAGAAAAGTAAATTCATATTAGGTAAGAAAAAAAGATTCACCAAAGCTGAGCTACCACTGCCCAGGACACACGCATCCTGCTGAAGACTGTCAGCTCTTCTGCTTTGCTGATGCAAAGGAAACTGCCCTAAAGAAACATGTAACTACTTGGGCACAGCAGACCTGCATCTGCTGAGGAATTAAGCACTCATCCTCTTGCAACCTGCTCCCGTTATTTGGATTAAATTACATTTGTATACTTTTGTCTACTACCAAACAAGCAATTTAAAACTGAAATTCACACCCTTGTCTGTAACTACATCACTTAAAATGAAAATTAAAAAGAAGCAGAAACATACATGAAAATACCCAAAAGATGTTATTGCTATAGATCCTAAATGTCACAACAAATGCTTTGGGTTTTAGGCAGACCTTATATTTGTCCTTTTATAAACCTATAACCACAAAGAGTTTCTGTGTCACACCTTCTAAATCCAAATGAACATTCAGTCAGACACAACTTACTACCAGCAGCAGGTCCCACTGGTGTGACAAACATTATTGCATCACTGAGGCAGCACCAAGAGCTACGCTGACAGAGCCACAGCCTTTGAACGAGCAGATCTTTATTTATCTGCACATGGGGCTGCATTTTTAAAAGATGTAAGAATGGCATGGCTCCCCTTACGATGACTCTTATCACTGAAATGTCTGTAACACTACACAAAAGACTTATTTGTTGCTTTCATTGAGCAAAGAAAAACATCGCTAATGCCTTGCTATGTACACCACCAGACACCCAATGCAGTCACTCACTGTAACTCACCAGTCCCTTACTTCTCCATGATTCCACTGTATCAGAACAACCATCCAAATCTGGCCTCCTTTCCTACAGATCTGACATTGCACACACACCTTTGCTGTGCCAGGAGTCTGACACACAGTTGCTCTCCCTCGTGCTGAAAAACACAGTTTATCTTTTCTGAATCAGGATCAAAGGAAAGAGATCTAAACGAACTTTGCTGTCCATCCCGCATCCCTCAATGACACACCGCTGCCTCCTTCTCCCCAAGGCCTGTTTTCTTCACTGTTTTCTTGAAGACTATTTTCTAATGAGCCATCGCAAACTCTTGCTTCTTCTTAAAAATTTACCTTACAGAACTACTCCAGCAACACTTAGAAGCTGCCGTTCTAAACCAGTCCGGATTGCTTGCTACTGCCATCTAAAACTCACCATCCATTTCAACTAAACCCGCCACAGTACAGCGCCATGGTTTCGACAAGGATTACTCCCGATGCCGAGGTCGCACCTGGCCGATGGTGCCATCGGACAGCTGCAGCCACACGCCGGCTGACCAGGGCCACCTCGGAAGCGACAGGGCCAGCTCCACTCGCTGTCTAGCTGCTCGCTGGCGAGCACGTCCCATCGCTGCAACGCATTAGCAGATTACAGGACCACTGCAATCCACTGGTAGGTCACAGGACCCTGACGAAATCGCCGAAGGCTCCGACTTTAAATTTCCTGCCGAGGGGACTCAACGCTGCTCCGAAAGGCCGCGGAGCGGACCTAAACCGCGTATTTAGCCCGGTATCATTTAACGTGTTTAGCCTCCCAGTATTTAAAGCCCAGCGCTGGAAGGCGGCGAGGGGAGAGCGGGAGCCCTCCTCCCGTTTCCCGACCGATGCTCACAGCTCCCGGGGACACCGCTGCGGGACACGACCCGCCGCCCAGCCCTGGCCCGGGGGCCCCGCCGAGGGATGCGGGGCTCCGCGCGGCCCTTGGGCGGCCGCGCCGTCCCCGGGCTCCCGCACGACCGAGGAGCCGCGCGGCCCGAGGACACCAGGGACACCGGCGGGGCCGGAGGGCAGCTGGTGGCGGGGCCGGAGGGCAGCTGGTGGCGCGGCGCAGGCGG